>VZRS01011857.1:21374-132902 GCA_013398055.1 Ifrita kowaldi
ATTTAAAAAAAAAAAAAAAAAAAAAAAAGAAAAAAGAGCTACAACATGCTGTTTGTAAGTATAAATTTAAAACAAGCCTCTACACCTTTCTATTTTGTTGAAAGGTATGAAAGTCTGTCAGGATGTTTCTTTCATTGAACCCACTCAGGTCTGCCGAAAGACTGATAGCCAATTAACATTGATTTTCCATCAATTTATTTTATGAACAGAATGTCCAAATATTTAAAATTTTCTCATTAAGCTATCTATGGTGTCTGTGTGGTAGGCCATGTTCATATATTTTCCAAAAGCAATGTACATCTCATTTCCATGGAATACGCCATGTCCTGTCAGCAAAATATCCTTACTGCTGTCAGCCCAAGGTAAGTCAATGTCTCTGAGCAGTTAAACACATTCTTACTTGCCTGTTTTCTTGCCCTCAAGGTGAATGCCATTCCATTTTTCCTACCTGTCATCATACAAATCCAGCTGGGATTGTAGGTATTGTGCTGCTGTTGCTATAACTCCACTTCCAACATGCTGCTCTGCCTACTGAAGGAGCTGGACAGAAGTTAAAAAGAAATGCAGCATTTCACTTTGTATCCTCCTCTCACCCAAATACTTGAGGGACATGACAGTGGGAACAAAAACTTTAGCAGCTACAGGTTGCCTAAAACACTTAACTCCCTCATTTCTCTTGACTGGAAAACAAATGTCCTCCAGATTCTGCTTTCAGGTCTCCTGTCGGAGGCCTGTGCTCCTCCACAGAACAGCAGCTGGAGATCCCATACACGGCAAGGTCACAGAGCTCATGCTCTTCTTAGATGCTCTGGCATTATGTGCCTCCACCATGAGCTCTCTGCATGGACACCCATGCTGGGTAACTGCATCCACAGCTTTGCTCCAGCCAACAGGGCCTTATTATGACTGAGATTTTCTGAGATCTTCTAGACAATGAAACAGACAAAAACGCAGCCCAGGAAAGCCTTCCTTCTCTCTCTGTAGAACTATTTCTGCTATTTCCTCATTACTGTCACCTCCATTTTGCTCAAATTGCTTGACACAAAGCTTCTAAATCCTCCGAGGCGTAACTGGGCAGGAGACTGTATATCACTTAACACGGTGGGGACTTTAACCTGCCCTCAGACTGCAGCAGCAGTAAATGACAAGAATAGGTCTTGACAAAGGTGGCTGGGTTGTGCCATTTTTGTGCAACAATAGTAAGTTTTACAGATTTGAGCCTGTATTCATGCCAGAGACACTGCTGTCTGCAAAGCGAAGCAGGAAGCTCTCACTCCTGCTCCTCAGAGCTATTGCAGCCAGGTCAAGGACATTGCTCCTTGCTGCAATCTGTCAGTGCCGATTTAGCAAGTCCCAGCTCCCTTCCCCTGAATGCACAGGCTCTGACTGGCCTTCCCCATGGTTCCAAGTGTGTCCGAGAGCCAAAAGCTTATCGCAGTCCATCTCTGTCTCCTTGCAAGAGCAGAGTTAGTGGAGGAGTTGGCGTGGTCTGTTTGTGCTGGTATGACAGCCAGCTCCTGTTTTGGATTAGAGGATGATGGTTTTCCCTCCCTCTACATCCCTTACTGGGCATTTGAAAGAGGAGGATTTGTGGGGAGGGGAGACATTCATAGTGGTTTTTTATAGCTCTTTTCCCTTTGCTCTAGTGCAAATGAAAACCCTGGGCCCATGGGCTGTATCTGTGTGTGCTGTCCAGGGCCTGACTTTTGTCAGCCCAGGCCATGAAATAACACTGTGATAGAGGAGATGTGTTCATGCAGCACCTGAGCTTAGCTGCAGCTCCCTGCACAGAGGACTGCTGGCAGAGGACCAGTTTTCAGTGCATGTCATAACTTGGGGGATCATTGCAAAAGCGCCGCTTCCCTATCAAACGCGAGGGTGGAGATCTGCTGACTCCAATCCCCATCTTCCAGTGCAGGGCAGGGACTGAACATGAACCAGCAATAAGCCCCAGACACAGAGGAGGGCAAATAAATTAACGAAGCACAGCTGAGAATGGTGGGAGCAGAAACACCCCAAACACGTCGTGGTGCATCTTGTTGCTGATGTGCAACACAGTTCTGTGGCACCAGCATCTGATACAACTCCTGCGAGGTGTTTCCCCTGGGCTGGAAAATGCAAATTTGGCCCACATGGGCAAGGAGGGAGTTTTGCTGCATGAGGTTGTCTCACCCACACTGGTTTTCACTGGCCTGTGGCTGGATGTGTCTGTGTGTGGCCCTACTGGCTGCTCTCTCAGTGCCCTTGAAAAATAATCCAAAATCACTGGTTTTCTTTCCATGCCATTTGCTTCCATCCCTGCTCCGGGATTGTCTGTCTCCATCACTGCATCCCAAGGGTTTGCAGGCACCTTTAGGCAGCCTTACTGAGGGAGCAGGCTGTGGTAGTGGAGTGTGCTGTAGGCTCCCCTTCTCCCATACCTGTCTTTTTGCCAAGGTATCTTCCCTCAACACTGCCTCTGCCAAGCAAACTGATCCCAGAGATACCAGCTGCAAAGGACTTCAAGGTGGGCCTGTCGCAATCTTCCTTCACGGGTGCCGTATGAATTCAAACTTTCCTTCGGGAAAAAAAGCTCTAAAAACTGAAAATAAGAAATCAGATTTTTTTCCACGGGTTTTCCTACCCAAGCCATGCCATCAACTATGATCCACATCCAACAAGTTAATCTGACCTGGGTACTTCACCCTCTCTGTTCCAGAGCACCTGCAGTGCTGAGTGCCCCGAATGCCCCTGCCAGCATCGCGCTGGGCAGCGTTTGCCTGCCTGCAAACACCCAACCTGTAGAACCATCACCCATCTGCTCTGCCCTCTGCCTGCCACAGCCTTCCCTGCCACTGCACCAGGCACCGTGCTTCTGCAAGAGCCATGGTTCTGTGCTGACAGAGAGGGACCACAGCGTTTTTCTAATCAAGAGAGAGAGAGAGGCAGGTCTGAATTTGTGTGACAATGTGCGCTGGAGCCCGTAGGTTGACTGGGACATCATCTTGCTAATGTACAGTAAATGGTTCTGACACATGTACCTGTTCATGCTGTCTCCAGAATGAAAAAAACACTGCTGTCCTCAAAACAACATTTTTTGCTACCAGATCCCCCCCACCTACTGCTGTTGAGATCCTGCCAGTCTGGGATGTTGTGTTTTCCAACACCCTCTGAGCAGCCTGACTTCTGAACAGGGATACCTCAGGCACCCACACACCCTCCACGCTCCCAGTCCTGCTGTGCTCAGCAGCAGCAGAGGGGGAATGATGGTCCAGGTCTCTGGGAGGGGTCCCATGGCCTAGGGCTGGCCACGTGGTTGGGATGTGAGGGGTTCTGCAGCACTGGGGCTGTTTATCCACGGTAGAAAAGCAGACAAAGTGAGAAAGGGAGAGAAGGAGGGGGAAGCTCTGGGCAGAGCTCCCAGGAAAATGTTGCTGTGGACAGTTTGCTTGGGCTCCTTGGGGATTCCTGATGGCTGCTCTGATCTCCTCACCATGAGACCCAGGGATGATTTGTTGTCACATGTGCTGAGCACACTGTTTTCTTTCTAAGAAGAAAGCTGGTATATTTAGGAGAGATTACATTCATGCTTGAGCTTATCTGAAAGTGCTAGGCTTATTCTCTGGGCTTTAAGGTTTATTTAGACTAAATAAGGTTTATATATTTGGTTGGTGAAGCATGCAATGTATACATTATAATTACGTAGTTAATGCTCTAATCTCTGTGATGAGCTTTCCTGGTATAACCCAGCACAGTTATCCAAAAGCTTCTTTTTAATCCCTGAGGAAGGATAATTTTAAGAAGAAAAACATGATTTCTCCTGCTATCTCTATCCAAACCCTTTCATTCACAGATTGCTTTTAGACTGACTGAAGTAGTGGTTAAATCCACTGCGAACACATAATCCAAATACAGATATAAGATCACAGTGCCATTACTAAATTTATTCCTTTCATAGTGGATCTGTGGGGGTCCTGCCTCCATCCAACTCTGTTGATCACTGGAATGTCCCCTCATAAATACCTGTGTGTGAAATAACTTGCTAAGTCTGTTTTACACCACTTACGTGGTCAATCATTTTCTAGTCTGAGACATGCCCCCAAAAAAGGACACTGATAGCAGAACCTAAGAACATATTACCCATCACTGTTCATGGGAAGCCTGAGTAGCAAGTTGGCATCACCATGAACTCAAGTGCTGCATGTAGTAACTTTCATGTGAAAATGCCCAGTTTGCCTCTGAAATGGGCTCTTGCTCGGTCTTTAGGCACTGAGTTGGCTGAGCTATTCATTCTGCAAACAATTTGTTTCTCATAATCAAGCCCATTATGTGAAAAAAGTCAGCCATAAGGAGTGTGAGGACACAGTTCATATGAACATCAATGCAACCTTTCACTGAAGCGTAAATCAGATCAGCTCTGACATATATGAAAATATTTGGGGAATGTTTAATGACATTTTTGTGTTCTTGTAAATTATTTGCTTTCGGCTGATTTTAGAAGCAGTAACAGGGGAAGCTCAGCTCATATCAGGAAACATCAGCAACTGAAACCACCAGCTTTCTCGTGATAGTTTCACAAATCTTCATCTTACAGACCTTCCAATAAACTCACACAGACAGAATCATAGAATCATTAAATTTGGAAAAGACCTCCCAGATCATCAAGTCCAACCTTTGATCTAATACTGCCATGCTCACTTTTCAAGCAAAAAAACCAAACCAAACCAAACCAAACCAAAAACAAAAACAAAACAAAAAAAAACCACACCAAAAAAACAAACAAAAAAAACCAAAACCAAAAAAAAAACACCCACCAAAAAAACCCCAAACCAACCCAATCTTTTGGATGCTTATCTGATCTGAGCTGCTAACTTCTTTGAGGTTATCAAAAGCTGATCTCTAGCTAATTTTAAAGCTATTGATGCCTAGTCCCACTGAGCCATTTTTCCCCTTCAGAATACAATGCAAACATCAGTTAAAGCCATTCCTGCTGTGTGGAAAAGTTACTATCCCATTTGCTACCAAACTCTAATAATTTTTGCTCCTGCGTGCATGTCCTTTGAGTTTCTTGTTCTTAGGCTAAAATTCACATTTTGGAATTCGCTCTTCTGAGTAATTGTGCTAAGGCCAATTCTTTGGATTAAAAAGAGTGATGAGAGGCAAGGGAAACAAAAGTTCCTGCATGTGTTTATTTGAGGGAAAAGCGGAGCATTGTGCCTGGCTGACAGTCAGAGGTCCAGGAGCTGGAGCAAACCACACAGCGAGTAAAAGATGAGAGGACCTGTGGAAACCTGAATGACATTTGCTTCCTCGGGCTTCCTAGGTATGGAGTATGGGAATCCTAGGAGAAGTGGGAATGCCTGGGCTAATGAAATGTGTGAGCTTTCAGGATGTCCTGCAAGGTGGAATATTTTATATCTATAACAGTTTATCAGACTATTTAGCTAGGACTTGTGGAAATGGGAAGAAATACATGTGGGTTGAAAATGTTGCTTTTCAATGCTGGCTGACTGAGGCTGCAAACACACCGCTGTTCAAGGGGAGAAGACTGGGAGGTCAGCAGGCAGGTAAAAGGTATTTAAAATCAGAGGGCTGCATGGATAAGAGCTGCTCCCCTGACTCTGTGAAAGTCAGGCACAGACCACTGCTATCAAAATCAAGTGGTGTTTGCTCTCTTAACTACAGAGAAGAAACAACATTTGCCCAGCAGTGAAGAGCAGTTCCTGCAGCTTTGGAGTCTCGAGAATTTTTCAGCAAGCTTGGAAATAATATAAACCTTATCTCCTTGTTTGTGTTTCTGAAAAACAGATAATTCTGCCCCCTGAAGACACTGCTATCTTTATTAGGCAGATGAAGTGGACTTGGTGCCTGCTCTTCTTCAGGCACTGCATTCCTGCTCCATGGAATTTTGCTGGGATTTGGGCTGTTACTGTGGCCTGGGACTCGCCCCCTTGCAGAGCTGCCGTCCCTGGCTGATGGGTCCTCTACCAGTTATCTTGGCCTATTTATTTCTTACATGCCATAGTAACTTTAGCATATTTTGACTTGTTTCAGTCACTCTGTACTACACATTTGGTCATCCCCTTCTTTGACAGAAAACTGCAGACCCATTCTCTGCAATAAGTAAGCAGTTACTTTCAGATATTTGGCTAACTATAGTCTCCTTTCAGGAAGTAAACATGTTGGTAGGAAGTATTTAGTACGTGAAAGGTCCTCTCCTAGCCTGAGGTTTTGTTTTCCAATATGAAATAATGAATTCCAGCCTTGACTCTGAAATCCGGAGTGAGATGAGCAAACACATTGATTTAGCAAATTTCCTTTGGAGCAGGCATAACCCTCCCACACTGGGGCTAGGCACAGCTGCGGGTCATGCAAAGGACCTTTCTTGCCACAAGGATGTTGTCTTGATTTCTGTAGCATGTGGAGAGACGGAAAACTAGTTTTGGTCAGGTTTACTCTTAGCTCCATCGGGAGCTGAACCCCCTACGTCGCTCAGCGCTGCTCCACCACTTGGCTGTGGAGGGAGAAGCCTGCTGGGCAGACTGGAAGTTACACCTCAGGGAAGCGCACAAGGCAGCAGTTGTTAGCTGGTGTTGTCAGGAAAGCAGTTTGTTGGAGCACTGGGGGTCAGGGACGTGGCAAACTGCCTGAGAGCAAGCGCTCGCCCTTGCTGGGTCTGCCTGTGCTGGTGCAGAGGGCCAGGTCCAAACAAGGTTAATGGCGAGGCCTTTCACAGCCTTACTGGTTCAGATTGAACCTGCAATACAGAGCCCAGTAACACAGTGAGGTGTTTCTCCGAAGATGAAAACCCTGGGTTTTTTCAGGGCATATTTTGCTGTTCCCTAACGTAAGCGACATTATGGAATGCAAAAATAGCTAGATGTAAAATAATCGACTGAATCTATTCACTCAAATATTTACTTAGATTATAAACTTTCATACCTTTTGAATACACTGCCTTATATTCTAATTATTTAGGTCTCTGAATGTGAGGAATCCTGGAAAAAGTCTTATTCTAATCCCTCAGTGTTTTACACTTGCATAGGATGAACTGACTACTTTGCCCAAGTAGAAAACTTGAGGAAAAAAACCAGCCCAAAGCTCTGTGTATATTTGGAGGTTCAAACAAAGGGAATATACATTCCTGTGGCTTCATGTAAGGCGTGACATCTCAGTAAGACCCTGATGCTCTCTCCACTCACAGTGACAACGTAAAGTGGAGTGCCTGTGAAGCTCGTGGTGTGACTTCCTGCAGAAAGGTGTGTCCAAGCACGGGGCACTGAACCCCCTGAAGTCAGCAGGAGGTTAACTCAGATTGCAGCTATTCCCATAACCACGCATTACAGACTGTTGGATTTTGTTTCAGTGATGAGCTTCAAGTACAGCCAAAAGCGAATAGAGGCACGTTGACCTCATAGTTTTGTGAATACAGATTGAGCGTCCAAGACAATGAAAAGCAGGGAATACGTGCCATGTCCAAACCCCTGGCAAGCTGCTGCCAGAAGTTACCGCTGCCCTGTCCGACTGAAAAGACATTAACACCCTCTGCAGAGGAGGTTGGAAGGCAGCCATCCCCGATGGATTGCTTATGAGCACTGACTAGAGTCAAACTGACTTCAGTCAGAGATTTACACAAGCCTCATAATCTAATAGTGGAGTTTACTTTACGAGAGTGCCACACCAAAGATAGTAAAATGCAGTTTTAGCTAACAAATCTACATGCTTGCACAGAAAAGCTACAGCCATCATGGAGCATGTCAGCACTGCGGAGCGCCTGGCACAGATTTACAGTTTTCAGTTTATTGCTGAAGAGTTATTGTTAACTCCATTGTTGTGGACTTTCTGCAATTAAAGGTTCCAGTCACGCTTATCATTTTTAAACATAGCTAGTAAAACCCAATAAATCCTGAGATGTTATAGGTTTTCCCGTGCTGTTAAACATCTGAAACTTTTTTATGCTGGATTTTTGACCTGTGTTAGGATAACTTTTGGAAGTAAATTGACTCCTATAAGCTGCTTTAGTTCTAATTTGCTTGGATCTGCAAAATTTCTTGTAGTTTTTCTTTATTATAGTAAAAAGAGTGAGGCAATACTTAGATCTTTTCCCTCATGAGTGCAACAGGTGATCATAAGCTAAGTACTGTATCTCTTACAAGTCACCTTCCAAACTTCTGTGTTTCTTGTGTCATAAATTATAAAGAATAATGGTTATTTTTGTTTTAGCAATGAGTTTTGGTCTTTTCTTTCACAGGAATAATGTTTTCTCTTTTCTATTAAAGCTTTGAGAAAACAGACTTTTCATGTTCTCTACAGGTGGTTACAGATATAAATTCTACTTCTGACCATCTGTATTCACGTCTTCAGAAAGATATCAGGGTACATGGATGGGGCACAGAACCTAGACAGGTGGACAGAATAATTTTACCCTGCATATTTCCCAGCCCTTTATGAACTAGCTGCAGCAGCCTTGCAGTGAGCACTTCCAGAATCCAACTTCTACTGACAAGGTTATGAATCTGCTTTTTAAATGCTTCAAGGTTAATCTTAGTCTCAAATTCCATGAACATTCAGAGATCCCAGTGCCAAGTCAGTATATTATATGAGATATATATATATATATGTTGCGAATGGTATCTATTGAGACACAATATCCACAAAAATAGTATTCCTCTTATAGGAGCAGAGATACTATAAAAATCCAAACGTATCTAGGGGAAGAACAAATAACAGAAAACTCATATTCATCAGGAACCAGCTTCACTGTAGGAAAACTGCTCTTTGCACCCTGCAATTCGTTGCAACAATTGGAACTGGCTCTTTGCACCACAAAAGAGTTTCACTATCTTTGAGATCGTCCCGATGGGTTAAGTATACAGACAGAGCAAGTAAGAAAAACAACATGCGTGATCTGTAATAGAGATTACTGAATGGAGGGGTGTGTGTACACTAAGAACCAACATCCCTCTGAAAGCTTTGGGAGGCTTAGAGGCTTGAAACCCCCTGTGTAAAAACGTGGATCAGAAACTTTTTATCAGGGTGAACGCATTTGTTCATCCCTGATCTCACCTCTTCCCATACACAAGGAAGAGGCAAAGCTTTATACCAGGTGGGATGCACCTTGGTTGAAGCTCTGGGCATACTTTTCTCCAGCAGTATCATTTACACACAACATCTTCAGGTTTCGCTTATCAAGTACAGCAGCTGGGAACATTATGTTTTTACAATTGGAAAGTCCGGTTTCTGTACCAAAGGACGCAAAATGCTCACGCCCACACCTCTCTGCATTTTTAAAAGCCCATCATCTACTGCAAACTTTTGCAATCTGCATTAGAGATTTCAAAGAAAGAAAGAAAGAGAGAGAGACGTTTGGGTTTTAAGAAAAAAAACTTACCAAAAATAACTGAAGTTCTCTAAAGTTGCCCTGAAGTTGAAATAGCCCAGAACACCAGTGCAGAGCCTGCCTTAAACTCTCTCTCTTTCTCACTCCCCCTCTCTCTTCAGCAATTGGAAGGAGGGCTGTGCAGAAATTCAGCAAACAATTTTCCTTCTATGTCGACCGGGGCGTTCCTCACGGGCAGAAAGGGGATGGCTAAGCCTGGGTGAGGCTCGTTGCTATCCCCAAGCCAAAGAGCACTGTCGCAGATTACACAGCCTGTGAAACCCAATCCCTTTCTCTGCTCAGGCAACAGCTGTACGGCTTCAGCTGAGGCGGGAGCAGGGGATAGACCCCGGGCTTGTTGCTGGTCAGGCTTTCCATGTCGGGGGACGCTGAGGAATGGGGGCACAGGGGGTTCCGTGAGCTCCGTGTCTTCTCCCAGCTCGCTGCCTGCAGCTGCAGGCACGGGCGCTCGCAGGGTGGAGATGCGGGGCAATTTCCGCGGGACTGAAAGTGTATGGGATGTGGGCGCCCGCGCAAAACAAACATCTCTTTTCCTGAAATTCATTCCCAGCCTTGCTTCAGGACATAACTGGGTAATTAGCGTTGTATATATTAGTAAATTCTCATGCAAGCATGCACACACACACAGGATGCAGTCTGTCAGCCTGTCACAACAGCGTGGTTCAAACGGGCTTCAGGGCTGTTCCAAGGTCCTCTCTAGGTTCGTTTTTCCTTGTCACTTTTAGTCAGCTGTTTGATTCTGTCCGAAAACCCCCTGAATGCTGAGCTGACTGTCCTTACACCAAGTGAAGCACTATGGTGGCTCGCAGGGTGGGAGTGCCAGTGCTTAGTGCTGCCTTCACCCTGTCCTGGTATTCTACACTTGAGGGAAGCTACTTAGTGCCAGCAGAAGTGGATTTATGAAAATTCCCAGCCCCTCCTCTCACCTGTTTCTATTTCTCCACCCCATATAAAGGAAAGAAATTTCTAATACAGCTGATTCCTCCCTCTCCCAGGAATTCCACTGATCCTTTAACTCCTCCCTGAAGCTTCAAAAAATCACAGCAGCAGATTTCAGCCCAGGTTTCCGTGTTTCACAGAAGCATTTGGCTGCTGGTTTGCATTCTGTCAAATAGGGGTGAGGTGAGAGAGGGTGCAAAATACAAACAACACATAAGCAGCCCTGGGAGTGTCCTGCAATCGCTCCGGCTGCTTTGCCAACACCCCAGAGCAGGTGAAAACCACTCCAGCCAAAGGAGAAGGAAAACCCCTATGTTTATAGGGCAGTCTCGTTTCATGTCGAGGCAGATGCTGTGCTGAGGATTGTTATGCTGTTGGCTCTGAATAGGTTTCGACACCCGAAATTCTGCAGATGTTGGGTTTCTGGACCCAAGTTTAGAATGGGTGCACATGGTTTCCACAGAAGGCATTTGAAAATCTAGAGGGAAAACTGAGTGTATAGCTCTGATTCCATCCTATATGGGTACTCAACACAGGCATTTTATGAAAACTGGGTCTTAAGAGAACCACAGTCCTTATTCTGTACTACAGCCAATTCTGTAACTTGTGCAATTAATGTATATTATTACTTCTAATTATACATTATATATTAATTACAGATCACATAACTTAATTTAGAAATACTATATGTATTTTTATCTAATTAATAAACAGTTTTTCAGCACATGAATTGAATAACACTTCAGAAATTTTGGCTATTTACAATATGATTGTATTGTATATCTATAAAAATAAATTATCTATAATCACATAAAATGTGTGCTTACGTACTATATGTATAATCATATATAATTAATATAAATATGTTGTGAAGCAGTATGCATTTCACATGCAGCCTCTATCTTCTTGTGACTGTGGCATCCACATCAAGAATTAAAAGCAGAGGTTGGCTGTAGGGAGGTAAGGCTGGGAAGGAGGAAGAAGAGACAATGGGACAGTGTCAGCACAGGGGAAGTGTGAAAGTGGCACATGGAAGTGTTCAAGGCCAGGCTGGATGGGGCTTGGAGCAACCTGATCTAGTGGAAGGTGTCCCTGCCCACGGCAAGGGGTTGGAACAAGATGGTCTTTGAGGTCCCTTCCAACCCAAACCATTCCATGATTCTGTGTTTCAAGCAAGACGTCCTGCAGCTGGCTCAAGGATGGAGGTGGCCAGGAGCAATGAAGGTTTCCTGAAGTGCGATCAACAGCAGCAAAGTAAACTGAGATGGCTGGGAATAGGAGCAAGACCTTGCTAAGAGCTAGATCAGGCTTGCTTTGCTGCCATCCCTATTTCCATGCACTGTCTTTAGGACTATATCGAGGTCCAGCCTTTCTGAGCTGTCTTACAACATCCTGACAAACAACATACATTTTTAGAAACAGACATGCAAAACAAGAAGCCCAGCCTACAACATGGATTGATGTGGGGACAGTTCATTTGGATGCAGAAGTCTGGCTCCTAGCTCCAGAGCGAGGGGTGCCAGCAGCGCTCCAGCAGGGCACAGGCTGTGGGGTGGCAGCAGCTGCAGTGTGCTCCATTCCCAGTCAGTGCTGCATTTCAGCTGTCTTTGCTGAATATATGGATGGGCGTTGTTTCGATCTTTTAAGAATTTTTAAAGCCCACATGAGACAAAACCCTGGCTAAGATGAGAGAAGCCAACTGTTTTTCCATAAACCTGGAAGAGAAGACTCTGTTCATTTTCGTGGTGTTGGGAAATCTACATTCACTGTCACTGGCTTTTTTCCAGCTTCATCTCGGAACTGAAGGTGTAAGGCCGGATGTCTGAGCACTGCCCTGCTGCTGTGACTCCAGTGAAGACAACTGCTGTGTCAGAGATTTATCCCCACACAACTTCAAGCCTAAAATCTCCCCTCTTGTCTACCAATATGGTACTGTTCTGGAACTGTCAAATTATTTCAACATTATTTGACTGACAGGAATTCATAATGCTGACTTGGTTTATTTTTAAATATTTATCAAATCCACTGTTTGTCTACTGAGCTATTGAAAAAATGCTATCAGACTGATAATTTCCCAATTCACCAAGTGATTCCAGCACAAGTTATTCAGTGAGAATACTCCAAACAGCCCTTGTGTTTACTCTTCCTGACAGACATCTAAATATTAAAAGATAAAGCTCTTCGAGTTATGCTGCAGCAATGTTAAAAAATATTCTTCTCTGCTCTACTGCCTTGCCAGGGAGCACCATTGTATCTCACATTTCTCTACCCCACGTCTAACCCCGTTTCCCAACTTCCCTGTGTTACAACGTTGTTTTCTCTACTCTGTTCACAGGTAAGGCTGCAAACACACAGTTGAATGACACAAGCTTTCTTTTATTAGTGCTGTTCACACCCTGACCTGTGCATGGACTCATGGTAGACTTACGCATAAGGGTGTGCTGCTTTAGTAGTAATTGAGAAATGAGATGAAAAACAACGGGAATGTTCTTGTGTTTTCTTTGGCCCAACGTGAGAGAGACAACATGTTCCATGAGATTATAGTAATGCGTGCTCTGGAACACAAATTCCTGTAGTTTAGTGTGGAGGATGCAAGGGTGATCATTTCTATTCTTTTTCCTTTTTAGCAGTTACAAATCTTCAGGTATTTGGGGGAAAAATATGAAGCCACAAATCTCCACAAGTAGATAAGACTGGGTTGCAGAGAAGACCAGATAAAGAAAACAAACTTGTCTGCACAATTCAGAAAGGAGTTAAAAAATTGAGGACCTCCAACTTAAAAAGAAATGGGTTGACAAGAGAAGGAACCACCAGAGAAAGAAAAAGGAAGGGAGAGAAAACATCAATATTAACTCAAGATGTAGAAGCGTGGATGGAACTGAACGTCAGACTGGCAATGAGAGGAATGAATGGGTGGAGGCATCTGGCCACCAACGCTCAGTTCAAGCCCAGAGGAAGAAAAATGTAACATTAATCACCAATTTACAGACATCTCCCGTGCTTTGTCTCCCCTGACTGCATTTTGTTATGACACAGGAATGCATATATTTGTCTATTTCACAGTCAGTTAGTTTGAACTGAAAAGGTATTTAACCAGCCACACAACCTTCCTCTGAATTTCTTCTCTTTTGGAATACATAAGCCATTAATTTGATTGATTTGCTTCAACATTTTTTTGCATAAAACTCTTCCATTTGCAGGTAGACATGCAATCCCACAGAGAGGGAGCCAGGTATGGAAATGAGGTTCCATCACTGCCTCTTTTAAGAAGCCTCCGGGTTGGACTCAAAGACCTCATTCTCAAGTTAGTCAATTCAGATGAGTTCCCCCGCCACCCCCAAAAAGTGAATGGGTGTCATTCATGTATCTTGTAACCTAACTGAAGCCTGTCCTCCAAATAGATTGGTCTTTTCATCTGAGAATTTACTCAAAAGAGGCTCCAGTGTCTACCTGCCCCTGGCAAGTTCTACCAGCACTACCTGCTTGCTGCACTGACACCAAGATGGAACTGATAATATTTTGTATAGAAAGAGCTTTCTCCTTTGTGAAGATAAACAAATGTCAACTCCAGATATCCAGGTCTGGAGTAGTAAAATCCAAACTCAAGGCAAAATAGCCCAAACAAAGCTGGGGAAGAGTTGTTGATTTTCAGAAATTCAAATATTCTCTTTCAGGATGCCTAAATAAATTTTTCTTCACTTTGGTGGTTAATATTGTTGGTGAAGGGAAAAAAAAAGGAAGCTAAAAATGCAGATCTGCAACCAGCATAAACAAAAACCCCACCAGCGACAGAGAAAGCATTATTTAGAAATGAAACAAAATGAGACATTTCCAAGAGCAATCCTTTCACTAACCGGAGAAGAAGAAAAAGGAAACGAATTCACTCTGCACTGTTTCTTTTATTTTGTCCTCGGGCACATACTCCATCTCCCTTTGTCCCCCAAATGATGCATTTCCACTGGCCCTGAGAGTGCTGGCATTGACCTTCTGCAGCCAAAATAGCTTGGACAGAATGAACCAGAAAAACAGGAGCCAGCCAGAGCAAGGGGCAACGCAGCCATGGCCACGGACCTGGGGGAAAACTGCTGTAATTAGCACGGCTCATACAAAACCCACGGTACACATGGAGCTGCTGCCTTCCTGCCCTGCCGGTTGCATATTAGATCATTCAGAGCAGAGGGGAACAAAGCCACGGCCTGCAGAACTCTTCACACGCCCTGTTCTGAGGGGTCACCTCACCACCAACACCCTCCTCCACTGCTGCTGCTGCTGGACATCCATCTCCAGACTGTGCCGCGGAGGGCTTTAATTAAAAATTAATATTTACTCCATGTTCCCCACAGCCATCTCGTTCCCTGCTCTCTGCTATTTTCAGTTCCCCGCCCAACTGGAATTCAGAGCTGGCTGACCGTGGACCTTTATTATTTTACCATTTTAAAACCTGTGACGTGTTATGAAAAGCAGACCTGGGCTCCTCCCTGAAAAGTGAATATTAGTGACAAATAGCCGACAGGAAGAAAACAAAAGCATCTCTTCAAGCTGGAAAGATAGGTGTTAATTACCTGTGAATAACCTGTTTGTACTAGGTGGTAATGCTCAAGCACCTGAAAAAAACCTATTTGAAACAAACTTTCAAACTTGTTTCTCTTTCTGCAATGTCGTTATGCTGCCTTAAGCACTTTTCTTTCCACAATTTTGGTGCTTCTGGATATCACGAAGTCAGTAAGTTTTCTTGTTTTGAAATCCAGGAAAAAAACCCCACGCCATAGGGACTGTCAAAGTATGAATACAACATTCACAAACTCTCCATTTCCCATCATTTATGGAGTAAGATATTTCTGAAGTACTTTTAAGCATCTGTGTGACATTTGTTATATTTGATCAAGACACTTTTTTCCTATCAAATTGAAAGCCGAAGGATGTTGCCACCGATGTGGTATCATATAAAATCATACAAAAAGATCTCTTATAAAAAGCAGACATCAATAAAAGCCAAGTATAATTATTAAATGTAGTAGCTCAGATGCCATTGAAAAAAGCAGAAGTTTCCATCTGCTGTAGCAAAACCACATTTCAAATGCTTCACTAAAGCTTGGGGTTTTTTCCCTTTTGCTCTTTACCAGTCCCTGTATGGAGTGGCATAAACTCTTGCTTTCTGTGGGTGCTCGTGTGGCTTACGACATTCCAGCTGTGGAAATGCTTCTCAGTGAACCCTCCCTTGTTGTTTTTCTCTCCAAAGCCTTAAGAATAGTTCTTAAACAAAGATCTTAAAATAAAAGAGTCCTGGCAGATGATCTCACTATGTGCCCTGGGGTTTCCATGGCATTTAGCGAACCACCAGTGATTAGTACGTTTGTTGAAGGAGTAACTGGTAACTGCACTGAAATAATCCCTTTCTTCTGGCTTCGGGGTCCCGATGAAACCTGCTCTCGGCGATGGAAGGGGTGTAAATGCTCACCGGGGGACGTGGCTGTGCCCACGCAGCCCCACTCAGGAAAGGGCTGTTTGCTGGCAGTGGCTCTGGGCACGGGGTGGGGGGGGGACGACGACATTTCTTAAAGTTACTTCTTTTTTGACAGTGTTTTAACCTAAGCCCTCACACGAGCCTCGAATACCACCTGTTACTGGTTTACTTGCGGCTGTTTCTGTGTCCTGCTTAGTGGGCAGGAGCTGGCAGATGCTGCCTTTGACAACAAGCAAGAAGCCCAGGTGAATGGGAAAAACAGGAGAAACTCCCTCAAACTGAGATCAAGCAAGCACCAGCTCCTGCCTTGCTAATAAAATAAACTGTTTTCCTCCAGATGATGAATGCTCACCCTGTTTTGCCCCTCCGTTGCAGGGGCACAGAGGGAGTCTGGGGATTAAGGGAGGGTATTTCACACACACAGGGGTTGCTGTGTGTCCGTGGCTGGCACACATCACCATGGAAAAACAGGGTCAGTGCTGCTGCTGTGCCTGAGACTCGGTGTGCATCTTCAGGGCGTGGGCTGGGACAGAGAAAGGACTCAGCAGATGACAATGGGGCTCAGTGTTTGCCGTACGATGTCAGCAACACAGCAGGGTTTATTTCTTAATGAAGTGAGTCACTTGATTGGTATCAAGTATCTGTTAAGTTGAGTGATGGGGTGGATCCAAATGTTAGAGGACCTCGTTTTAAACGTACCATTCACCACTCTGGACTGGCTTGCACTGTGTAAACAACATCAGTGAGAGATGGAAATACATTAGGTTAATTCCATCTGGGGTTTTGAAGTCTCCTGCTTCCTCAGAGAGCTGAGACTGCTTTTCCAACAGCAAGAAATTCACCTCAAAGCCCTACATCCCATCACAAAAAAGCCTTCCCTTGGAAAGGGGAAAGCCAGAAGTACAGGGAAAGTAAAATCAGATAATCGGCACAGTTATCTGACTTCTCCACACCAGCTTACTCAGCTGAACTGGCTCGCTGGTGCCCTAGAAAGGAAAACTGTGGGAAACAGCAGCCAAGAGGGAGTAGGAAAAGGAGTGTTCCCTCCACAATGCATTTGTGATGCCATTGGCTTTATCCTGTGCAATTCCTATAGTTGGAATTAAATCTTTGGGCTTTAAGGGTCTTGGCATATGTATGTTTTGGTTTCAGGCCTTTTTATCCCGTTTACTGTCACTGAAATCAGCTGTAGTGTTGCCTGTGACTTTTAATGGAGGCAATGTTGAGCCCTTTAATGCTTCATTCCTGACCTTCTCCCTCTGAACAGCAGAGTAAACAACAGGAATCAACCTCAGTCAGGGGTGAGGAATACTTCATGTTTTCTTTTTCACCGTGCCAGAGAAGGGTAAAATATTGCTGAAACTGCCGGATGCCTCGATACACATCCAGAAATTGAATTTAAACATTGATTGATGCTCCTGGCAGAGAAAATCAGCTTGAAAGGTATGAACAGGAGTCCCTTGGGTTCTGCTGAAGTGCTCAGCTGTGGGGTAGCATTTGTGTGTGGAGGAAGGAGCCCTGCTACATGTGACACACTGAAAGAGATCTTTCCCCACCACTGCACTGGTGCCTTTGAGTTCAGGTGCCAACCCCTTGGTCAGATGAAGAAACCCAGTGTGTAAGAAGTAATTCCTCCTACTTTTCAATGATGCTAATGGTAAACAAGGTCACTGTTCAGTCTTGAGCAGCACACGGTGCTATGTTGGTTCTGGCTGCAGTTGCCAATAGATAGGAATCAATGAAGTGAGAGAGAATAGCTCATATTTTTTTAAACGGAGACATTATGTGTATTGTGGAGTTTTGACAGCAGAAGTGCTCTCAGTTGCTGATGCAAACCCTGTAAATATAGGCTGAGAAGAAAGAGCCCAAAATGGGTCAGGAGCAGAGAGGAGCATTTATTCTGAGATCACAGCAAACTGAACACTGCCAGCAGTGAGTCGTGTTCTTCCACAGTCTGTTATCACATAAGTGCTTGTGTTTTCAGTCTTTCTTTGCTTATAAATAAAAGTATTTTAGTTTTATTTTTCCTTTAAAAAGGTATTGAGTGTATTTGGGGAGTAGAAGAACTGAATCTTAAAGATTTTATACAGTGTTCATGAAAGGATTTGAAAAGCTAAATCAGGAATTACTGATAGTTTAGCTTTTTCTTTGTCTTGTTTCAAATAAGAAGTTATGTTATTAATTAAAAGAATCCCAAGAAGTACCTGGGTTGGCCAGTGACAAAATACAACAGCAAAATAAATGGAAGAGGGGATGTAGCTCTGCTCTTTTCTACCTCATGCTTGGTCAGCTTAATTATGTTAGCTATGATTAAACACCTATCTTTTTAAAATATGGGGGAAAGTGTCCTTAGAAGTTTCTTTATTTGAAATGAATATCCCTGTGGATGAATGGTTAAGACAGAAATTAGCAGGGAATTTTTAAAATGTATTTTTTAGCCGCTGTTCAGTTCTTGCTCAAGGAGCACAAATGGAGGCTGTAGTGCTCCTCATGGTATCACTTCGGTGATCCTTCCTGCTCACATGGTCCTGAACTCCCTCCAAGCCCCTCTGGCAGCTGCAGGATCCTGCCTGGACTGGGCTCTTGCCGGGGCATACCCACGTGCCACGTCCCAGCCCATGATTCTGAGTAATACGAGTGACTCAGGAAACAAACACATGTGACGCCTCACAAGCAGCTCTGTGAAGGCTTCCAGTTTCACACTGAACAGACACATGACTCATCACACTCTGCTGATGGCTTCCTATGTAGAGAGTGGTTCAGTTAAGCAGCACTGGCCCTACGTATTTCCAAACTCAAAACCCTGGTTTCAGGAAACTGTTCCTTTTCCACATATTCAACATATACATGACAGAGAAAAGATGTGATAGGGAAATAGAAAAGCAGAACTGCAAGCATCACCTGCTCAAGTCTGATTTGTTAGTTCTTAATGAAGACTTTTGGGTGCAAGAAGAGAAGCAACTTATCCTTTAAGCGGCATCCATGAATGAGAAGGATGCTGAGTGTGACAGCACAGGTCCCGCAGCGCCATGGCTAAACAGCACGGGGTTAGTCCTCGGGCTGCCTTTTTCTTTTACTTAGGGCAATGAAAGGGCTCAGAGTGTCTTGTGATAAACTACTGCCTGGAGCCCATTTCCATGTGTAATTGTTAGCACAGCTGAGTATTGTCCCTGTTTTAAAGGAATCACCCGGGCTCCCTGCATGACTCAGCTCCTGAGTGCTATTTCGGGTGGCAGAGGGGAGAAGCTGCCAGGCTGGCATCCCCTCCTGCTTGCTTTGTGGAAATAGGATGTGGCTTTGCACGACACGCGTTGGTGCTCTGTGAGCTGTCTGAAGGGATTACACGGAGCGCGGCCGTGACCGTGCGCTCTGATATTGTTGATGTATTATAAATGATCCATTATTCACCCACTTGAGGAAAGCCAGAGGAATGGAAAACTAAAACGTGAAACTAGTGAGCACAAAAACCGAGCGAGTGATTCATGCTGTGTGGAAAACGGGCCTCACTGGGTGTAGGCCTGTAGTTCTGTAGAATTAAGTACAACCACGGGGGCTAATAACTTATCTAATTTACAACAACATTTGTCTTTCTCTTGGTCCTGAAAAATGCCTGGGCACAGCACATGCACCATAGGTGAGCCTTCACCATGTCTGCTTCCCCAGGTGCCTTTCAGCCCCACAGATGGCAGAAGGAGGTGGAATTCTGTTCTTCCCCTGTGAGCAGGGGGATAAGGGGGCAGAGCAGATTTTGCTTGGCACACAAACCCAATATAACAGCAATTAACGCAGATTTGATTTGGTTTGTATTCCCTCTCATCTGCAGTTATGCTGGGTTCAGAGGGTTTCTCGTTCACTCTCTTTTCTGAGCCCTTCTCATTGGGGAGTTCAGTGAGAAACATGAACACCGCCACCTTGCTTCCTGCAGAGCTGCAGGAGGAGCTGGAAGGGCTGGGCATATTGCAGAAGGGCGCTCAGCTTTTCCACCACAACCCCCTCAGAGACAGCTTTCTGCTTGCCTTGCTTCCATCATTTCAGCTCCAAGACTAATTCTGGAAATGCATCCATAATGCTGTGGCCTAGGACTATTCTTTCCCTGCATTAGAATATTTTTATAGTCCATTTTGCCAAGGAATCACAACAGAAAAGCTGCAGATTGGCTTTTCTGATTATTCTCTCACTCCTTGCTGAAAAGTTTCTCTCATCATTCTGCTGAACAGGGAAATTTCATCAGGGAAAAGCAAATGAAACACAGTTTATATTCAAATATAAAATTCTCGCTCAAAGAGAAATGGATTTTTTTTCCTCTTGGGAAAAGAATTAATTTCCTCTCCTGGATTTTGAACTTTATTCCTTTCTTACAGATCCTTTGGGGAGAAATGAAAGGCCCATTAACCATCTCCAAACTGATCATGCATCACAGAAAACCAGAAGCCCTTGGAGGTGACAGGAAGTCCCCAAGCATCAAACTGAAACTTTAAAACTGGTAAAGGAATGAAGGAGTGAAACATCCCAAATGCCCAATTAGTCAGTTTTATTAACATAGTGTGTGTGGTCTCTGTGAAAATCTGGCCACATCGCACAAACTCTGAGACCATCACAAAGATGTTGCATGTGCATATCCCATAATAAAGCTATTAGAAGCCCAAGAGGAGTTTTCTAGTGTGAGTCATGATACTCGAGAAGAGATGAGGCAGGGCAGCCAATTCACTTTTAAACAGCAGC
This sequence comes from Ifrita kowaldi, assembly GCA_013398055.1. Taxonomy (NCBI): domain Eukaryota; kingdom Metazoa; phylum Chordata; class Aves; order Passeriformes; family Cinclosomatidae; genus Ifrita; species Ifrita kowaldi. The sequence goes on from VZRS01011857.1 coordinate 41,879, forward strand.
GTGAGCCCAGTGCAAAATCAGCAAATTCAGACGACCTGGATATCGCACACAGAGTTTTATTTACAGCCTCAGAAATAACTAAATCTCAACCAAGCTGCAAATCTAACTCCCTGCACTGCTTTGGAGGCAGGAGGGAAAGTTCAGATGCAAGCAACAGCTTCAAAGATTTACCTGTAGTTTGTAGCACCCACCTAACTCTCCAGTAAACTTGGAGAAAGGAGGACCAAGGGTTGTGAAACAAAGGAGTGAGAGCACAGATGAATCGGTCCTCAGTAACTGCACAGAGGAGCAGCAGTGAGACCTTAAAAGACATCTTGACAAAGAGATTAGTTTCAGGTACAGCATTAATCTTTCCTTTTCTTACTTTACACTTTTTTTAATCTCAAGGAGATTTTGACTTTTAAGAGGGGAACAAGTTATAACAGAGCAGCGCTGCAGAACACCCTTGGGGTGCCTACGAACCAGAACAGGTTTGGGAATCTGCAGCTCAAGGCCCACAGTCGTCATCCAGGGAGCTGCAAAAAGGAAAGTCACCCTGACAAATGTCACCTACAGCCTTCCAGCCAGGCCACCCATTAACACTGAGTTTATGGAGAACAGTGCCAGGGCCAAAATGCAGAGAACATTGGGTATGCACTTCAGATACAGCCAACATGAGAGGGAGGCCTGAAGCATTTCTTCCTTCCCAACTATGGCAGTATTTTCTTAGTTCAGTGGCCCTGCTTGTTCACTCCCTAAAACTTCACTGTTTCTGGACAGAACATGTCCTTACCAGGAACACCCATCCCTTGGGGCAGGAGAGGATGGCAGAACATCAGCCTCTGCTTGGGATCAATCCCGCAGATGGTAGAGGTGGAGAGAGGAGGCAGCAGGCAGGAACTATGGCAGGCTGGAGGGGTTAAGCTCAGGTACAGGTTGGACCCAGCCAAGGCTCAGCCGAGGAGACCACATCTTCACCTGGACTGAACAAGAAGCATGGTGGGAACCTCCAGGGCTCTAGGAGGCAGATGCCAGCAATACAGAAGAAGCTGTAATTTAACGTGTGGAACAAGGAGGAAGGGAGTATTGGAGAGATGGGTCTAGTGGGAAACAGTCCTTTCAAGAGTGTGGCTAGGATTTGCCCCTTGTGCATTTTCTGCCCACCACAACTGCATTTCACAAATCCTCTAGCACGCAAGTTCACAGGGAAGAGCCTAGAGGAAGATTTTGAGCATCTCTTAATAGTAGATGAAGTAATTGGGTGGTAAGATTTTTAGCCAAGGTGTCTCCAGTGATGACCAAACACCACAATTCCCATTTTAGACCCCAACTATTCAAAGAAAAAGTTAAGACCGACTGACGAATACACAGAAACCCACAGCTGGTGATTTCAAAACTATTGTTATTTCCCTGGAAAGTCTGGAAATCTCTGACTGCTGAGCAAACAATTTTCACTCACTAAAGATTTAGGCTTTGTTAAAGTGGCACTTTGCCAGCAGAAAGAGAGGCGGTGCACATAAAAAATGCTGCTTTTAATTTTGGCTGTACCTGCTGACCCAGACCTGGTGACAGATGGAATACAGTGAATGTTTCATAACGCATAAATACTTTGTCCCTCTGCACAGGATGGACTCAGGACTTCCCATAGCATGACTCATGGAATGGCCACCCTTTCTCCTGTACCTGCTGGCACCTAACAAGGCAACTAAAAGCTGATTTCAAAGCCACTGCTCCTGCCTGTGGGTCCCATAGCCCTTTGCACCCTTCTGTTTTTTATTTCAGAAAGCACTATTGTCTGCTCGTTCTGGAAACAGGGCTATCCCTCAGGTTTAGGCACATCCATGAGCTTGCCCATCTCATCAGTGATCACAAGCAATGAAGGACAAGCACAGCTGGTAGAAATAAGGGTGTAGTTACAGGCTTTTGCATCAAGTCACACCTTCCCCCAACCTCTAGGCTGAGAAATCTGTTCGTGCTCCAAGTCTGGAGAGGTGTCAGTCAGACTGAGTGTGCTGAAAGCCAGTATGGGTAAATGCCTGGTTTAGGACCTTTCCATGATCCTTTGAAGTATCCATACAAGACAGAACAGCAAGAATTATGAGAAAATTGACACCCTCAAGCAAAGACAGACTTTTATTCTGAAAAAACTACTTAAATGCAATCTGCTGCTGTGTAATATATATGCCAGAGGGACAAAATATGGTGTAAAGTAAGATCTCAGCAAGTTGAGATCCAGCTTACATATTTGGCCTCTTTAATCCAAGGATGAAAATAATTACGCAAAGTCAGTCTAAGCAATCCCAGAAGGATTTGAACATATGAAATACAGTCACTGCGAGAAGCGGAAGGAAGGGAGAGCTTCACCAATTTCAGTTCCCCTTGGCTTTCCTACGCTTGTGTGTGAATTTGGCCCAGAAAACTGTCTGGCACTGGGGATGGTGATCATTCATCCTTTCTATTTGCACAAGAATGTGGGAAGGGCTTAGAAAAAACTCCTCTTCTCCCATCTGGGGGTCTGGGTGGGTGCCAGTTACGTTCAATGATGCATAACCATTTCAGGAAGCTCCTTGCCACTCTCTATTTTGCAGGCATTTGTAAAGAAAGCAAATGTTCATGCCCCAGCAGCACGTTGGTTGCTCTGTCGGGATAGGGGGTATCCTACTTCTCTCTGCTTGCCATGACAGCAATACCACACAAAAAGGAAATAAAATCAGTTTATCACCTTAGCACACATCCAACAAGATTTTCAAACCCCAGCAGCTGGGGAAAAGAGAGAGAAGAAACTTACAAGACAGGTAGAAAGTCTTGATGTGGTGTGTGCTCAGAGAAGCCAGACACTACATCTTCTTGAGGCCACCAGGTGCCTCTTCTCCTGCACATCAGCAGCAAGGCAGAGGAGGCAAAGCAACAAGATGTGCTGCAAGAAGTGAGCTCCTACCTGGAAGCCGTGGGCAGGTTTCGGTCCCGGTGTCCCGCCTGGCAGCTGTCCCTGCTGTGATGGATGAGGTGCTTTGGGTCATTCATGCACTCAGGTCCCAGGGTGGGGCCAGCAGGGCGGCTTTGGCTCCAAACCCCGCCTCGCATCATGTGAGCCCTTCACGGCGAGCTCTTCCCAAAGGGTGCTCCCGTCTCCCATGTCTCTGGGAGCCCTCCTGAGGAGCCTCTCTGCGTGTTGAGCGGCAAATTGCAGCCAGCCTGCCTCGCCTTTGAGCGCTCGCCAAGGCTTTGTTTGTTTTCTCTTCTGTTTCAAACATCCTTTGTGCCTTTCTGGCTCAGCTAATTAGCTACAATGCTCAGCTTCTCCAGTTTTTAAGTGCTGCCCAAATAATAGTTGGTCTGATGTAGAGAGACTTTACAGCCTGGGCTGAAGGTGTGCTGAGTGAGGAAGGTGGTCTCTGCCCGTGGCAGGTACATCCAGCTGACACAGAGAACATATGGGAAGACATGGTGGCTTGGGGCCAGTATCGCAGTAGGGTTTGTACCTTGGTTTCTGCAGTGCCCTGCAGCCAAAACTGCCACATTTTCGCTCCTGGTCCTGACACAGATCACTGGGTTAAGGTAACAGAGAGGAAAACCATCAACACCTGCAGTTGCAGGAGGGGTGGCTGGGGCATAGAAAGGATGATACCACAAACTCATTGGTGCAAAGGAACATCTCCAGCGCATCCTCAGCAGCCATAAAGAGTGAGAAGCCTGAGAAAGGCACCTGGGGAATGGGAGGAACTGCTCTGAGACTGCTCAGAGGGAGTGGTAGGAGAAAGGCAGAAAGGCCGTGTATAGCCAAGAAAATCAGGAAGAAAAGCAGCCTTAGATATTTGGAGTTGTTCTATCAGATGGACCAACAAACTGTATTTTAAAGGTTTGTCTGAGCTTGACTATTCTTACAGCTCCATGATGTCACTTGTCTTTACCTACCACAAGGCAGTTTGTTCAGGGGTTAAGCCTGCAGTTTCCAGCCATGTGGCAGCCTGTTGTAATCCTCCTCTATTACATAACCCAGCAAATATTTTGCTAAAGTTCAGTTTAATAGCAGGATTGATGGTGGTGAGAAGCATATTCTCCTTTATGAAATTTTCCCATTTGGAAATCAGGATAGAGACATGCAAATGGCAGGTTTTTTCTCTGCTTGCCTAATTCAGTGGCCAAGAAAAGGCACTGTGTTCCCCCTCGCATCAGTCATGTTTTGCTTCTCAAGGAAAAGGTTAACATCTCTCCTTTCCCTACTTCTCCTGCTGTGGCACATACCAGAGATCAGAGTGCAAGAGACAAACATGACACAAGTCAAGCAAAGAACTAGAAATAGGGTAGGGAGGAGGTGAGTTGTCCTTAGTCCAAATTAGGTGGAGCCCAGCTATTCTTGTGCTGTTTTGCTAAGGTTGCTCTGGATTAAGAGAGGACACAAAAGGGAAGGGAGTGAGACAAAAAAAAGTTTTGTTATTTAGCTTTTTCCTGAGACTGTTTATAGGTTGCTTGACATCATTTCATGATCATTCACAGCAAAGCTTTCCTAGGCTGTTTGCTTCCTCCTCCCTTTAATGCCAGTGCTGCTTTTCTGATTATGAAGGATCTGTGTGGCTCTTTCGAAATCTCATATTTTCTCCTGCTCCTCCTCATGTGCTTCTCTCTTCTCATCATATTGTTAGCCCTTCTGTGTAATACAGAGAACAGCTGTTGGAAGCTCAGAAATGCTGACTGTTGGGCCAGATGACCAACTGCTCTGTTCTTCACAGCAACTTGAGGTCTAGCTCTTTCAGATCCATGCTGACCCACCTTTTCCATCTTTTTCCATACCTTCTTTTAATCCTTTTTGTTTTTCTAATCATAGCAGTAATCCCCATTTACTAAAGCTTTTTGTGGTCCAGCTACCTTTTCCAGTTACACTAGTGTGAATCCAGAGTAAATCTGCTGGTGTAATTGGGATCATAAGATATGAGATGACTGTACCTTCCAGGAGCCAGAGCCAAAACCAATGTCACCATCGTCAGCATCTTTCTCGCTGTTGTTTCCAATATCAAAGAGAGATTGTAGTCTGGGAACGGTGATACCAATCATCAGACTTGGAGTTAGGTTGCATAATTTACCTACTTCAACCTTCTCCAGATGCTTTTCAGCCATTAATTAAGTATAGGAGCCCAACAAAGACAAGGGTTATCATTTTCAGGGTGAGGCACTAAGAAGGCAGCAATGTTCTCAAAGGCACATACGAAGAGACCCTCCTGGCTCTGTGGTGAAACCCCATGTTGATTTTAATGGCTTAAAATCAGCAATAGGAGTCAAAAAAAGTCCCTGTCTCTTGTCCATGTCCTACCAGAATGTTGATCCCACTGGGAAAATGGGTGCCAGGTGCTGAGTCTTTCCCATGCCACAGTTGTGTCAAATTTGGGGTTGGTGTTTTGTTGAATAGGGTCAGAGGAAATATAAATGTCTGTGACAAGCCACTCCATATGGCACTGGCTTCACTGTGGCTATCACATTTCCCCTTCCAGCCCATGGCAGCAGGCTTTCAGGTCCCTCAGGATTTGGGGATAGATTTCCCCCTTTCATGCTACTGCTGAGTCCCAAAGGGATTGGCTGATGTTGGTCATCAGTCCAAGCTAAGCACAGCTTTGGTGCTGCCAGACCTTGAAAACAAAAGTGGAGAGCCTGATCTGTTCTGCATTCATCCACATTCACAGTACCTCTCCTGAAACACGTCTGATGCCACAGTAGCTTAAAGCATTCTGCTTCATGCTGTGTGTCATGAACTTTAAAAAAAAATAGAAGCCTGGAAAACTTCCCAGATTGTGCAGTGCCTCTGCCTTTGTGCCCTAAGAAACAGGCAAAGGTGGTAGGGCTGTTTCCTCTACTTTTCTTGGCCCATAGCTGTGCATCATGTTCTCACACTGGGCTAATCTGCTGGTCCATCCCAGCTGTGTGTTTCATTAAAAAAAGTTTGTGTTGAGGTGAGACAGAGAACCCTATGGCAGTGAAGGACAGATGAAACAGCTTTGTTTCATGTCTCTTATGTATTCTATGAACACAGCATTAAATGCAGGTAGAAGAGTGCATGTGTAATGCACCTGTGTAATTTACAATTAATTTGCTAGCATTAATTTACTAATATTTCTCCCACAGTAATTCTGACAACTAGATAGATTATTTTTTTTTGTACAGCCTGTTCTGACAGAGGAAGACACACTGATAAAAATCTAATGGTAATATTGTACTAAAGAAAACTGGAAGCCCAGCCAGGACTAATTACTTCAACCTCAGACCTGGCTGCTGTCTGCATGGCGAGGCTCTGTGCAGGCACACGGGCTGACAGGGTTAGTAGGGGAACAAACTGATGCAGAAACAGGAATGAAAGGTTACACTTGTGCAACTCTTATGGCCCTGAAGATACTTCAACACAAAATGTTATGCCAGCAAGTTTTGGTACATAGACACTACTATTTAGTTGTAATATCTACTACTAGTAAGCACAGAGGGTTAAGGCTAGAAAAATCAGGAGCTTGTGGGTATTTTCAAACTCATCTGTATTGCATGACTCAACACAGTTATGAAATTGTCTGTGTTGCCATAAAGGCAGGGGTGTACCCTTGAGAGACAGTGATTCCTTGGGCATATGAGAGTTTGGTGGCCTTCATTTCCTAGGGTAAACGGGCTCTAACATGGGCTGGCCAGGATGGAGGAAACTCCCTCATGCAGAATACCAGCTCCATGTGCCTTTTCTTTCACAGCAACACTGGCTATAGGACTGGCTCTTTGTTATCCCCTCTCTGCACCTCCTGCACTGCCACATCATCCCCAAAGGTGTGCTCTCAGTTACATCAGGGAGAAAAAAACCCTCCTGCAACCTCACTGCCAACCAAAACCTCATGGGGATATCCCACTGCTCAGTAATGCAGCCCTGAGTACCCCACACATCCAGGTTACCCATGGGGGCTGCGCTGGCAGACGCTACAGGACAGACAGACGTGCTGGGGATGGGATTGTGTTAGGGACAAGGGTGTGTGGCACTGTGCCATGGGAAACATGGAAATGAGGAAAACACGAGGTCCATCTGCACAGGACACTGGCACTGGGTGACCATGTGTGCTGCAAGCTTGGATCCAGCAGTATTTTGCAGCCACTCCTCTGCAGGGACAAGCCCAGCCTGGCTGTTTGTTGGAGAGTTTGTCTTGGCAGCGAGTCCCCACGTGGAACCAAGGGTGTCATTTATCTCTGGTGGTGGCAGGGCTCCCCAGAACAAGGAGCAATAGCAGCGGCCCCGGAGGCCCTGGCTTGTGGGGGCTCTCCCTGGCATTTGCTTCACATTCCTCCACCTCTCACACAGTAACAAGGGCCCTGGAAAAGAGGCTGCTGCAGCCAGAGTGCCTTGGACAGAAACAGATGGTGCACAAACTGCTGGGTGAAATACTTTGGTGCCCAGGGAGGAGCGCACTACCAAAGCAGACTTGAGATGTCTGTTGATTCTCCTTCCTTCATGAATTTTTGAAATGCAGCAGTAGAGAAAAATCAACATTTTTCAGCTGGTTTTGGTTTGCTGCTGGGGTATGTCCGTTCCTTACATGAATCAGAAGCTGTGGCAAACACAATGTGCTGTGCCTCTGACGGGTACATACCATCCCCATTTCTTGCAGCTTGATGGAGAACAGCAAACTCTTCATTGGACAGGGGATGGACAAAGAAAGCCTTGTTGCCTGTGGGGCTCTGTCATGCCGATGTTTCTTTTCCACTTGTGCTCATAAGTCACCAAAGGGCCTGTGCATATCCATTGGAAATAGAAGTGTGAAACTAATAACTAAAAATACAAACTCTGGAGGGAAGAAGATGTTTCAGGAGGGAGGGAAAACTGAGAGAATGCCAGAGGGATGCAATTTACTGAGCCTGATTCATGATGCTGGCAGGGAGCTCTCTGCCAGAGCCAGATGAATCAGATTCCCTTTCAGCCTATGCTGCACCACAGTTATTTTGGTGTCACTATGGGTAGAGCAAGAGTAGATATTGGGAAGCATTACCGGGCAGAGTGTCTGCTAAAACTGAAACAGCTTGTCATCTCAGCAATATACTCACTGAACGAAGTAAAAGGAGGGAAAATGAAATATGCTGATGTGTCAGGTCAGAGCCTCTCCTGAGAGCCAGGGAGGGTGTTCTTCACCCAAGCTGGGAGTCTGGCTCCTACAGGTTTTGTTTATCTCTGTCTCTTAATGGGGCTGGAATAGATGCTGTTGCAGCCCATAGTCAAACACCTTGAGAAAATATTTCCAAGAAAAAATGCAACTGAGCTGTCATTTTGGTTTAGATCCTCAAAATTTGTGGACCATATTCAGCAGCCCGTGTGGTGGAATGGACACGCAGCCTTCGGCATGGCAGACAGAACAGAGGAGGAGGGGTGTCGCTGTGCTTGTAGTGTTTTTCTGGATGTCACAGCTTGCAATGGAGCCCTGACCAGGGACTTCCACAGCTCCAGCTGATCTCAGGATCTCAGGTGTCTTATTCTCACACAGTGCAAAGATCAACCTGGCACCTGAGAAGCAGCAATCTTGTGGTCCAGGTGTCCGTTCAGCAAAGGACTAAGGTACTTGCTTTATTTTGACCCTTGCTCCAATCTGGTGGCAATTAGGAGGCCATTCACACTTGCTCAAGTGTCTTATTGAATGGGGTCTTTTAAAAATGGCCATTAGTTTCTGGGGATTTAGATCATGCCCCAAAACAAGGTAAAGAAAAAGTTTAGAAAACATTTGTGCTAGAAAGACCTCTATATTTTAGGATTTGGCCAATTGCCACAGTTTGCTGATGGAGATGTTCTCTCCTCCTACTTATTTGTTGTTCTGACTCAAAAATTATCCATGAAAAACATGTTCATCAACAACTGCAAAACGCTCCCAGCCTCCTCCAGATGTCAGATCCAAGTGCATGCCTGTGCTTGCCTGGCTAATAAAGAAAACTGGCAAATTTTTGTTTATCTGTTTCTCACCTGTGTCATCATGACAGTCAGCTAAAGCAGGAGCAGATGAGTATAGCCGGCAGAGACAGGAGCTTACAAAACCAGCCTATTTTTAGCCAGCCTTCCTTCCATGCTGTGGAGGAAACAAGGCATTTAATATGCCCTGCTTGATGTGGGATCCATGGTGTTGTCCCCACCCTTGCTCAGATGATCCTGCCTCATCACCACGCTGATATTCCTTTCTGAAATCCATATCACATGCCTGGGCAGCCAGCCATCCTACCTGTCTGAGAAAAACAGAACTGCTTCTCCCTGCCACACCCTGAGCTCTGAGGACGATAACCCATTGTCGAGAAACATCAGCAGTAACTGTTTGGAAAGCAGATGCCTGTCAAATTCCACAGGCAACCGTCTTTCCCTGCCTCATCCCTTCCCAGCACAGATCTTGTCATAGGTGCTGTGGCCCTGATCCTGCTCGACACCTCCCAGGTTGGTGCCATGGCATGACCCAGTGCTGGAGATGCTCCTCTCACATGTGACCCACCCCAGCATCCTTTCACAGCATCAGAAAACTGCTACCAAAGAAATACCAACCTGTGTTCATGACATGGGAGAACTTTGTTTCCTTAGCCAAAAAGAACCAAAAAAACCCAACCCAAACCTTTTGCTAATCAGTGAGGAAAGCCTGGTTCTGTGGAGTGCTCTGTTAGTGTTCTGCTTGTATTTGTTTCTGTTAGGTAGCACCTAGAAGTCCGAAGAATGTCTCTGATGTGGTAAATAGAAAGAGTAGCAAGAGCCACAAAACTAGTTTGTTTGCTAAACAAGTAAATCTGTGCAGGCAGACAAACATTAAGAAAATGCTACTACTGGAAAAGCCACATTTATAAAAGAAGATATTTTCACCAAAACTATGTCAAATGTATTTTGAATAAATCATATTTAAATACTGTCAGAGTGTAGTCCTACGAAAAAAATATTTGCTATAGCCTTATAGTGATTCAATTAGTTAATCTAATCACCAGGTAACCAGCAGAGAGTCAGATTATATCTTTTGCTGGGTGGAGAGATATGAGTTATTCCTTGAGTTGTCTCATTGATTCCAACAAGTCAACTTAGGCAATAATAGGACTCAGAGTCTGACAAGCAATTTCTGACTTTCCATTGTTATGGAAATTATAATCCTAAACTATTTACAAAAGAAAACAGAAATAATCAAGCATAAAAAAAAAAAGGCACTCCACTTTTAGACTATCGAAATCTTACAGACTCTCTTTTGTAGATTATAACATGTACCAGAATAAATAGCGAGGAAATTTATTGCAGAAAGTAGATAAACATAGTTTTTTGTATATTTTAGGGAGAAAAAGATACCGTAGAAATTTCAGATTCTTGGCATTTTTGTAGAAACAACTTTAAGACTACAAGTTGCTTGTTTTAAAACAGGTCAATCTCTGCAAAAACTAAAGAGCAGATTTGTAATTTCTTGATACTCTTCTGCCAGCTAAGCACTGTTTTGCATTACTCTTTAGACTCATTCCTCCAGTCATCACTGTTCTGCTTCAGCGATATTTTATATTAAAATGTGTATCTTTTCCCCTTTAAAAAAAAAAATTAAATTGCTAATTTCCTCCTGCTCTGCAGGGAAACCCAGGAAAATAAGCCCTGCTTCCAGAGTGCCGTGTTGTCCAGCCAACAGACCGAATACAGAGCACAGGACACGTTGAATTTGCAAACATACACTGCAAGGCACAGCTTTAGCCATTGTAAATGCCGGGTGGATTGGATCATGCAGGAATCCTGCTACTCCGAGAAATAAAGGGCAAGCTCGTGAATTAAGGCATGCAACCTAAACCAGGTCATTTAGACACAGCTAGAATTTAATTTGTCTACAAAGTCAAATGCTTCTTTAAGCATAGCTTCGACATACTCAGGAAAGTTTAGAGGAGGCAACGACAGGCTTTTCTTAACTCTATTTTTCCTTCTCTGATTCATGCAGCATCAGAGAAAGCCACACCCCAGCAGTTGCAGGGTTTGCCTGGGAGGCTGAGTCGCAGCGAGCAGAGCACAGGAAAGCAGAAGCAGAATACAGAAAAGTATAGAAAACGTAAGCCCACCACTGGCTGGAGATCCTTGCCAGTTAGGAAGAACTAGATGAAAGCAGTCACACATCTTGGTAGGTTATGGTGGTACAGCAATAACAAGGGAGGAAAACTTTGTCTTTTCGGAGGATCCCGGTGCAGAATCAGTCCCAATCCAGAGGAGGAGAAGGAGACTTTGTGATTCTGTGCTGCAGGAAAAGTGCAGCTAGACTGAAACTAAATGCTGACACACTCCTCAGCCTCTCAGTGAATATACATCCTTGGACGCCAACCAGATTATTCCGGGCTGCCCTGCATTGCATTATGCCTCACTGATCACTGCGTGCAGAGCTGGAGTTCAGGTCATTGCAGAGAGAAGAGGAGTGGTGAGGATGTTCCTTGCAGAGTCTGAACACACTTAGGGAGATTGATGAAGGCTGCCCGGGCTGCCCGGCTGCCCGATTGGCTGCTGCACTCCCCGAGCTCCAGCAGAGAGGCCACGCTGACACGAGAGCACAGCAGCCTCCCGGTGATGGAGAGAGCCAGGAGGAGTGGGGCTGGGAAGTGTTCTGCATGCCTCCCTGAGGAAACACAGAGGAGCATGCAAGAAGGGGGAGCAGACCCTGGGATCTTCCCTTCCCTGTGAGCAAGGTCTGATGCAACTCCTTGCCCTGAAGAAGGGAATCCCACTCATCTGCTTAAAATTACATTCTTAAACCCTGGACATTCATTAGCGGAAGGGGTTTGGGACACATCTTGGAAATGAACTTGTATTCATGGACAGCTATATAAATGAATTCACCAAGAATGAAAAATATATAAATTATACGTAGACTTCCTGTGTCGAAGTTATTATAATGCTTAGATATTTCATTAGTAATTTTTAAAATACAGGGAAATCATGCTGCCCATTCCCCACGTAACCAGCCTGGGGCCAAACCCAGCTGCTGAGCAAGAATGTGCATTGGGTCTGATCCAGTGCCCACTGGATCAACCAGACAAGTTTCCCTGATCCTAGTGGAAGCTGAGGAGAGGATGAGAGCGGCCGGTGTGAGCCAGGAGGCCAGTGCTGCTAAAGACAGGGAATGTGTCCATACCATCACCCCTGTTTGTCTGGCTGTGGTATGGCAGTGATACTGGTCAAGAGCACAGCATGGGAAGGGATTCAAGGCTTTGTGCTAGAGTTGGCCTTCTTGGCATTTCTGGCAAGGAAGGCAACAAGTGTGGCTGTACTGCTTCTGGCACCCACCTTAGATCATGCCTAGCCCTTAGTTCATCTTGAGGAGCATAACCCGCATGACACCAGTTAGCCTGGCCCCACCAGCTCTGTGGGGATTTTGGTGGGAGGTGACTCCCACCAGAAGTCAGGTCTGTGGACTTCTAAGGCCAGGGTTCAACTGCCACAGCTTTAGATGTCTGCAGAACAAAAGCTTCATGCTGTGTCCCATTGTAGTCAAAGGGCTGTAGTTATCCAGTGCTGTTTATTGTATCTCTAACCTTTATATTCTGCTAACGGTGCCTGATGGCATAAATTCTTGAGCAGCAGAGCCAGTCCAAGGCCCCAGCTTGTCATGGCTCAAACATGGAGAATATGGATCAGAAGATAGAGTGGTGACTCAGGGATTCTCTGTGCATGTAAGATGTGGTTTCTCTCTATTTGCAGAACCAGCTGATCAAGGGAGCAGTGTGGCATCTGACAGGTGAATTATTCTTAGTGCATTAGAGGGATAAAAATCCACGTGTTCTTTCCTACTGCTGAAAGCCCTTTAAAGAGACACTTTTGAACACGGTAAAATATTTAGTGAAGATGACAACAGTTCAAGTGAAAATGCAGATGCAAGTGTATTTGCACACATGTAATGGGCACACACAGGAGAACAGCTCAGCTGGAAGATTCCCTATTTACTCATTTCAGCCATATGTTTGCACCTACAAAGCCAAAATACTTCTTGTGGCAGATATTTTTGGTTAGCTTTATTTTTGCCTCTGATATCAGTAGTGAATTTTTACAAAACACAGAAAGTGTGCAGGATAAGGAATGCATCAATATGTCACTAACCAGCACAGGAAGCAGCAGGGCAGGATCTGGAAGAGATCCATAACTGGGGACTAGATTTAAATGAGGTTTCAGAGCTTGAAACATGACATGTGCAGAAATTAGTCCAGCACTGTGCTGCCAGGCACCCCTGCTCTCTGCTTGGGCTGCTGCCTCGTGCTGAACACAAATATCCTCTGGAAGGACCTCATTTCTGTTGCCCAAGAGATTGGATCTCTCCCACATGGGCCCAGAGGGGGCTGCTCTGTGGGAGAAGTTCAGTCCATCTGGATTCCTGAGCATGCTAAGCTGCTGGATCTCCAGAGATGTTTTGTTATGTATCCTTGGAGCATAATTTATCCACGGTAGCACGTTTGGGTTTCTCCACCTGCAGTGGTTTAGGGGTGGTACCCACTTTTGTCATACCACACCAGTCCATGGAACACTCTCCTGGCATGCAGGTGGTCTGGGTTCAGTTCTCAGGTTGCTTTGTGGGGGTGAGGGTTTGGATTCACGTTTTCCTTATCGTGGAAGAACCAGAGACATAAATATGGAGCTTCATTGGACCCGGAAAACATCCTTTCTTGACACCATTAAGAAAGCTCTGTGTCTCTTGCTTGCTGAATGCACTCCATCAGAGTCTTCACAAATGCAGATGAAGGGAAAGTGACAGTCCCTTTCTGAAGGAAATGGCCATAAATCAGCAGCTCCTTGCCCAGGGACCAGATGTCACCACAGTCTCTGCTGAAACAAGATCTGAGGTGCTGATAGAAGGGACCAAAGATTTAGAACTGCCCTCTGCAGGGCCACAGCTCAGCCTGTCCTCCCTAGGCTCTTCCCAGCCTTCCTGCTGCTCTCTGCAAGCATTTTCAACCTGTAAATAGGGCTAATGATACAGTTTTCTGATCAAGCTCTTTCTCTGTAAAATCCAAGAGTCTTGTCCTCTGAAAATGTCCTCTCTCCATTGCTCATTATGTTCAGGCAGGTGGAGATGCCCTCAGGGCTGGCAGCTGAGTCTGATGGCCTCAGGGCAAGTGTGTCATGGAAATATCCACAGATGACAGAAGAACTGGGAAAAGCAATTGCAAAGTGCTAATGCTCCCTCGGGGGCTGTGAACAAAAATAAAATAAAAAGACAATACCAGACCTTTCTTGTGACATTTCGAACCCCAGAAAAGTTGCAGTGGGGGAGGAGCAGGCCCTGGTGCAAGTGGGCTTGGGAACACTGCCGGTCCAGGAGCCTTTTTCCATGTGCTGTGCAGCCTGGCTGCTCTGTGTCCCCTGGACCAGGCTGGGTTGGACCGGGCCACTGTCTGAGCAATGTCCTAGAGCAAGGCAGTCATTGGCTGTCAGAAGGAGTTTGCTGGTGTGGTATTTCTGGGCCCTTTGTTTCCCACTGAATCTACAAAGACCCAAAAGCGAGGTGTTGGGGGAGTATGCTTGCGTGACTAAGGAACAGAGTAACTGAAGTGTCCTTAGTTGTTAGAGGGACACGTACAGTGCAAGTTAATTTTCAAGGATTTTTTAATAGTGTCTGGAAAGAGCAGTGCACCTCTGAAGGGAGATTCCTTTAGAGATGGGTGTTGCAGACACACACACCTCTCTGTTACTGCTCGAGGAACCTGGAGGATGGATTCAGTCCAGTTTCTCCATTTCCTTGTGTACACAAAGGTGCCTGATGCCCATCCAGCCACCTTAGGGCCCTCAGACATCTGCACGGGACTGGCAGATCTGACACAGGACTCGAGATAAACCTGATCCCTTCCAGAGAGGCCAGCAGAGGCAAGGCAGCACATCTTAGGTGTCTCAGAGAGCACCACTTGCCTATGTTTGGGCAGCTGAACCCGGCCAGGGAGGCTGCACTTTGACATTGTTAAAGCTGAGTCAACACATCTGTTCTGGATCTTGACAATTTGAATAATGGGTAGATTGAAATTGTTCAGAGATGCATATTTGTTTTTCTGCATTCATTCCTATTTGTTTCATTTGAATTACTCTTTCCCTTGCAGCTCAACTCATCCAAACAGTGCAGCACAAGGGAAGATGGCTCCTCTGATGAGCTTGTATTTCTGTCCTGTGTGTTCTTCCTGGATAGCAACACCTCATTGGGTTTCTTGTTGGAAACTTCCTCCTCTGGACGTGTGACCCAGTTCATTTCACGGGTGAGACTCCTCCAGAGGGATTTATGGCTCTGGCTTGGCACACCTTGTTCCCTCTGTGTTGTTGGAGGAGGGCAGCCTGTGCAGGAGCACAATTGGCAGGGTGAGATCAGGGCACAGACCTGATCTCCTCCCCCAGCTGGTCGATTTTCACAATAACACCATAGTCTTGCCAAAAACATAAATACTACCAGAAAGGAAGGGCTAGAAATATACTTCCTGGAGGTATCACAGAATCATAGAATAGTTTGGGTTAGAAGTGACCTTTAAGGCCATATAGTGCAACCCCCTGTGGTAAGCAGGTACATGTTCACCTAGATCACGTTGTTCAAAGCCCCACCCAACCTGACCTTGAACACTTCCAGGGATGGGGCATCTGCCACCTCTCTGAGCAACGTGCATTTCACCAGTTTCATTGCAAAAAAACCTTCTTAATACCTAATCTTTTAGTTTAAAACCTTTCTCCTTGTCCCACCACTACATGCCCGTGTAAAAAGTCCCTGTCCAGCTCTCTTGGAGCACCTTTAGGCACTGGAAGGTGCTATAAAACCTTCCTGGAGCCTTCTCTTCTCCAGCTGAGCAACCCCTGTTCCCTCAGCCTGTGTTTGTAGGACAGGTGCTCCAGCCCTCTGATCATCTCTGTGGCCTTCTTTGGACCTGCTCCAGCAGAACCATGTTATATCCTGAGCAATTCCTCCAAATGTCAGCACTCACCATGTCTCCCTCCACACACCAGTGTGCTCAGATGACTTTGCCATAGGTCAGTGTGTACGGCAGGAAGAATTCCAGCTGTCCTTTTGCTCTGCAGTTTTCATACCACTGAAAGGTTAATGAGGCTGAATGCCTCCCTGATCCTCAAATACTTGGGCAAAACATGGGGAACACAGCTCATGCCTTTGAAACTCAGAGCAGGAAGGCTGCTCAGCCACCGGCATCTGTTCTCAGCGGGGCTGGCTGCGTGAGACTTGCAGTGTCTTCTCCAGCCCCCCAGCTGCTCTGCAACAGCACATTGCTGAAGTGGGAGCAGCTTCTTCGTTCCCAAGGGCACGGGTGTCACTGTCACTCTGCACTGCAACTGTCCAGGTTGCACAGCTATCTCCCAGCCTCCATTCCTACGTGCATCCCAGCATTTGCACTCAGGCATCCAAACTGATATTCTTGCTCTTTTGAGAGCCCAGATCCCTCTCTCTTCACTCCCTTCTTTCTTGCTCTCAGAGTCCTTCTATCCTTTACCATTGACCCTCAGTGGTTGGTTACTGGTCAGATGGTGCTGCCACTGCATGGGCAATTATGGAAAACGGGTGGCAGGAGATTTTTCCCTAGAGGTCTGTTGGGATCAGAGGGGAGCTGCATTGCCCTGGGAAACATGTTCACATTACCATGTCCAAGAGAAGGCCCAGATAGTCCCTCCTCAGCCTTCCCTCTCCCCTTCAATGGCCTCCAGAAGTGTGCCCATTCTTATTTGCTAAATGTCTTCTGCTTGGATTTATACTCTGGCCTGTTGAGTTATTTGAGATCTGCAAGATCCTGCAGCATCTCCTGAATTACCAACTTTCTTGTTAGTTTTATGTGACTCTGTGCTTTTTTCCTAGAGTGTTTTACATAACTTTGTAGATGATTGGAGGTTTTAGTCTACGTGACATGGACCAGTTCCAGTGGCTTTTCCCACCTCACTTTTGTGATCTGGTATCTGCTGAGTTACACAATCTCCTCTGACGGTAACATTCAGCTCATCACTCCCTCAAGGTAAAAATCTGCTTAGGGAGCTGCTCTCATCTCAGATGCACAAACCTTTTCTGGCACAAATGCAATGGGAAAGTCAGACAACAAAGCTCCCTGGAGCCAAATGGGTGTCATTCATTCCTGCCATGTCTTGCTCTTTTAAGCAGTACAGCAAGAACAGAACGGAGAACTTAGGAGCAAGTTTAGAAGTTGTCTGAAACTGTTACTACAGGCAAGCAGAGCTAATAATTGTACATGGAAAAATTAGATACAAAATATTACAATATTTTGCCTGAAATTAAAAAAAAAAAACCTTCTCAACTTCAGCCTTCCAGCCCCATCCCTCCCTTTTAGATATGCCTGTGATTTGCTTTGCAGTTGGAACTGTGCCCACGGAGCATCCAAAATGAACATGCAACACCCTCGGTTTCTGCTGCAGCCTCCCTCATGCAGAAGGAGCCCAGGTGCACTGGCCTTTAGTGTGCAGAGCCCAGATGCATGAAAAAAAATGGACCTTTCTAACAAAATTTGGGACAGCTCTTTACACTGGTGTTTTCCTTCAGGCCTGAGATATTTTCCTTTAGTAACTCGGGACCACACCATTTTGGTGCAATGAGTGAAGACTCCAGAATATGGTTCCTGACTGTAAAGGAGCTCGTTGTGGCAGTTCGTTCTCTTTTTTTTAATGTGTGTGGGTTTGGTACATGCATTTGAGCATGTATTGGTGCATCCATGGGGCAGGGAAGGAAGAAAACATGCAGGGCCCAGTGAATTTCTGTAGGGTCATGTTTTGATGTCCTGACTCAGCTGTTCTTTTGGCCAAGCTCTACTGACCAGCTGTTCAAAGCTCTTTAGACACTGGATGTCTCCATATAGTTCAGCATCTGTCTCAGGCTGACTGAGGACTCGGCAAGACCTGTAGAGACTGATCCCTCCATGGTTATTATTTGTAAAGACATTGGCTTTTCTGCTGATATAACTTGACCCTCTGTGCCTAAATTTCTATTTTTTCTGGGGAATTTCTTACTATTGCTCTTTGTGCTTTTTAGAAGAGACCCCTCTCTGCTCTCTGATTTTAGCCTCGTCCTCATAAGTCTTTAGGCAGAGATCAAGGCTTGGGCAGAAGAGGTTTCACTGCTTTAAACAGTGAGAAAAACTTAGGCCAGGTTTAGTGCCATGCACTCTCATCACACTATAGTAATGCTAACATGCAGTACAGATATTCCTAGCAAAATACACTCATTTTCAGGCTTCCTTTTTGAGACAATCAGGTGTAATATCTCAGTGTTTTACCCAAAAAGACTCTTACTTTGGGTTCCATTAAAATAACTTTGAAAGTTTCATTAAAATGTATTTGAAAATTTCTGAGTGAAATATATCAACCTCAACTATATAAAAGCTTTCATTTTTACAAGAAACTATCTGCATACACTGACTTGTCCAGTTATGAGGATAGTTCATTTATCTCTTTCTGTTTCAGCCATTTGAGTCCCAGAAAATTAATTACAGAAATTTCTTCCCTTTTACAGGGACACATTTTTCAGTGTTATTTTCCGTAGGCTATGAAGAAGTATTGGTTACCTAAAATCTGCTAGTTTTCCATAGCTCTGTTTCCCAATCTCGCCTTCCCAGTGCAGAAAGACCTCTTCTTCTGCAATGGTCAGATCAGTGCTCCTCCATTAACCAGTCAAAAGGTAATGACCTTTTAGCTACCTGGGTGACATGCATTTCCCAGATAGAAAGGATTTCAGAGGCTGCAGGGCTGAGTATTTCAGGACTTTGCTTCTTACGTTTCTCTATCCAGTTCTGATTGGATTCCTGTGCAGACTCTGGGAGGACTCAACAAGTGGGATTCACCAAAGCCAACAAGGAGCAATCCCCTAAGTTAGCCTGCAGAAAATGGCAAAGAGAGTAGCAGGGACCTGCAAAGAGATGAACAAACTTAGCTCTGAGCTGCAGAAATACCTGCTCTCACCTGGAGTTTGTAACCATAGACTCTTTCCTGCAGGTCATGTCCAAGCCACCCTTTTTGTCACAAAGCACAGCTGGGGAGAGGCCCACCTGCCTTTGCATGGAATAGCTCAGTGTTTGCAGGACACTTCTGGAAGGTGAGAAGCTGAAGAGCAGTTCCCTCCATTTCCTGTAGAAGGGTGCCTGAAGGTGATTTCTCGCTGTGCAAGAGCCTTGTGAGTTTTGGCTACACCATGGATTAGGAGAGAGGCACTGTGCCCTGCATGGAAATGTCCCTCAACCCAGCATCAAAAGCGTTTGAACTGGGCTCTGGCACGTCTGGGAAAATGCTTTGGCTGGTGGGCATCTCTTCTTTCCGTGCTGCCAGAGGCCATGCTACAGAGCTTGCTGCCTTGGAGGATGCCTGATGTGAGATTTTCATGACTCATCCCAGCAAAATAATATCCCACATGAAAAAGGCCTTTTAACTCCAGGGCTTCATGTGTTGTCCCAGTGCTGAAATCTGCCCAGACCATCTTTGCTGTAGGTCTTCTCTATCTGCTGCAGACTTATGTGTCACCTGTGCAGTGCCTCCCACTCCATTAACCTGTGTTGTGTCTGCTCTCCCATTCCCTCAGCTTCCTCCAGGCCAGGATCATGCCCCTGGTTCCTCAATGCTGGTTTTGTGAAAAAGAAAGTTCTTTTATAGAGATGACTTCATAACAAGCGGATCACCATCCTTCTGCCATCTCCCTTCTTTATCAGTGGGATTCCCAAAGGGATCACCACTCAGAAGTGACAATGCATTGAGCTGGCTTGCACAGCTCACCCAGTGACACCCAGTGCCTGGCATGGGGTTAGGGGCCGCTTGTGATTTCCACACTTTGCCTCTGCCTCTGGAAGGGGGGTCTCATGATGCTCCAAAGGATGCTGTTTCACAAACAAAAACATTAGCTCGGTTTCTTTATCATTTCCTGAGCGGGCACGTTCATCTCTGTCCTGCTTGTGGCTGTCATCCAGCGCCTGGATCTGTGCAGGAAATCTGCCTTGAACAACACGTGAGGGCTGCCAAGATGTGCATTGCTGGTCCCCACAGGCACCAGCAGACAGCACTATAATTACTTATCCTCGAGAGATCAAGTGGTACACGGTGTTCTTCTCCAAAGACCGGAGCACTTGCATATCGCACGGTAGCTCTGCTTGGGGACAGAGGATGGACAGTGCCTGGGGCCGCTGTTACACTGGGACAGAGAAGGCCGCAGGATCATGTTGGTGTTGCAACCTCCATCACATCCAGCTGAGCTGTTTGCTGTGAGCTCACCAGGCTCTATCACAGTGGGGAGAGCTGTGACTCACACGGGATCAGATATTTGAGCACAGCAAAGGCTCAGCTTCCCGGACACCGGGGACTGAGGCAAGCGCTGTGGCTGCTCTCTGTGAGAGAGGGGCTTCACCCTTCTGCTTGCTCGTGCTGCAGACCAACCTCAGGGGTGCTGGGAGAGTGTTTTTGTTCCTGATTACAAGAGGCCAAAGCCTGAAGCCCTGAAGGTTTCATGCAGGCCTCACTCTACCCTCCCTGGCAGTGAGAGTTGTGCCCCTCCAAGCCCAGGCATCCACTCTCCCACCAGGATAGGGTCTGGCCATGGCTGTGGGATTTTTGTGTTTTTGCTCACAGAGGAGGGCAGGGAGAGCAAGTTCTGAGGAGGGAGACAGTTCTGAGTTGCCTGCTGGTGTTTCAACCTGGTCCTCAGTCAGGCAGGAGCCTTTCAGCAGCGTTGCTGCTATTTATTTCATGTGTGTGGTACCTCTGTGAAGGAAAAGCATGAGAATGACTTAGCTGCTGCCACAGGGATTTGCAGTTTCAGCCAGGCACAGGGGTGGGACCGCCATGCCACCAGAACACGAGGACAAACCATCAGCTGCAGCCACTGCTCTTCACCTGCCATAAAAGTTTGCGACCAGTTCCCACTCTGATGTTAACAGGGGCCATGGTTTGCATGGCAGCATCTCTGAAAACTAGCCAGCTGTGAGAGCTTACAGGGAGGGCTGCTCTCCCTGGATAGCCTGACACTTCCAGGCAGGCAGCGCTGTTTTCCAGAAAATAGGGACAAAAATCAAATGTGTGATCGTCTTGAATGGATCTCCCTAGGAAAATACTCTCTGTGTGAACAAAAATGTGATCCTGAACAGAAAATGGTCACATAACTGAAATATGTTCATGGCTGGAGGAGAGATAAGAGCTGGTGAGAGGGAGGGTAGCTGCAGTACCATCAGAGATAATGGGCTCCCTAAGAAATAACCCCCTGCTGCTCTGTGGGAAGTGAGGGCTGCTCAGCACAGCACTGAGCCTTGCAGAGACCGTGAGTATTCAGCCAGAGACTCTGTGCTGGAGCAGAGCCCTCTCCCGCAGCCAGTGAGGGTCTGCTGGCCACCCGCCCTCTGTCCTTCTCCCGGTGCCCAGCTGCAGTGACCCGTTAAGTTCACTGGGTTCTTCACACTGTCAGTGGCTGACATTGCCTCAGGAGTGTCACTGCCCAGCACAGGGTATTACCTGAACACCTGTCCCTCAATGGGACCAGTGCCCGTTTCAGGATTGCAAGGAGACACCCCCACCCAGCTGGGATCCACCACCCAGGACCCTTTCCTGAAGGCAGGTGCAGACACACCACCTTTCACAGACCTCACCAGAGCTGAATCTTTTCTATCTGAATTAATGCATTCCTTCTTTTCAATGATTACACAGAGTCTGGAGCTTTGGTCCAAGAAGTGGGGGAGCCGGATTTGCTGAGTGATGGGATTCAAATCCATGCTTGCTCACCAAGGCAGTCCAGTGGGAGCTGTGGGAATTCCCATCATATTTCCTGAGAATGGGTCTGCTGTGCAGCAAGAAGCTCAGACTCTGATCAGATAGAGAGGCACCACTGCAAATATGACTGTGATTTAGTGGTTGAGGTAAGTAGGTGGCTGCCAAATCTTGTTCTACATTTTGCATTATATATTTAGCACATAAAAAAAAGGAAATGGTTTTCTGGAGCAGAGTGCTCCTTCTTCTAGGTGAGTGGCTTGACTGCTAAACCATCAAAGTCATCATTTTTCCCTTCCTGCATGTGCTGAGGTTTCTTTACTATCTATAATCTGAAGGAAAAAGAGTGACCTGTCAGAGGTAAATTGCAAAATATTTCACTGGGGAATACCAGAATACCATGATCCAAACACTGCTTTTCATTGAGCTTATGGGATTTTTGTCCTGGCTTCAGCTTGCAGGTTTTTGAGTTATTTCATGATGCAAGACTACCCTAAGACTACTGGAGAGAAATGTTCTTTCTTCTAAACTGCTGCACCCCTATGAAAAATAAAGGTGTTAATATGGCTATTTTCCACTCTGCTTTTCTGAGTGGTTTTGGTGTGAACTCTGAGCCGCCAAAGGTACAGCTTGATGGGGAAGGCGGGTACCTCCTGTTAAATGCTGCAGCACAGGGCAGCATTTAACAGCCACTCTAATTATCCAAAGGGGTTGCTGAGAGAGGCTGCTGTGGCTTCCCTACTGCATTAAGCCCTTAAATGAAGGCTGTTTTCTTTAGGAAGTCTACAGGTTGCCTAGCATTTATCAGTGGGTAAGAGCCAGCACATGGGTGTGAAGATGAGGAGACAGAGGGTGCAGGGCTGGGGACCAACCACTCTGGGAGCAAGAAGGCTCAGAAGAGGAGAAACCACGAGGATGAAGCCACGGCTCGGGGAGGGAAGTGTACAGCCAACAGGCGGGGTCAGGGACGGGCTGTTAGAAGGAACAGTGCGTTGGAAAATAAAATAATTTGGCTTTTCTGTTTTAAAGAAAAATAGAGTCCTCTGTGTCAGTCCGTGCTGGGATGCCCTGTCCGACCTTGCCCTGAACCTGGGTGTGTGACCAGACGTTATCTGGTGGGGGCCTTGTAGAGGTCTGTTGTAAATACTGTTTAAAGGAGATATTCCTACAGAGGAGGAGGAAGATCTGTGCCAGAAGCAGAAGCGAGGGGCAGAGCCCCAGTGACGGTGGGGTAAGGGCAGGGTGGTGGCTGCCCGGCTCCCACACCTCAGGGCCACCCGTGCAGCACAAATGCACCTTCCCTGTGCGCACCCCAGAGCTCTGCTCTATCTGTAATTCGTTTTGCATGATTAGCTTGACATGATGTAACCCCTGTCCTTGTGACTCAGCACGCCAAATATAAGCATCAAATGACTACAGAGTCATCTGATTTACAGGAGTCTCACTTATAACAGCTCATTACCGAGCCAGCAAAGTATCCGTGAGCCAGCCAGTGGAGAGCAGATTGGAGAGCTTATGAAAGCAGATTTTGGGAAGACTTTCCTAGTCAGGCCTGCAAAACCATCTTCTTACTGCTGATAAGCAAAATCATCCTGCCTTACCTTTTAGGTTTTCCTTTCTCACTTCGCTTTGGCTCAGGAAACCAAGTTTCACCAACCAAAGCCACCTCAGGAATGGTCTAATGAGGTTGTTTAAAACCAAGTTGAAATGAAGCGTGGCTGAGAGCTAGGTGATGGAAGTAAAGTTTTACACCAGCACAGGGTGAGACCAAAGGAAACTCTCAGACCTGCAGCTCTGTTGATGGCAGAATTTGCATGCGGTGTCTCTGCACCTCTGCTAGTGTGTCCTTTCATGAGTCAGTCAGTGGTCAGAAACTCCAATTGGCTGTGAAGTATTCATCCATGCACAGGCTCTCTGCATTTATTTTATTACTTAAAGAGAGCCAGATCGCCAAAAGTTTTGTTAAATCCCCCTACTGTGCTGTTCGACTCGCTCCTAAAAAGCTACATTGGGTCAGTGAATTGGGTGGTCAGGCTACGATGTTTTCTGAATTACTGCAGCTAAAACTACTCCCACGGAATATCCCAGGCACTAAACGTGCTAATTGACTGCAAAGCACCTGTTTGACATCACCTGTCTTTAAGCTAAGTTAGGAAAGGAAATGGAGACATTCAAAAGTGCAATGCCACTGGCATTCAAGTCTTGCCAAATAGGATCCCTGCTGTCACGTATTTCTCTTTCTGCCATTTCTCTTTCTGGGCTGGTGCAGGTCTGCCTGTGCCCTGAAAACAAGAACTTGGAGGGATGAGGCTACAGCTGCCCTCAGAGAGCTCGTACTTATGGGTAGAGAAGACACATGCCCAAAGCACTTATCCACATGGTACAATGCAAGCACCTTTCTAACAGGGTATTTCCCTGACCTCCAGGATATAGGATAAGGGATAAGGGGTTTCCTGGTGCTGAGTTGGGCACTCAAGTCTCCCCACAGCTAGATGGTTGTAACTCCAATCCGTTGCAGTCACAGAAGAAATAAAAGGTTTTAATTCCAGATCTCTGGGCTGTGCCCAGCCCCGCTTAGAGGGGCCATATTCCCTACCTGTACATCTCCTCAACAGCAGATTGTCATGATGTAGAAAACACAAGGAAGAGATTCAGTTTTTAAGGAAAGTACAGAATGTTTGGGTGTATGCTTATCTGTGGGTATTTTTCATTCTCTCTTGCTCTTTTTATGCAAAGCTGTCATGGGAGACATCTGACAGAACCTCTTGGGCTTTGTCCATGTATGACCGTTGTTTGTATTTAAAAGAATAATCTCAGAAATGTTTTGCCTGGTTCACATGATTTATTGCTTCAGGATAAGGTTTTCTGGAAATCCGTGAGATCCTCCAGGATCAAAGCAGCCCAGAGAAGGCAAGGTGCTCTTATCGTTACGTCTTCAGTCGCCTCACTTTCCCCACAGGGAGAAGTAATTGTGCATGCAGTTTGTGTCTGGAGGCAGTATATTCTACAGAAATGCCACTTATTACTGCATCGCTTTTCATCTGCAGAGGGGAAAAGTGATGTGAAAATGCCTGGAGGAGCAGGAATGTGGTAATACGAATCTCATTTTACCATGCCTAAAAAGAACCTCGTGCAGACAAGGAGTTGATAAAAGAGAGTCAACGCTGAATAAAAATTCCCAATTAGAGCCCTATCAAAAGCAGCACTTCCGTGGTGAGGTGGGTTAGCTCTCCCTGCTTTTACAGAAACCTGTGCTAGTGTGTGCTTGCTTGGCTTTTTTATAACTTGTCTATACCTCTCCCATCTTGAAGCCGTGGCTTTCTTTCTAGGTACTTGCTTGCCACTTCCAGCAGCTGGATGGCCAAAAGCTCTGGTGTGGTGATGGGTAACTGGGCACAGGCGCTGCAAGGTCATCGCTCCAAGGCAGGGCACTGGAAGTCCCCAGTCCCAAGATACAGAGTGTTTTGGCATCAAGTGATGGCGACTCTAAGTGGTTTGCCATCACCTTGAATGGAAACATCCCGTTAGTGCTGAACCTGGTAGAAAATGGATGGTGCTCAGCAGCTCAGCCCTGGCTTGTGGCAGTCTGGGGACAGAAGTCTCATTTTCAGGCTGGGTTTGGAAAGCAGCATATGGATGGAGGGAAGGCTTGCAGCTGCTGCTGTGGGGCCCAAGGTTTTGGGGAGGGCTGGAAGACTCCAATTTTGAGGGTTGTCTGCTCCCCATGGGCTGGAGCACAGCCGTGGTTTGCACCAACCATCCCACCGCTTGCGCAGCGGGAGGTGTTTAACACCACCCCCAGCTGAGCAAGGGGCTCCTGCTGGGATGCTCAGCCTGGAATCTGGCAGCACTCCTTTTGTCCCAGCTGCCACTGGCACTGCGTGTCGGCTGCTTTTCTCATTGCCTGTGGGGCAATTCCTCAGGCAGGGATATGAAGTTGCAGGTTCACTTTCATCCCTTCTGACCTGGAGTCTGTCCTTGCAGTGCACCGTGATGAACTCCAGATTTATTTGCTTTGCGCCTTCCATCCCATGACATTCGAGGGGGTAAAGCATAACCAGCTTTTGCAAAACCATGCTCTGTGCAGCTATCCCCTCAGATCAGCTGAATCTTTCCCCCACGGACACCTCCTTGCTCTCAGCACAGAGCCTTATCAGCAGAGGCTGGCTGATAAACCAGGGCAGTGCCACTGGGGGCTCTGTTACGTGCATCTTGGCCACACACGTAGAACCACACGTGTGTGTGTGTGCGCACACATTTTAAGAACCCTTTTGCATTCAGCCTCATCCTGCAGGTAACAGTTTATTTCTAACATCTGATTTTCCCCTCAGCACATTCATGCCACCTGCTCTGACAATTATTTCTGATTTCACCCAGTGTGAATTTCTGCTGGGCCATTTATAACTAACCTGTCACAAGGTGCCACAGATCCTGCTGTTAGAGTGAGCACACACCTGATTTATTTGCTATGTCTCTGTTAGGAAATTACTAGTTTATATTTAGGGGGAGAAAAGTTATATTTTTTCTTCATCCTCTCAAATTTTATCGCAGCACCATCAAAAATAAGGGCTGAAAGGGATTTCTGAAAGTCATCCAGCCCTGGGGCAGAGCCGGGACAAACTGAACATCTAAACTCCTTTGGACTCTACTTGGCCCCTGTGTAAATGCACTGCCACACAGTCACAGCAGAGTAACCATTGCTCTGTGGTGGCAATTTGCAGGGTTTGCCTCACCTCATATTTCAGGAGCTCCAGGGCAGACCTCCCTTTGTACCAGCAAAATTTTCATTTTACTGTGTGTCTGAAGTAAACACACCTTCCCCAAAAGGAGGGAGGTTTCACTGGAAATGTTTGTTGTCATGAGATGAGACAAAAGCAGCGTCCACATCTGCATGTGCAGAGTCCCGGTGGTCACAGGGATGCGGAAGCACAGGCACAGCGGTGTTTGGTGCTGTTGGGAGCTGCTGGATGAGCAGATGTGGCAGGAGGGAGCTCTCACTGGAGGGGAAGGGTGCTCCCATCCCTTCATCTCAATCAGCCCAGCAGGACCACTCTCTTCTCGGTGACAGACACACTGCCACACGGTTACAGCACCAGTGAGATGTCCTCAGCATCTAGCAAACGTGCTGTGAGCAGCCGGGGAGTGGCCCCCATGTGAGGGCCTGTGTGGAGAGATTGGTGCCCATGGTACCACTGCCTCCATGCCAAAACACAAATCTCCTTATTCCCACAGGAGGATGAAGGTGTTTAAAGCAGTCACGGTGCTCCTGATAAGGAGTGCATCTTCTTTACAGTCACCAGGTTTCCAAGCAGATGTATTTTGTAGTTTCTACAACAGCTGGGTGGGAAGCTGCGAGTTGCCAGCGTTACTGCTGTGTGAATTCCTTTTTCAGATGTTTATTTGTTTTGCCAATGTCCTCAATGTGTCCTTGCTATGGGTGTAGCTTTAGTGCCAATAAAAACCTCCCAAAATTTCAGCAAGGGCATCTGATCCTATATTAGGTTGCAGGAATAATGAGTGTTTTTCAACTGGTACTTGAACTTAAAACCTAATCCTGATTTATATCCTCGTTTTCAAGCCCTGTGTCTTTCCTCCTTCCTTGGGAGTGGTGGCATGGCTGTGCTGTGGCATCAGTCAGTGGCTCAGGATGTCAGAGGAGCACATCTAGATGAGGCTTGTGTTGGTGAGCCCAGGAATCTTTCACTGGAGTTTGTCCAGGGCAGAGATTCACTCTTTTCCAAAGTAATGTCCTGCAAAAAGTGGAGCCGTGGGGAGGGTTATGACATGTGGACAGGGGGTGAAGTTAAGGGGGGACAGTTGTTTCAGTCTGCTGACTCTTCCTGTAGTTCATGGAAACGAACAACTTGGCCTCAAGTGTGAGGCGTTGTTGTTTTCCCTCTCTTCTGCAGTTTCAGGATCAAGAACAATTTTTATCTGCAATTTAATATCTGCACAGAGTGCTCGGATCACACTGGTCATTGTATTTAGCAATGCACTGCTGAGGGAGGAGGCTTTGCAGTCTGAAGCACATTTAGTAAAATACATAAATGTGGGGAGGGGAGGAAAATCCCTGAAGGCATCACTTGTACAACTATGCAACATAAAAATTTACACCACTTCAATAAAGTATACACAAATAGTTTACAGTCCGTCTTCAACCCTAGCTGCTCCACTGTGATTTCTAAATAGAATATGATTAATGTTAAAAATAATCCAATATATGAATTCTGTCTTTTGGATTGTTTTTAGCAGGTCAAAGGCCATTATTGCAGTAATTGAATAATCCCGCAGCCCTTTGCTCCAGACATTCACTATGGAAACTAAGCAGTGAGGACTGGCTATTCTATTTTCCACTCATCCAGACAGCATTTTAATGGGAAAGAAAAATCTGATGCAGTTAAAAGCCCCTCTAAAAGCAGATTATGGGGAAAAAATAGATGCTCAGATGAGATGTAGGCTGGTGATTCACTTCAAAATACTGTAATTGTTAAAGACAGTGATAATCACTTTGGCAAGAATGCAAAGACATATAAATGCTTTTTTACCCTGTGTTCTCTAGACTGAGGACAAGGGGGAGGGCTGTTTTCTTTCCATGAGACCAGTGAAAAGCACATATTTCTAAAGCAGAAATCAGGGTTTGTTCTGAGAGTGTTTTAAGACTCTCAGATGAAAAACACTCTGCTGTTAGAAATGGTGCATGTCATATTTAGACAACAGTGTTTATTAATTATAGGATAGAATCATCTAATGACTCCAGCTGGGATTGTGAGATAGTGTGCCAAGTATTATATACACCTCATACAGTGAGGTGTAAACACAGCCAGGGACACCTCAAATCTAAGTAGACTTGTAACTGAACACTGTTTGTTTCCCCTATTTTTACATCCTTGCAAATCCATTGATCCCAGCTGAGATGCTGTTGACTTACCTCAGCTTTGGAGGGAGACAAATCAGAGGCAAATTTGGTTATTTTTTCTGAGAAAGGGACAGGGAAAAGGTAACTTATTTGTCTGAAGTCACGGGAGGAATCTATGGAAAATGTGCCATTGACTCTGGATAGTGTCCTGGATGCACAAGACTGTTTTCCTCCTGCAAGAAACATCCTAAGCTCATTTCAAGATGAAAGTTAGCCAGAAACACACAGGCATTGTTTGGTGGTGAGTCTCCAACACTTCTCCTCCATCCCCCCGGAGTTTTCACTTGTGTCCTGGTGGGTTCACATCCCCTGTGGTCCTTTCACAACCACCACAGAAGACTCTGTAGATCTTGAGAGATTCAGGGAAAGCAAGTGCAAACCTAAATGCAGACATGAGGCACGATCCAAGCCTTTGACCACACAGGGCTGCCAGTGTGGCACTCACCAGGCTGGTTACTGAGCCAGCCCGGTTTGGCTGCTAAAAACATAATGGGATTTGGCTGCAGAATTTAACCTTTAGAAGCCCAGCAGCTGCTCCCCAGGCCCTCTGAAAGGCTAAGCAGTCAGCATTTAAGATCCCATATTTGAAGCATTGCAGATTCATTTTTTTATGCATCTTCAATAACCTAAAAAAAGCTAAAGGTCTGCTAAACGTGCAGTTGCATTACCGGGAGAGAACCATTTAAGATCTGGCACAGGGAAAAGCTCATGTTTAAAAGACAAGCCTATCAGTCTTTAATGAGGTTATATGGGGACTGAGTGGTCATCTCATCATTGAGTAACTCTTAATGCAATGTGCTCTAAATGTATAATTAAAGCAGCTTCCACCTTTATCTCACATGCTAAATCTTGATTTCTCCCAGTTATTACAAAACCCCTCTCCTTTTTAAAGGTACACCTGGTGTGTCCACGAGCCTTGAAAGGACTCATCTTGAGTACTCTTTAGTGGCACTGTGAAGGGCTCAGAGAATGAGAAACTCACATCCAAAGTGATGTTTCCTACTGAATGAGTTTCAGCAAAATAAACCAGTCCTCAGCAGAATGAAGCACCTTTATCAATTGTTGTTACCCACTGTCTCTTGCTGCACTGTGTCTCCTGCCTGCTCACACTCTTTATCTGTGGAGAAAATCTTCTCTGATTCTTCTTCAAAAACTCCTTTCTCAACCCGGAGGCCCTTCAGATCTCCCAGGAGGCTCCTTGCCTTCTCCCCCACTGAAGTCTTTCCCACCTGAGCTATTGCAAAACTCTCCAACAGCACCTGTTGCTGGAAAAAAAGCAACTCAAGGCAAAAATAATTACCTACATTTCTAGAAATCACAGCTTGGAAGTACTCACTCAGGTTTGATGGCTGCCAAGATACCCTCAGGGATAAGAGAAAGAAGGAAACTATAGGTCCTAAAGAGCAAATTCTCACAGAGCAAAATTGCCAGACCAAGCCCTCTGCCTCTTTCTTGGGCAACTGTGAAATTGTTCTGAAAGCACAGTAAAGAACATGGCCAGATAATTGCCCTGTGGTCCAGGCACTGACCAACAATATGGCGTTTTCTTTGAGTTCCTTTCAGTACCCCAGGCTCGCAGTGTGATCTTCAGCAAGTTGCTCAGACTAAACTTCCTCTCTCACATGCAGGATCCTGATTCCCACTGAGTTAGGTCAGTATGTGCCAAGGACCCTGCAGCAGTCCAGCTCAGCCTCACAGCCCAGCCTGTGCAGTCCTGCTTTTCTCCTGATGACTTTGTTGCTCATTTAGATCCATTGGAACTAGTTGACAGGTACTGTGTTCTCTGCTGCATCCACCAAAGGAGATTTCCAGCTTCAGTCTGGGGCTCTAGCACACCTTGAATAACACCACAGTAGAAATAAACTACAGGTGGTGGCAAAGCTTTCATGTCTACACAAGAATTGCAGTGAGCACTTTATCTCCTTGCAGCAGATAACCTAAATCAGCCCTAGTTTTCCCCCAGATTCTGAGCTGGAAGTGTGTGCCAGGTGCAGTTTCCACAGAACAGTAATTTATTTAATCATGTAGAGCAGAGCAGTGTGGATTGCTGTCTCAGCACAAAGAGACAGACACGTCAAGAGCTTCTCCTGAAGGAACAGCAATGTTCAGGCTTTGACTGTGGGAACTCTGCTGTCTTCATTGAGAGTTCAGAACTGGTGTGATTTCACAGCACCTCTTGTACACAAAATGAGAGGCATTTGAAGGCAGGTGAGCTGAGGGCATCTTTCTAAACATGTCAAGTGTTTTCTAAATAACTCCTGAGAGCTGCAGCCAAGTCCAGCTGAGCTCTCTCTGTCTGCTCTTGGAGAAGGCTTTTTGTGCACTGTTCCTGCTGCCCAGATCCTTTAGGTGACATCCAACAGGTGGGAAGGGCTCAGCCCTGGGGTCTGGGTGGTCCATGGTACAAACTACAGGCTTTTCATTTCAGAGTGAGACCACAGCGTGGTCATCCTCTCGTGTTCACTGTGCCCAATTTCTGCACAAATCCCGGGCTTGCAAAGCTGGAGGAGCATCGTGGTATGGTCTAGGTTTAGAAAACCCACTGCTGAGGGGACATTTAGGTGGTGACTGCAAAAAGGAAGCCTCACAATCTGTTAGTACTGACTGTGGCCATTCACAGGCTTTCTGGGGAGGGTCTGAAGGGAAGGTGCCCACTGGAGCATGGGATTTGGTGAATTTGCCAGAGCAATGAAAAAAAAAGGAGAGTTGGAGAGCTGAACATTTTAAGCAAAGGTTGAATTTTGTTCCTCTAACAAATAAAGCCATC
Source organism: Ifrita kowaldi (assembly GCA_013398055.1). Classification (NCBI taxonomy): domain Eukaryota; kingdom Metazoa; phylum Chordata; class Aves; order Passeriformes; family Cinclosomatidae; genus Ifrita; species Ifrita kowaldi. Next base: position 73,217 of record VZRS01011857.1, read on the forward strand.
ACAGCTCAATGCAAACAGAACCCACAACAGTATTTTTGCACCTCAGTCTTAATGAAATTAATGGAAGTTAGGCATTAAGCAGATAAATGCATTTCTGGCTCTAACGCCAATTTTTGTAATACCTCCAGTGCCCTGTTAAGAAGAAAAACTCATTCAATGTCACAGAGCCTCTGAAACAGAGGTGACTGATGTGTTGGTAAATTGGAAATGCAATTCACTCCATCTTCAGCTAGAGATCTGTGTCCTGCATCTGACATTGCTTCATTATATTAATGTTTTTCTTTTTCTTTTTTGGAGATCATATTCCCAGAGAATTTGAGTCACAAATAAATCAACTTGTCTTACATGTCAGTTCAGCTTTTTCTTATTAAATTGAACAACTGCTGGAAGTTATAGTTTTAGGAAAGAGCTTTTAAATTAATGCAAAGCTTGAACTAGTCTGATACTGCAAACCAGTGGGAAGGAGTAAAGTTCCCTCTGACTGGCAGCCAACAACCACTTAAATTAAGGAAGAATCAAACCTTTTGCCAGTTTCACAAAATGTCAACACATCTGTCTGAATTATGAATTAGGAATACTGAGTTTAAGTAGAAAAAACCAGACAACAAATGGACAAAACCAGATCTGGATCTCAAGTTTAGGTGCAGAGGACTGAACTCTGCTACTTCTGCTTTTATGTGTTTGTCAAAATAATGTTGAAAATCACCTCTGCTTGAATAACTTAAATGCTCAGTGAAGTACTAACAACCCTGGAATCCCTTGATACTTTTTCTTAATTTAGGCTTTTCTTTGTTGGTTTGCTTACACTAAAACTCCAGCTTGAAACTAATGGCATTTTTGCTCTATATTGAATGAACTTGCAATCTTCTGGCTTATTGGGAACTGTTGTGTATGTTGTCTCAAGTCATGAAAAAAATAATACCAGTTTTAATTATAATTTAATTATGATGTATATGTGAATTATAGATATGTATATATAATTTGATTTTAATTTCATTATAATAGCCATTACCAGCCCTGTAGGTAACATATACTATGAGTAGGCTTCAAAGCATTTCACAAAGGGAGTAAACACATAATTAGCACTGCTTTACAAATGGGGAAACTGAGTCAGGAGCTGGATTGGCCAGAAGAAGGCAAAAGGTTAGCACCAGGTGCTGCACCTCAGTCCTCTGGGCCCAGCTCCATGCCCAAGCCCCAGGGCTGGTCAGATGCTGTGGTATCTTTCTGACAGCATGGGCTAAACTGGGTATCTGGGAGCTGTAACTCCTTTTCCCAAACCCTGCTTCTTCCCTGCAAAATCCTAAACAATATCCTCCTCCAAAAAGAAAAGACATTAGGCAATACATGCTAATTATTATTATGGCAAAAGTTTCTGTCTCTGGCAATCAGTCACACAAGACATTGTCATGGAAGGCTTGTGCACCTTTAGTCACCTCTCCAGCTGTTAAATAAATACCTCTGAAGTGACTCTCCCTGGTGAGACCTCTTGAGGCTCGCCTTGTCCAAACCAATGTGCCACCTGTGAGCTGGGACATTGCTGAGACCCCTCCTGGCCACTTTGCTGCAGCTGCTGCTCAGCCCTGCAGACGGACACAGCGAGAGCTCTCCGTGTGTTTTGCCAGGTCATCACACCAAAGAGATAAGCAGATCTGGATTGCTGCAAGAAATGTGTGGGTGAGGAATTAATCCTTGCTTAATTTGCTGCTAATAACTCCCTAGCTGTAACATACTCCACAGCCAGCACCACTCCGTACAGTTTCAGACCCTAAGAAAACAGAAATACGTGCCTAAACCACAGTGTGATCCAAAAGGTATAAAAAAGAGATGTGTTTATAAGAAAAAGGAAATTATAAAAGAAGGGATTGTAATGAATAACTGAGAATATATATATATACACAAAAAAAAAAGAAATAAAAAAGAGGTAAAGAGCTTGACTGTGTCAGTCTTTTCCAACCTAATTGGTTTTGTGATCCCTGACTTGAAGGTTGTTGTTGATGATTTCTGTCATCATAATACTCACAAAATAATAGACTGGAATATTATTTTTTTCCCTTTATTTAAAAAAAAAAATCACATTTTTTCCTGTGTATTGGTGAGATGACAGGGCATTCTCTGGAAGAAAGAGGAGAGAGACACAGTTCAAATAAATTAAAAGGGAATGGGAAAAGTACGGAGTAAAGATATGTCTGAGTGAGTCATACGTACACTGTCAGGAGAGATGAAGTTACAAAGAAAAGTTGGCATGTTTGTGAAATTTCCTGCCCAGATTGTGCCAGCAGAACTCACATATGGGCTTTTGAAACTGCAATAACCCTCATGTGTCCATGCCAGAGGCTTTTGTCCGTGCAACAGTCTCTCTGCTGTTTTGAACAATCCTTCTGGTCCCAGGCCAGAGGGGAGGGTGGCTGCAGGCTCTCAGCAGGCAATGTGTGAAATGTGACCTGGGGACTTCAAAGTAATTTTTGTTATTCTGGGAAGATGAGAATTGAGGAGAAGGTTTCATGCCATTTTGTTTAAAGACCTACAACAAAGAGGAGTGCACTGTAGTGTAGGATCCCTGGGCTGGAATCCTGGCTTGCTGGGTGACTTTGGACAAGACCCTTAACAGCCTCAGCTTCCCCTTCATGCAACGGATACTGCCCTGGCATCTTTCATGGAGCACTCCCAGATCCACTGATGAAAAAGACATTTATGATGTTATTACCTTCCTTCAGCATTTCTGAGTATGGGCCATGGCTATGGCTATACCCATACCCAGCAGAGAGCAGGCTCTGGTCCAAGTGTAGTATATTTCATATTTCATTTATAAGTGTGACAGCATGAATAGAATAGAATAGAATAGAATAGGAATAGGAAATTATCACAACTACCTCACAGCCAAAGTGCCTGGAAGTGGGAGGATGAGTGAAGCACACTTTACAGTCAAGACCCTGTGCAGAAAGCCTGCCTGCTTCTATGCTCACAGACCCACTCTGACCAGGAACAGCTCTGCAGTTCCCTCAGCTTTTCCTGTGCTCCTGCCCACAGGCACCTTGGTTCTCACCGAAGAGGTACAGAACTTTCCTCCTCCAGGAGCTCTGGTGTTGCCTAATTGTTGTGGAAAGTTCTAAGAGGTTGGCTTGTGCACTCACCTCATCCAAGGCCCAAGAATGATGGAATCATAGAACTGCTTATGTTGGAAAAACCATCTAGAAGGGAAGTAGAGGGGAAAAAATATGGGAAAAGCACAGCACAAACCGGCAAGAGCGAGGAATGGCATGTGGGTCTGTATTAATGGATTAATGGAAGAGCTGCCAGCACACCTTGGAGATGATACTCCTGGTGGAAGGGCTGGTATGGCACAAAAAGATGGCACAAAGCAAAGTCAGGGTGAAGGACACAGGCAGCACGCCTGGACACACGTGAGGCAGTGAAAGATTGAAGGGAAAATATGGTCCAGAGGGAAGAGAAGAATCCAGAGAGAGAGTGAAGAACCATGACAGGATAAGAGCAGGAGTGTTCAAGGGTAATCAGAAGAGAAAATGTCCCTGGGATAATAATAAGTCTGAACATTACATCACATCACTGCTGGCTTGCTTTCAGTGTAGCAATTACTGACAAAATCCTAAATTCATTTAACACAGAGAAATACACAAATAAGCAGCCTACAAAGACCTGTGGGACGCAGCCCTGGGGCAACTCTCACTTCCAGGCAGCCCTGGGTTGATGAGCTCTGGGGAGCCTTTGGTCCTCACCCCTGTACCAAGTGAACTGCTGGCCATGCTGTCCCAGTGCCATCATTGCTGCTGGGTGCTGCTTCCAGCCCAGGCTCACTGTTAACAGCAGTGATGACTCCCTGTCTGCCAGAAGCTGGAGGACTGGCAAGAAAGTGCATCCAGGAGTTGGGCTGTGCCCTAAGGAAAGGTCTGAGTCTCATGAGACTGAATGAGGGAAGCTACAGGCACCCTTGTGATGTTCCAGGATGCTCAGAGGCCCATTGTGGACCCCTTGTTGCTCGGTGCTGGGAAAAAGGAAGGAGAAAAAAAGACAGAGAGAAACAAAATTAATACTAATGTTTTTCCCAGGTTACAACTACTACAACTTTCAGGGTCAGGACAGGAGGTCAGAAACTCTTTCGTCTTGGATAGCCCTTTCTCAGCTCTCTGCCCTCGCTAAGATCATTCCACAAATCTCCTGAGGAAGACTCCACAGGTGTAAATACCTTAACTCCCTCGGCTTTGGGTGGAGATGGGGATGTTGCTGATTTGAACCAGCTGAGGTTCTAGTGTCTCTGAGCCCAGAGTAGTTTGGCCAGAGAATAAAATGCCATCCCAAACATGAGTGCACCTCAGGAACAGCCTAACAGGTGAATGATGTCTTGAAAACTCAGATTTTCAGCAGCAGTTACATCACCTGCATTTGTTATTCTTCATCCATTTCTAAAGTCTGGGTTCCAGGGTGTCTCTGTTCCACTGCTGGCTAATGGGAAGCCTGTGTATCTCAGTGAGATGTTTTTCATTCCAAGTCAATATACTTGTTAGCTTTTTTAATTACCCTCCTCATGTTCTCACATAAAAATGACTCAAAAAAAATTGTATTTCCTGGAACAGCCATTGACAGCATGTTTACCATCTTTAATTGATCACCCATCACAGAATCCTTCTGTGCCATAACCACTCAGTATTTCAGGGCCAGGCCAAGAATGTGCATTAAGCAGAGAATATTTGCATGGTGTGTCTCCAAGACAAGAGCAGCCCTTTGAAAGGTTGAATGCTGGGGTCTGCAGCACTCCCAATCTTGGCTGGAGGCTGAGATGCTGCAGGCAGGAGTGTGGGACACTGCAGCAGCCCTCAGCAGGCACGGGGACTGCCTGCTCAGCAAGGATTTGGAACTGGAAGCTGGAGGAAATGGGAGCAATCCTAGTTAGAAGGTGATTATAACAACTTATGTTTCTCTTCCCACCCAGCACTCCCCCAGGAATTTTTTGAATCTCCAGTAAAACCATATTTCAACAAAAAAACTGTATGGTTTTCTTTCTTTATTTTCTTCCTCTCCAAGTTCCATTATTGCCAGATTGGAGGACTTGGGATGGAAAAGCAGAGAAGGAGGAGCAGCCACACAAAATCTAAACAAGTGAAAAATGCGAATGGTCTTGAAATACCAGGAAATGCTCCATTCTGCATCAAAATGGAATAAAGATTTTGTTTGCAAATTGAGAATGCTGAGCAATAAAAAAATTAAATAAAAAAAGTAAATAAACAACCGTAGCCCTTGTGCTATTTGAAAAGTAATCTCGTATTTCAAAAGCACTGCTCACTGACCATACTTCAGGTTCTTACCATAATTTGCCATCCAGATTCCTATAACACATAATGTTCCTGGGTGTGGGCTGAGTCAGACTCAAGGAGGTGGGATGTGAGGTATTTGGAAACACAAGACATTCCTTGCCCTGCAACGGCTGGAGCATTACCCGTGGCTCCAGCCCCAGTCTGGACATGATCCCTTGGTGGCAGTGGCTGAGCAGCAGGATGGCCTGGTCCAGGGTCCCAGACACAAAGGGTGTGAGAACTGGGCCCCCACCCAGAGGCAAGGATGTGTGCCTGGTGGGGGTGATGCTGCCCTCAGCCATGCGGGGCACAGAGAGCTCGGGAATTGTGATGAATCAGTCCAGAGCCAGCATGTGATTGTTCACAGCACAGTATTTCATTAGAGCCATTTACTGTCAGTAAAACAGGTTGGTGAGCAGCTGGAGGTCCCAATCCATCCATTTCTGGGTAGGCTTGTAAAGTCCTTTGTGTCCACTGGCATGAATTATCCATGGCTGGCTGTGCGGGGGTGTTGTAAAAGCAAACTTTGGACATGGGGACCTCCACTGAGCTGCTTTTGAAGAGGAGATTCAGAGCTTTTGTGTGCAGTGAGATGTGAGGGAGCCAGGCAGGCTGGCAGGGTGGTACAGCACGGCACACACAGCACTGAGAGAGGAGCAGGGAGCCCCAGGACAGCCACTTCCTTTGCTGGGGCTGCATAGCCCAGCTTCCCAGGAAGATGCTCCCACAGGAACAGCACTGCTACAGCCCTGCTGTACAGCTTCCAATCCTATAGCCGGCACATCCTGTGCTCACTCTGGGTCTCTGCACAGTGCCTGTCACACACACGGGTTCACACTTTGTCAGCAGCATCACACAGGTCTTGCAAAGCTGAGCTCCTGGAGTTTCAGCTCTTCAGTGATATACTGGGAGCTGTAGGATAAATACTTTGCACAGGCGTTTCGAGATTAAATCCATCAAAACTCAGGGTGCTGCTCAAAGGAGGCCATGTAAGTCCCATCTATATTTTCTGAATTGTGTTTAATTCGATTCAGGTCTTATCTAATCATGATTCTGCGTTCAGAGAGAAGTTGGTTTAATGCAAGAAATTTCCCAGCAAGGACAAGCTCCAGCTGCTGATCCTGTGTACCCTGATGCTGAGGAGTGGTGTGTTCCAGCTGTACAAGCAGTATGAACATTTTCACTGTGCATTTAGCAGATCCCACCTGCAATCCCTATGAATACATTGTAAAAGTGGAAGGGGATATCCTTTGATCCATGACTGAAGTTCCCTGCCATTTTCCTGCTTCTCTGGCTGCTAGTCTGTCCTTCACCTGGCAGTCAAATGACCCCTTTGCCAGAGATCCCAGGTGAGTCCATCAGCAATTTAAATCCCCCTTACACTATGAATCAAGCACACAGCTGTCCAATCCAGCTCCTACTGGGCTTAGCCTTGGTTTTACCCATGGTTTATCCCAGAGCAGAGTCAGGTCACTCTGAGGATCAAACTAGTCACCCCAGCACTGCCCCTTAATCATCACCCAACAAAGAGCTGAATGCCTGTCTCCCTCCCTCCCTCATCCGCTCGGTGCCTCCTCACATCAATAGCTCCTGAGCAGCTGACTTTAGCATAATGCAGTGATCCAAACACAAGCAGACACAGCGGGATTTACTGGAAGACATCGTCTCTCACAATCCATTATTTATAGCAGTGCTTTATGATTAAACCTGAAGCCATTAGAACGGCAAAAGCTCGGGCTGGAACTGTGTCAGGTTACTCAGATGCACACAGGCATGGCCATACCAGAAAAAGCATGTTTCCCTGTGCTGCCTGTGGGACATACAGGGAAAGGGCAAGCAAGCAAACAAGATGACAGTCTAAGGCTGCAGGGATAGATTCTGATCTTGTGGGAAGGCACCACAGTTTGTGTGGGTAGTGCTGGGGCTGTTTGTGGGGCCAGCTTGTCTGCACAGACCTGGCTGGAGGTGCAGCATCCTCCTTCTCCCTGGCCTGGATGCAGGTGCTCTCTGGGGAGGTGTAGCAAATCCCTCTGGCACATCCACATTCTGGTGTCCTCCCCCGGGCCTCAGCCCCAGCAGTGAGCTCTGCAACTCTCCCTCCCTCCCTTGGCACAGCCAGTCAGGTATGGATGTGTGCAAAATCCTAATGCTTAATCCTGCTGCTGCTGCATCCACAGAGAGCTCCTCTGAGGAAACCCCCTGTGAAGCTGTCAGCTGTGGCTGGCAACTGCAGCAAATGTTTCAGGCAGCAATACTGATAATATCCAGAGCACCCAGGATGCACCTAAGTCTTGGCCAGTGCAGTCCTGTGGTGGTTTGGGTATAGCTGCCTCCATGAGGGAGCACGAGGGGAGCCCGTTCTCCCTTGGGGAGTTGCTGCCCAAGTGTGACGACAAGGACTAACATCCCTCCTGGAGGGCCTCTGCTTGGTCATCACCCTGCCACACCTCCCTGCCAGTGTCCACACTACAGGTGGGTCTGTGTAGTTGTGAGGGTCAAAACCCTGTAAAGCTGCTCTTCAGCTGAACATCAGCCTGTCCTCTTTGGGGCTAGTTTTTCAAAGCTTTTTCCTCCTGGAGGGCTGTTCTTCCCATACCAGCACCAACACAACTGCACAGATCAGTGACTTTTCATAAGCAAAGAAAATACTCTTAGCCTGATGGAAGCTTTCCCATCCCATTTAGCCCAGGGTCTCAGCTTCCAGGTGGAGCACGGCTCTCAGCCAGCAGTTGCCTTATTTAGGGGAGAGCAGTGGAGGGCCCAGAGAAAACTTAAAAAATGAGCCTCTCCAAGCCTTCTCCATACATGGCTGCTCTCCATCCCAGTGAGTTGGAGGCATGGGATGCTTTATCCCACCTCACAGCAGGAGCTTCCTCCAGCAGTGAGATGGAGATATCAGGACCTCCCAGAGGATCTGGAAGGGGTGTGGGGATGCAGGGGCAGGCCAGAGGAACTGCAGGTTTTCCCTCTCTTATGTCTCAGCTCTGGCAGGCAAGCAGGGTTGAGCATAAGCATACATGATAGTATAGAGAAAATTAACTCTACCCCCACCAAACTAAGTTTGCCCTCCAGCATGGTGAATTAGGAGAGACAGACAAGGAGAATGGAAAGAAGGAATGAAGGGAAAGGCCCCTTTACTTCCCTGAGAGAACAAGGGCTGGCAGCTGCAGAGCAGAGCTATCTGACAGCTCCCCGCCATCCCCTTGGTTCCAGCAGGAGAGCTTGTCTGCACTGGCTGCCAAGGCTCCACACCAGACACAGAAGCAACAGTCTTCAGTGTCCTTCAAAAATGTTTTCAATGATGTTCTCCAGAGCCATCCTTCTGGTATCCCTTGCTTTGACCCCTTCCTCACCCAGGAGCTGACCCTGAACTGCTCCATGTGCAGAAGGGGGTCAAAGACCAGAACAAACTCAGAAAGAAGAATTGCTTTCTCTACCAAAGAAAGTAGAGGGGGAAAAAAATGCCAACCAAACCCCCTGATGGCAGCAGTTTTCCAGGACAGTGAATTAAGGGATCTCTCTGTGGCAGGCAGAACATCAATATGGCACTTTTCTCCATTGATAAAGAGTTAGAGCTGTAGGTTCATCACAGATTTTTTCATAGCCATAGGTCAGTCTGTGATACTTCAATATTACAGCCCATGTTTGGAGCACAAGACCGGTTTGGGCATCACAGTTCCCTTCCAACACTGTACCAAATGTTCCCCCATGGAGAATCCCCATATTTTCAGTGAAGCTCCTTCAGCTCAGCTCTGCGCTGGTGTAAATTAGGAGTAACAACACTGTGGTCCAGTGAGATAAACCCCTGATGAGTAATGGATTCCCTTGGATTTCCTTATCTCACTGCTGTGACCTGGCTGCTGAAATGTAACCTCAATCCATCACTTATGGAGAATAAATTCCTTCTCCAAACTTCAAGCCTGGAGTCTGTCAGCCCCTAGCCATCGGGGTTAGGAGATTACACTGCCTGACCTCTGACACTATTTAAGAGCTCATCTACAGCTACCAGTATTTATAACAATTTAATATTTTCGTATTTCACACATGTGCTTTAATCTGCCTGGCTGTAATATTAATCAGCGTGCAAAAACAGTTTTGTTGAAATAGCTGCCTCATAGGGGGCATAGTGGGCAGACTTTTTTCTGCACATCTACCACATTCCTTTGATATAACCTTCCTTTACATCAGTCCTATGGGGTCAGTTCTGTGTCTCATACTCATTTCAGATTGTGTTGTCAAACTGTTTTGAAAGAAGAGTGTCCCAGCTTATTAAGTGGTCACGAGATGCCAATAAACATGGCAAACATCTGCTTGTTCTAATAAAAAGTCCTGGCCCTGTGTTGGACAATTAGCTAATTTTGTACAGCCCAAGACCATTTCAGGTGTTGCTTGAGGTTCATTCCATTGTTTTAGCAAACCCTCAAGCCAAAGGATGCTCCAGTTACCACCCAAAGGCATGTCTGGTTTCAATAACATTTCCACACCTCAAACATCCAACATCTTATATTTGTGTGACTCAGAGACAAGCAGAGTCATGTTGGTGAGAACTGGGCATCAATTTTCTCCTTTGGATGCTGTTGAGCCGTACTTTGAACCAGCATGTCCAAGGATACATTGTTGTACAAAACAAAATCAAGGTGTTCGGTTTTTTTCAGCCAGGAGACACAGCTCTGTCCCTGGTGTTCAAATGATTCACCCTGAGCTCAGTTTTGCTGTGGTTAAACTACTGTAAAAAAATTGATTGGGTACAAGAACTGCTGCATTTAAAAGTAGATGAGGGGTGTCTTCCTGCAGGTTTCACCATCCTAAAATGACACACCTGGGGATTTTTTTCATCTTTTCACTGGTACTTTTGCCTTTGGGTCATAAAGCAATTGACCCACTTCATAAGGATCATTATTAGTTCAGGCAGAAAATATTGGATTGCATTTGAGGACACTGGCCTCGTTGGATTCCTGGTATTGGGGCACTGAACAGCAATAAATGGGAAGAACATGAGGAATGATTAAGGGGTGGGGGAAATAAAGAGGGTTTTACAGTCACAAAGAGAAGGTGGTTAAGGAACAACAGGGCATTATTTGTCATACATGAGAACTGAAGGGTGTCCAGTAAAAAGAGCAAGTAGCAGATTTATTTTAAAATAAACAAGGGGAAGTACTTGTTCACACAATGCATAACTGAATCATGACTCATTGCTGCAGGATGTTGTGCAGGACAAAAGCCTGCACAGGTTTTGACAAACTCAGGGAGAAGAAGTCCATTGAGAGCTATTGAATAAGATAATTCAGATGTTCCCTATAATTCACAGTCCCTAAGGCACTGGTTGCAGGGATCTAGGCTGGAATAGCATAAGCAGGGAACAGGTAACTCAGTATGTGCTGTATTTCCTACCTCTTCCCTCAGGAATCTGCTTCTTGTCTCTGTCAGAGAGAACTGTCAGAGGACTTTCTGACCTAACAGGCATTTATATTTAGCAACATAAGCTTATTTGTGAAAGAAATTGTGGTTGTATTGATGACTTGCCTATGGGGAAGATTGCTGTGAGGGGTCTGCTGTGGGTGTCAGATGTGTGTGTGCCTCTTGTATGGAATAAATCCACTGCTCATCTGCTTTGCTTCCAGCCTGTGATAGGCTGTAGGGAGCACAATCACAATGTGGAGTGCTGGTTTTGTCACATATTCAGGGTTTTACTGCGAAGGGGAAAGGCAGAGAACTCAACCAAGGGCCTGAGTCCAGTTAGTCCAGTTAGTTTTGCTGCTTTATGTTCTCTAAGAGGTGAATGAAGGGAGGAAAGACTGTTTTGGCACTTAAATCAGTGATTTAAGGCTTATGCTCAGTGTTGGAGAGCACTCACTGGACCCTCAAAACCATTTTGGATACCTTGGTTTTCCTCCAGCATCTCTGCCTGCTGGCTGGGCCTCTAAAGCACAGAGGGGTTCAAAGGGATCAAATTCGTGAGGAGGTTCTTGTTCCCATCCACTGAGCAGCCTCTCAGGAAGATCACTGCAAGTTTCATCTTTGTGTCTATTTAATCTACTTAATCAAATCTACAAGTTCCTGTAAGGCTTTTATATCTGAAGTTGTCTCTGGCTGCATGGGGAATGGGGGGATTTGCAACTGGGCTTGAGAAACAGTGAGAATTACAAAACTGCTGCTTTCATCCTCCTAAAGGGACTTCACCTAAGTGTATCCAAGTTCCCACTGCAAAGTATGAGTAAGCAACACTAGGGAATGGTGGCCAGGTAAGTGCAGGGTTAATAATATTATAACCACCAAAGAGAGCAAGCCTCTATTATTGTATCAACCCAAGCATCCCTGCAGAGCAGACAGGCCTTCAGCTGCCAGAAATGCTTTCTTTCTGAGCTTCACTTAGAGAATGAGGTGGAGAGACTGTAGTGGCAAGGAAGGTATGAACAAGTAAAACTCAGGGGCCAAAGCTGAGAACCAAGCAAATACTCCTGTGAGGTGGCTCATCCTTCACAGAAGTCTGTGCCACTGCAGTGATGATCTATAGTAAAACATGTTCTCCTCTCTTTTCCTTGGCTCATTGGATGGAGATTACCTGATCCATCCAGCTCTAAAAGCATTGAAAATTCATGTTTTTTCCTGTGTTTTGAATTCTTCTGGCCTTATGTGAAGAAAAAGAATGTGCCCATGTTTTATTGGGCTTGTCTCTTCTGTCAGTTCTCTGAAAATATTCTAGAAATTGGATCTGGTCATGTTTCCCCCTTAAACTCTGGAAAAGATATTGGATCAGTCAGAGGAAAGAAGCTGTACAAATTAGCTATCAGCTGCTAAATATTTGGCAGCCTGGACAATGCCAGTATGAATCAAGTTAACAGCTCAGTGGTTTCCTCATTCTGCTGGATTAAAAAACTGAATTGTGCTGCTCATGTAAGAAACCACCAAAATTCATCTTCTCTGTGCTTGGGTTTCTCTTTACCCAAGGAGTCCTCAGTAACTTTTGTTTCCAATTGCTGTGTTGTGGAATTATGGCTATCTCTCTGTGCTATCTGAGAAGGTGATTTGTTATTCACTATTTTGGTGAGATGAAACAAATTGCAGGAAACTGAGCTTGGATGGATGGATGGATGAATGGGAACTCTGGCTGACACTGGGTGGCACTGAGTCTGTGCTGAATCCCTCAGGTTTTAATTAAGGGGCCTTCTTGCTGCTTGTTCAGTTTCCCTGTTTTAACCCATATGGAATTAACTGTCCTTGGACGAGGGAGGAATGAGGTGAGAAACTCCACCAGTTTTGCGCTTTTCTTGTCCTGCCAGAGCTGACTTCTGCAAGGGATCACAGGTCTTGCTTTCAGTGGTCCCCTTTTCTAGGCATTATGAAGTGCTGCACTGAGTCCTGACCCGTGTCTTTAAGTCCCTAAGACAAAAAATGCATTAAAGGTACAGCCCGTGTCAACAATACATTGCAGTACTATAACTTCTTAGGCAATTAATACCTGAAAAAAGAATCCCAGTCTGTAAGTTCTGAAGACTGTGGCAGAAAATCTGGTCCTGGGAGAGCCAGCCAGGGAGACTGAGCCCATCCTGCCCATGTCCTGCTGCTCCCACAGTGTCTCACATGCAGCTCCTGACAGCACAGCACCACAGCAGGGACCTGCCACTACCAGCCAGCTCAGAGCTGGGAGCCATCAGCAGGGAGAGGATGTGGGAGGATGGATTTTTGGAGGATCCCTTTTAGCTTTATGCCCTTTCCTACATAAGGAATACTTCTTAACACAACAGTTCTACAACCTTTCTTTTTATGCTGTTTGTACCAGCAGCTCCACAGAAAGTCCCTAACAAAACATCCACAGTCACAGCTCTCAGCAGCTTGGTTTGAAGAGATCTTGTTAAAAGTGAGAGCTCTTACTCGACAAACAAAAAGAGGTTTGAGTTAAAGACAAGTGACTTGAGCCATTTGGGAAGCACATATGTGCCTTACCATCTTGCAGATCTGATGGATGAATTGCTTGAAAAGACAGGATGGTGAGGCACAAACTGCTTCTATCTGCCCTTTGCTGCCTCCAGAGCCTGCTCAGTCCAACACAGTGAGCACACAAACCCCACAGACCGCACCCTCAGTGACTGGAATGTTGTACACTGGGGTGCAAAGACTACAGAAACACCTCTCCAGCCACCAGTTCCTTGCATCCAGCTGTCCTGGGGCAGCTCTGCACTGTGAGATGTGCATGATGCATCATCCCATGAAGTCCTTAGGTTTGTTTCCTTAAGCTACACTAAGGCTCCTTTAGACTAAACCTGTGTGGCTGTCCTTTCTTGATGGGAAAAAAACTCCACTACATTTTTTATATTGCTTTTTTCTCCAGGTTCAAATGCAATTTGTTCTGCTCCGTAATGCAGAATTTCACCAATTTGAACTGACTTGATTGCTTATCCAGTTGCATAATTGTTTCGACTACAGAAAACTAAATAAAGAGCTTCCAGAGGTTTTTATTTTGCTATGTTTAAGGAGGTTTGAAGTGCTAGAATTCAACTGAGCTTTAAAAAACTCAAAACCCCTTATGCTTTGGAAGATGTTAACTTTGGCTCCTATAATGGACTAGCCATAATACTAAACACATGCTGTCATAATTCAGGAAAACAGAGACACACAGACTCTTTTTTTCAGTGATTTTGGACATTGTCTCCATGTGTAACTTTATACACAAATAAGAATTCTTTCTCTCTCACTCCACCCATGCATTTTTAATATTCTCCCTGGAAAGGGTTTCCTTAAACACTTTAAGGAAGCTGCTTCTTCTTCAAAGACCTTTCCCTGCCTCCTCACTTAAAACAAGAACTTGGGTGGCCTCTTTTCTGATAAAGAGCATGAGCTCTGTGAGCTTTGGGGCTTCAGCTCTGTCCCTGAGCATCTGTCCTGGCTGATGCCTGCACACACAGTGAATGAAGCAGGTGCTCTAGAAAGACTCCAGGAGAAAATGTTATGCCAGCAATGTTCTCGTAGCAATAACTGCAATGAGCAGAAATTCAGAACTACTTTGGCAGCCACACTCATGAGTACTTTGGATCCAGAGACTGCTGCATTTTGAAAATTGCTGGTTTTGGAGGAATGTTTTGGAGCCCAGAGAGATCTGACAATGCCCCAATAACCTCAGTACTGTTGTTCCTCTCTCTAGTAGGGCATGATTTAGACAGTGGGTCACTGTCCAACTGGTCTTATCTATGCCTGATTTAAAAAGGCCTGAGAAAAGAGGGGGTTCAGCAGATAGGATGGGTGGGCATCTGGAGAACATGGTGTACGGGGAGGCACTCGAGGAACTGGGCTTGTTCAGCCTTAGAAAGCAAAAGCTGAGGGTGATTTTCCTGCTCTCTTCAGCTACCTTGTGGCAGGGTATTGGAAGATGCAGTCAGACTTTTCCTGGGGGTGCAGACCAAGAGGACAAAACACAATGGACAAAAGCAGCAGAGTAAAAAGCTCACCTGCTAAGGAAAATTACTAGAAGGACTGACAAGAACTGGGCAAGCCAGAGGATGGGAAATCTCCAACCTGGAAGACAGTAAAAACCTAGACAAGGTCCAGAGAAACCCATATAGTTGGCCCTGCTTTGAGGAAAGACCTGAACTAGATGACAGCTAGAGGTCCCTTCCAACTTGAATTTTTCAATGTTTCTGTGATTTTTTCATCTATTATTCCATTTCATTTTCTCTTGTGTTTGTAGCTTTGTGTACTGTGCCCAGTCATTTGCTCTGAAACATGCATGAGAAACAATTTTGTTTGGCCCAGATAACAAGATCCACTGAATGATGATTTTGGGATCCAGAAGAAGTGGCCAATATTTCACCTTCACAAATATCTCACTTACACATCATGGCTTGCTTGTTTCATTGGCATTCCAACCCCTATGAACTTCTGTTGTGATACCAGAGTGGTAAAAGAAAAATCTGTTCCACAGGTTGGTAAGAGGAAAGGAGACTGTCGCACACTAGTAGAAGATCCTGGAGCAGTTTCATTACAGCCAAATGTGAAAATAGGGATCTTGAGCCACCTCCCTTAACTTAGTGAAATCTGTGGTCTAATCCAGCAGAGAATCAAAAGCACCAAAACGTAGACCCAGGAGGAGCCTTGTCTCACAGAAGTTAGAGCAAAGAAGAGAATAAAATGAACTGCCAGCATTGCATCCAGCCAAGCCAGGAATGCCGGGCCTTTTCTGAAAAGAAACCACACAAGGCTCACTCATCTTTTCTGCTGCCACTGAAAACAGGCAAATGTTCCTATTCCTTATTCTACATAAACATTTCCAATAAAGTCAATGTGATGGTAGAGGAGCATGAATTATTCCTATGCTTGCCAAGTACTTTGATATCTTCGGGAAAAAAGTCTGTGAAGGTTTTAGCCATTATTAATTAACATGATTGTTGATTTTTGCAAAATCCTGCCTGCCTGGAACAGTGTAATGTCACTGTAAGTGGTACAATAGTGCAACATAAACCAGAGCATGGTGTGTGTTTCTCAGGCACATGTGAGACATAGATGTACACAAACACACAGGGCAAGTTCTCTGTGGTCCAGACATCTGTCCTTCCTACCCTGGCTTCAGGGCAACGAAGGCAATATTCAGGAACCTCAGCTGGTTCCAGTGGACATTTAACATCTCAACGACCAACAGAGGAACTGATGGGCCAAAGAGATGAGTCAACAGTAGTGTGTTTGCTCAATCAGTGCCTAACAACTCCTCCATGTGCGCAAACAGTGCTTTATGAATAAATTGTGTAATTTCCTACTAAGTTTGCACAACACACTTTGGTTTGGGATGTAAACCTGTGGTTTGTGTTGGCTGCATCCAGCCAGCCATTTCAGCATCCCTGCAGCACTACAAGCTCAGGAATTGATGGAAGTGTGTCATTATCATAACAATGTACCCCCACAGCTCACAGAGAAATCCATCATCGGTGCTGGGTGCTTGGGCTCCCCAGACAAGCAGCAGGTCCTCTATGTGCAGTCCAGGATCACCAGGCTGCTGGGGGAAGAGCAGAAAGAATTGTATAAACTTCACCTGCATGCAGTGATGAAACCCCTTCCTAGAGCTGTTAGCCTGGGCCTTGATCCATTTGGGATCCATATTCTGCACTCTGTCAAGAGAGGGGCCTCAGCACCCTCAGGGGCTTTTTCTTAGGAATAAAATCCACTCTTTCAAAATAGGTGAGACAGCCTCATGCTGAGCGAGGTGGTGTATGCACTCTTCCGTGAGGAATATTCAGAGCATTGAAGACAGGCGGCAGCCAGCATCAGTCTCTGACTAAGGTTTGGGACAGCCTAAGTGACTTCCAACCTGATTTTCAACCTCTTTCTGGGACTATTCATGCACTACATCTGAAAATCATCTGCATGAGCAGATGAACAGGAACAAAGTTTATACTGCAGGATTCCTGACTCTGAAGGCATTACCTTAATATCAACATTTATACTTGCTCTCTTCCTGACAAAACGTATCTTGAATATTTTCAAGTGGAAGCTGGGAGAGACATTCTCTTTGTGGACATGGTGACTTAGACCAAGGGGTCTGCAGGAGCAATGTTGGCCCTGGCAACTCTGAACATGGGCAGGAAACTATGCCGTGGTGTCCATCAGCAGCTTAATGAAGAGGAGGACCAGGTGCAGTGCTCAGGTCCAGGCCTTGTCCTATTTACTCACAGAGAATGATCATTTAGCTCAGACTACAAACTCAAACATCTATTTAAGGATGTGCTGTGTTTACCTCACAGTGTACCAAGGGCCCTTGGGAGATGTTCTGTTTCTGCTACACTTCCTGCCAGATAATGATTGACGTATTTTCTTTATTTCTCTTAAGTATTTACGCCTGATGGTGGATAACAGATGTAGCAACACTGGCACAGCTATGGGCACAGACTGTCACCCACACAAATGTAATCAGCATTCCAGGTTATAAAGTCTTTGATGGCAGACACTATCTTTCTTGTGGATAGAAAGGTATTTTCCAGCCAAACCAGTCTGAACCCCCACCAGCTAAGTACAATCCTTGTGATCTCTCTATCCCTGTCTCTTAAGTTAGAAGCTTGTGCATGTTTCACCTCTGAATTCCTGGAGCAAAACCTTCAGGCCCTGGTCCACTGTGATTGCTGGGGGGAGGGTCTGCATCTCCAGAGAGCTCACCTGAGCAAGACTCTGCACAGGTGGAGCTCAGAGACAAGAGAGTGATGGTGAATGTATAGATGTCAGCACAGAAAGCCCAAATCTGAAAATCACTAGAACTGTTTCATAGACAACATGGAGGATAATTAATGACCCCATTATAAAGACACAGCTATGGAAACAATTGCAAATTGATTTTTGGCAGACATTTTTGGCGGAAGTGATATGAAATACCGGAGAGAGCCTCACAGGATTGGGATCTGTTTGCTGCACACAGCATTTGCTCGTTGATTCCTGGGGAAGCCAAGGGACAGAATCACAGAATGGGTAAGGCTGAACTATCCCACAGAGATGGACAATGTTCCTTTCGTGTCTGCCAAGCACTCACTTGCTCTTCCTTGAACTCACTTCTGCTGCAATTCCTTCAGCCCTGCACTCTGCGCCACATTTCCTTCCCGCGTTTCACAGGTTAAGTTTCATGACTTGTTTGATAGGCTCTCTGACTGCTTTACCCTTGTGTAATCCAAGGACAACAATTTTAAGTGCCTTGACATTTCAGGTGCCTCTTGGAATTTTTAGGATTTCAGATGAAGACCCATTAAAAAAACTCAGTTCCTTCAGTCTTTTCATGCTCAGAAGCCTCGGCCTTCTGATGCAGTTTGCGTTGTAGGTCCCAAGTAATTTGCTGTCTCATTAAAAAACAAAACAAAACAAAACACAAACAAGCCAACAAAACAGGGGAAAAAAAGAGAAAGGAAAATGATGCTTATGTGTCTAGGCAAGGAAATGACACACATCCACCTCCTTTCTCAAGCAAACAAACAGCTTCAGAGCAGTTGTTTGAGTCAAGCTGCCCAAAGAGAGCAGAGTGCTGAGCTCCAGACTTGCTCGCTCAGGACATCAGAGAGATGCTGTCCCTTGTTGTAACCAGCAAGCAGAGCTGAACCAGTGGCAGTCTGACCACACAAAGATACAAATCTGTCTGTCACTTAGTTCTGCACAAGCCCGTATTTTAAGCAACTGTACACAAAAGTCACTGCAGCCTTAGCAACACTTTTTAAACAAACTGCTCCTCAATGTACTTTTTTATATATTTATGTAACCCCTTCTTAGGCAAATGTAGGGGTGGTGTGTCTCTATAGTTAAACATGCATATATACACATTGATAAACATATAAAGGTATGGATAGGTACAGGTACATACATGTAATGCAGAGTTATGGTGATGCCCTGTAAGTCAGAGTTCTGTGAAGAGGCTCAGTGGCTCAAAGCACTGCTCATCACCCTGTGAGAGGGAGCCCTACCTAGAGAAGGCCAGGTCACCCCATTGCCAGCTCAGCCAGCAGCCTGGCAGCAGACTAACCCAGCAGAAAAACAGGGAATCTTTTCCTTCAGTGTTAGAAAGATGATTGGGCTGGTGGGAAAGCCCAGAGAGTAGAAGAGCAAGCTGGAGGGAGTGGACAGACGGGAGGAAGAGACATTGCTCTTTCAGCACCTTTTCGTGAGATCAATTCACTACATCCACAGCCCCAGCTGCTCTCCTGGAAAAGCGTTTTTCTCTCTGCCTTGCCTGTGGAAAGATCCCAGGGAAACAAGTCTTCCTTGTCTTAGCCTTACTAAGAATCCCTCATATTGCTTACACCAGGATTTACGACAGCTTAACTAAACAGATCACGGGACTGATTAAAGCAAAACCATGGAATTCGGGACACGTGAATTTCCACAGTTCCACCACATCAGTTGGCTTTAATTTCTTCTCTGTTCTTGACCTCTTTTGCAACATGTCCGAAGGAACATTGCATGGCCCTGCAGCTTGAGGGTTCTTCAAGCTGTTTCTGTTATTTGAAGGCAACTTGTAATGGGAGGGTTTCAGAGGAACAGCTCAGAGAGAATATTAACACACTTCAGAGTGGAATTATGTGGCTGTGACAGCGAGAACAGCTTGGACATTTCACCCCAGGCCTCTCACAAGTCGGAAGATAACAACACAATCCCCCAAGGCAAAATACCGTAACATTTCTTACTCGACACCCTGTACCCATGAAAAATGCCTTTCAAAATTACTCAAATAATGGCGAAATAAACATTAAATGTTCTTCAAATGTGTTTTCTTTAAGATTACTATTTTGCAACTTTATATATACACTGTGAATAATTTAGTCTGATTATTTAAACTGCTGCACACACACCTACTCTTTAATACAATAAATCCACCTCAGAAATGTAAAAATCTGGATTAATTAATTCAAAAGCTCACCTTGAAAATCTATGAAATTTTTATATTACAGAAAGATTAATTGGGGAAAACTGTTGGATCAATTGGAACAACCAAATTTTGATGTGAATTTATCATATCATGCAATTATTCCATATGTTATATTAGAGTAAATTGCTGCTGAAGAGAAGGGAAGAATATTCTAGGATGGACTTTGCAAATATTTTTCCTGATCTTAATTATTCCAAACTTGTGATTATGCTGGTAGAAAATCTGAACAAATGAAGGAAGAATTTTTACTGAAACACACAAGGAAGAGCTCTGGAGCCACAGAACAGACACAGTATCCTCAAGTCTCTTGCTGAGCCTTGTTTCTCAGAGTGTCAGAGACTTCAGGACTGATCTCTAGAAAGCACAGTTGTAAAGTCATGGATTCTGTGTCTTGTTGAAAAACTTCCTTCAGTTCCTGGGAAAAGCATAGAGACAGAAAAGGGTACAGTGCTAGAACCATGCTTCACTTATGTACACGCATCATTTCTGCTGATTTTAATTGGTTCAAGACTCTATCCATGCTATAGACCAGACATTTAAAATCAGTAGTTTTGTCTGGTTCACTGAATGTTGAAATCCTTGCCATAAATGAAGCCAAATTAGCAGATTTTTTTGAGATGTAGTAAAAGAAAAGGGTAAAAATAAGAGCAAAACCAGGACAGAAGAGATGACTGCCTTACACAGAGTACCCAGAACGGCAGACTGCTGGCATGGCTTTCTGAGGAATGAGGTGCAAAGCATCTATTTATGCCCTTGGCTGAACCACCATCTCATGGACAGCGAAGTTTGAGAAGAGGAGCAAGGGACAGGTAATCGTGTTTTTATCTCATACCAGTGGGTGAGAAAGGAAAGAATCTCTTGCAGCCCACCCTCAGGGTGGATGGACTCTGAGGGACACCGGGCATGGCCGGGCTCACGGTGTCCTTGTGCAGAGCTGGGTGAAAGCTGGGCACGGCACTCTGCACAAGGAGTGATCCACCAGCAGCCACCTGCTGCTGCCGAGCAGATGGAACACAGATCCTCTCCAGACCTACAGCTCTGCTGGGTTAGCGAAATCCCCAGTGTGGGGGGCAAAACAAATACACAGGCTCCAGCTGAGCTAACCAGTCTGCCCAGCAGCGCCCAAGCCTTTTTCAGTGTATCAGCAGGATGGAGGGATGGCTGCTGGATCCAGCTCTTTGGATGCTTGTGACCTAAGACCAGCAGATTTTGGCTCACGGGATGAGAGGGTCAGAGAGCTCCCACCAGCATGGCTTCATGGCTAAGCTGGCATTTCCCTTGTACCACCGACATTTCCCTTGCAGCACTGCATCTGAGGATCATTTTCAGTCTGTGGAACCACCTGGGATGCTTTTTCCTATATTACAGGCTCTACTTTCCTGCTTTTCTCTTCCCACAGCACTTTTGGCCCTTCCTTTACTCAGCAGTCCTGCAATGAGATTTTCTAGCCATAGTTTGCCCCATTGGGGCAGTATGGAAAACAGGATGCTGTAACACACACACAAAATACACCATCAATCTCAGCTGAGGGCTGGTGAAAATTGCACTGCTGTCCTCCACAAAGTTCCAGCCTGGAAAACAGCAGCTTGAAGCTGGCTGTGGCCAGGAAGGGCCCCTGCAGCAGAGCTGTTGGGATGTGCTGATCCAGATGTGCTGACTGCAAGCATTTCCCATCTAATGTCACTGACTTCCAAGCCTCTCCTTGGGACTCTCTGGAAGTTGCTTTGTGCTGCCACAGCCCTTCATGCAGATGTTGCCAAATGAATTCACAGCCCTTACTTACTTAGTAAGGAGCTCCCATTAACTGGAACTAAATTTAGCGCAGTACTTCTGTGTTGAAAGATGCTGTATAGAAATGCAAAATGAACACATTAAAAATTAAACAAGGCAAAGATCTAAAATACTAACCTTACCATGATATATTCAGTTCAGTCTTCCCTGCATTCACAATATTTTTGCCAATCAGCTCTTCCATATAAATTTATTTAAATATGGAAGCCTTGGTGTCATTATTTCAAAAGAGAAGACCCAATCTTTTTTCCAATTACAGCTAATGAACTGGTCTCAGTGACTGTAGGGAGAAAACATCCAGGTGTTAGCAGTAAACTCAGAAATCTGAAGTGTTCTAGTCACCTTGTTCTGCAAGGTTCCACCTCTAAACAGCACATATAAATAACTTGTAGGAAAAGAGCAACTGGTGACTAGACTGTATGGTTAAGTATTTTACAAAATTTAATGTCTCACTAGATTGACTTTTAAAGAGGATTTTATTTAACAAAATGCCTTTTCTTGACATGTACCTACCCATATGTAACTCATATTTTTCCCTGACACGTTCATACCCTTGTAAATCATGTCTGTATTCAAGCTAATAATAAATTTATGCACTTTTATACAATATTAAAAAATGGAAAATTAAAAAAAAGTGTGATTGAACTTCTCAACAGATGGTTTTTTTTTTAAATGAACTATTAGTGTGTCTGTGCATCTCAAGTTTATATTTTGCTGTATTATTAATTGACACGAACTGTGTGCTTTGATGTCTGAATTGAACAGCCTTTTACTGCAACTGTTTCCTTTAATGTAAGATGTGTGTGGCATAATTCTCACTGCTAATTGCAACCTTATGATAATATTCTGCAGAGTCCTGTTGACCTCATTTACAATAGCATAAGAAGCCGAGGCCAGCTGCTAATAGATGCGTGCTGAGCCTTTTCTCTTTGGTGGGGCTTTTTAGCATAAATAGGAATGAACAACATCTAAATCTTAAAATGCAGGTCCTTGGGCACTTAGGGAGAGTTTGGACCAAGACCCAAACTTTGAATTTCCAGGCCAGACCCAGGTGCTGCAGCAGAGGTTCCTTGCTTTTGCCGCTGATTTGTTTTGCTCTCAGAAATGTGACCTCATCATGGAGCAATATAAACCATTAAATAAAACACATGCTGCCCTCTTCCAGCTGGAGCTGTGATAGCGTCGTTAGCGCAGGAGGGATTGGCTGTGTTCCCTCCTCTGCCCTCTTTTGATTTCGCTGTAAATCGTCCAACCTTATATTTATGGTGTTACGGACATGGAGCTGGGAGCAGCCGCCTTTCCCCAGCCAGCTCCTGGCTGTGAGCTCCAGCCTCGGAGGTTTAAACAGTTTTCTCTTTGCAAAAACAACTACCCTGTGATCCATTTAGCTGTATTTAGTTTTACCACTTGCAATACAGACAAAACGAGGCTAAAGCCTGCCTTCTTATGAACTGCATGCTGCAAAGAGCATCTGGAAGCACGGCTCAAGGAGGTGCTTGAATAAGGCTTTAATGCACTCCATATGCTGCAGGCACAGTTCTAAAACAATTGTGGTGTGGCACACACTGTGTTTTTAGCTGTGAGGGGAAGGGATAGACAAGGTGAGAGCACATGAAGGATGTTCATGTAGCAAAGGTGGGAGAGAAGGACACGTTCCCATAGACCCTTCCAACACTCTCAGGCACATGGGGTGTCATTCCTGGGGTTGTCCTGTGCAGGACCAGGAGCGGGACTCGATGATCCTTGTGGTTCCCTTTTATCTCAGGATATTGTATAATTCTATGGCTCTGTGGCAGCCTGCCTGCCTGCTTTGGGCTCACCTGCATCTCAGTGTGATGGAGTTACTGCAGCTTCACCAGCTGCCATCTGTCACCTGTCCTAGCCCTGGGACACACATTGTCAGCTCACCCAGCTATGTTCGAGACAGCACATTCCCACCTCCCAGGGGCATAAGCAGGCAGAGCAGGGATTTGGAAGCACAGGGGGCAGTTCAGCTTCAGAAATTGTCACCTGTTTTATTTGACAGCTAAGCCCTTGCCAGTTACGTGTACTGCAGCCATACTGCTTTGCTGGAGAGGTGGCACTATCTGCTAAGAAAGGCAGGTGACTGTCTTACGCACACATGCAAAACTCAAGCAAATTCTGCCTTTTGCCATTTAATTCCACGTTTTTATTTTCTTTCGAGGATCACAGAATCATAGAATGGGTCAGGTCGGAAGGGACCACAGTGGGTCATTGGTCCAACCTCCCTGCTCAAGCAAGGCCATCCCAGAGCACTTGGCACAGTAGTGCACCCAGGTGGTGCTTGAATATCTCCAGGGAGAGGCACTCTAGACCCTCTCTGGGCAATCTGTTCCACTACACAGTAAAGAAGTTCTTCCTCATGTTCAGGTGGAAGGTCCTGTGCATCGGTTCCTGCCAGTTGCCTCTTGTCTCATAGCTTGGCACCACCAAGCACAACCTGGTCCATTCTCTTGCCACCCTCCCTTCAGATACTGATAGGCATTGATGAGGTCCCATCTCAGCCGTCTCCTCTCAAGGCTGAACAGGCCCAGCTCTCTCAGCCTTTCCTCATAAGAGAGGTGCTCCAGTCCCTTCATCATCTTTGTCACCCTCTGCTGGACCCATTGCAGGAGCTCCATGTCTCTCTCATCCTGAGGAGCCCAGAATGGACGCAGCACTCCAGATGTGCCTCACCGGGGCTGAGCAGAGGGGCAGGATCACCTCCCTGACCTGCTGGCAATGCTCTTCCTAATGCAGCCCAGGGTACCATTGGCCTTGTTGGCCACAAGGGCTCACTGCTGGCTCGTGGACACCTCGTTGTCCACTGGGACACCCAGGTCCCTCTCCACAGAGCTGCTTCCCAGCAGGTCAGCCCCAGCTTGTGCTGGTGCCTGGGGTTGTTCCTCCACAGGTGCAGGACCTGCATTTGTGTTTGCTGAATTTCAGCAGGTTCTTCTCTGCCCATCTCTCCAGCCTGCTGAGGTCTTTCTGAAGGGTCGCACAGCCCTCTGGGGCATTGGCCACTCTCCCAGCATGGGAGGATAGCATGTATTTTTCTTTCATACTGCACTGCTACATTTTAAGCAATAAAATGACACCTTTACTGACAATTTAATTTCACAGGGTTTGGGACATGGAGACATCCATCAGGCACTTTTTGTCTTCTTTTAGGGGCAGATAACTTAAGCTGTCTTTAATTATGTTTTCCACGGTGCAAGGCAGAACGGTGATGTTCTCCCCGTGCAAAGTGCAGTGATGACCACTAGTGCACCAAGCTTACGGGCCCTGCAGAGCTCACTTGGAGAGTGAAGAAGCAAGATCCTTGTCATTAAGGAGCTAAGAAGATGCTAATTATCATGATTTGGGATTCTTTTGCGTGCTGCTTGAAGTGGGGACTTGAGTTTTAAAAATATTTTTATGCTAATGCTTTATTTGATTTTTTTTCCTAGAGATCTGCTAAGTGTCAGATGTAATGACTTCAAGTTGAAGCAGAGCACTTCTAATGGAGTGTGTGTGACCTTTCCACAACCTCACTGAACAACACCAATGAAATCTCCAGGCAAGCTAATTAATACACTGGTACAGCACCAGGCGGGTGTACCTCTAGCAGCTTAACTCTCAGCCAAGAGGATGAAATCCTCCTTCTCCCCCACACCCACATCTCACTAACAATGATGGATTTGGGCCCTAATCAGGCATTAAAACAGAGGATTAGTGAGCTGCAGACCGCAGTGATCATGGCTTGGTTTACAGGGCATGCAGGGGACTGGTAAAAATTACCAAGCATGCTCCCAGTAAATTAATGTCTATGTACCTGAAAAACCTCTGTGAGCAGCAGAGACTGTTGGGCTTAATATATAAATGTGATGATTTTGAAAGATCAGCAGAAAAAGCGACACAGAACAAGAGCTTAATGGGAAATTTTAATAGTGGAACAGGTATAGGTAGGTGAGTGTGAAGCACCGAATACAATCCAAGTGTGGTACCCCACCCCACTGTCTCACATTTAAACAGCTCCCTTTTTGAAGATGTGGCTTATGTAGCAGGTTCAGGGAGTGCAGGGCCGGCTTTCACCTGTGTCCAGAAAAGGAGAATATATGCTCCTAGTTTTTCTGCTTTGACTACACTCAAGGCAAGGGGAAATTGAAGTAGGAAAAGAACACAGCATTAAAAGAAGCAGGAGTTGGAGGTTTCAGAGCAAAAAGAAATGTATAACTATCTGCTTTAGGATCCTTTTCTTGGCTGAGTTGATCATAAGAAGCAAGATATTTAGATGGCCAATGCTGTGCATACAATTACAAATCATTTGGTGCAGTAAGTGCTGGGCCTGCACATCAACCATGGAAGGTGCTGAACTCCCTCCACCTCCGGCTCCTGCCACAGCCCTTCCTGCGGGATGTGTGTGCAACAACTTGGTGGCTCTGGAGGAAGACACTGCTGTGGGGCTGTGTCACCTCTCCAGGGCCTCTAGAAGCCAGCCTGGCACCTTGGATAGCTGCCAGCCCTGCAGATTGAGGGAAGGAGCCATCCCACCATTTGTTTTACACAAACACGGCAACGTCTCCTGCATGGCTTTGAGGCAAAGCCATCCATCCTGGATCAGGGCTGCGCAGGCAGATCTGATCATTGTTGGTATTTTCACATAGCTGCTGTGTGAATTATTTCTCCTGCAGCTCGTAGCCCCTGTGGAATTGCTTTTAGAGGTGTGCCAGCACTCCTGGGCAATCTGGTGATATTTATCACTTCCCTGCAGATCTGAGCCCAGAGCTGAAATTCCTTCAGAAGTTTTGCCCCCCTGCCAAGCAGCCTGTATAGAAAAGCAGCACTCACTGTGTTGGAAACAGGAGTGTGGATACAGGGTGCTGGTTCCAGCCAAGGAGGGCAGGAGGTGAAAAAGGCATGTTACAGTATGGCCTTGAAGGGATCTTCTTTGGGACACAAGAAGAGCACCCTGGAGCCACATCAAAGCACTGTCATTTCTCCAGGTCCTCCAGCATGGTGGCAGAGCCCGTGTGAGCAGCTGCTGCTGTGCTGTGCTGTGCTGTGTGTGTCTGCTGTGCCCTCAGTGCAGTGTAATAGGACTTCAAGAGGATCACCTTTATTCTCTGAAATCTGTTGCTGGCCAGTGCTCTCATACCAAGAGCAGTCATTAGCAATCCCCTGCTTCTACCAGCAAATTATTCTGCTACCCAGGAAACCTTTGCCCCTCTCATGTCCCCCTTCTCTGAATAAAAAGCGCCACCACTTCCATCAGGGGCCCAAGTCGCAGCTCTCTGAGTTTTCAGGAAGCTGAAGGCAGAAGAGAGAACAGTTGGCAAATGGATAGTAAGAAAAAGATCTGATAAAATAATTGAGGGGTTCAGCAAGTGGGACTGACAACAGAAGGGAAAGCAGCTGAAGAGAGGAAAGGATTTCAAACTAGAAGTGTCAGTGGATGATGAAGTGGTGGCAGAGTGGAAGGCGGGCAAATGCTGGCAAATGGGAAGGTGCCTGTGGCACTTGGCCCTTTTCATACAGGCACAAAACCCACTTCAGGATCTTGTGGGAGCTCTGAATGGTTTGAGAGTCTTCTTATGGTTTGAGAGTCACACGTGCTGTGTGAATTGCTGGAAGATCCTGAAGTAGTGCTGCCCATGGGATTTGAAAGACAATGCTTCCATGAAGTGCCAGAGTGGAATGGTGTTTCACTGCCTTTCCCCAGTTTGTGCTCCCCAAAATCACTCTGAGAGCCAGACTAACTGTCAAAGCAGATGTGAGCTTTGCTTTGGAGCCACACTGATGGGCAAACAAAAGCACTGAAGGCAGCCACTGAACCCAGGGCACTGATGCCTCTTGCACATCTTGCTTTTTTTCAGAGGTGGATTACAGCCCCCTTATCTTCCGCACCTTAGACAAGAAGAGAGGGACTTAAAGTACATCTTACACCTCCTGGCACAGGATGTCACTTTCTTTATGGGTAAATTCTTCTACACTGACAGCCCATCAGTGAAGGGGTCCCGTGGGATGGATTTTCTGTGGTCAGCACATAGAGCAGGAGGTCCAATACCTTTATAATGTAGAGGGGATTAATTACTTCCCCTGCTCAGAACGGGCAGATGTGTTGTGTGCACCAAAGAGAGACAAGGGAGAGCTGCCATCTGCTGTTGGAAAAATCCTGGTTCGTCTTTTAGCCCAGACACTGCTAAGAGCTGCAGGAGGTTCATTCGTGCCAGCAGCTCCCATCACACTGTTTTAGCATACAGAGCAATATTGCACAGGGAAAACAGGAATCTGCACCCGCCCTCAGCTGGAGAGGAGTAAAGTTCACCCTGAGGATCTGCTGTTCTCATGTGTAAATCAGGAAAAAGACAACGGATTTACCGACCCTTTGAACCACCTATACCAGCAGCAAAGCAAAGAGGGAAGAAGGAATGGCAAACCCACTGTGTCTCCAGGAGGGACTTCAGTGGAGAAACCAACTGCATCCTCGAATGTAAGCCACAGATAGTCAATTAGATCAGTATTTAGACCTGGTGCCTGAAGTGGATTTTCAAAAAGCTCAGCATTCTGTATTACTATGGAAACGAAAGAATTGGTGATGTCCTACACGTCTAAAATCTGGGTACTTAGGGTGAAAAAAAAATATTAATCATTGACTGAAAAGGTAGTTCATTTATTGAAATGTCATTTTGAGTCATTCAAAATAATTTATTTGCTTCTGTAAACGTTTACTTTTATTTCCTAAGTGACATTTTACATCAGTTTAGCTAAATGTAACCATAATATTTATACAAGAAAAGACATCCAAGTATTTAATACAAATTAAAGAAAATATTTCAGTCCTTTAAATAGAAAGTTAATCTTGCTTAAAACTTCAATTAAAAACCCAAACAAACAAATTTGAAAATTCTGCACATGAAAGTATCTCTTGCTTACATTTTTTTTCCAAAAGAAAAAATGAATGAAGGAAAAAGGTATCCATATCATCCTGGTCATTTACAGGGGAATCACACAATTCAATGATCCAGGACTAGATCTTTCACACGCAAACACAAATTCATAATACAGCAGCATGGTGCTGATTTGACCTGAAATTTAACACTTTTCAGTTATTATGTTGAATTTTTTCACTGCAAATTGGTATTTTTCTAAAGGATAAAAAGATAATAATTCTAGAGTATGTGTTGTAAACTCAAATGATTTTCCAGTAGGAATGCTGTGAGGAGCAGTAATAGTAGTTAAAGATGAGTGTTCAGTCAATTCAGTTGTTTGCATTGGTGAGTTTTTGAGTAATGATATTCTGCTCTAGTAGCTGCATACATGTGTGCCTAAATATAAGCTTATAGTCCGTGTCTAAAACTTTTGACCTATTTACCTTTCAAATAATGACTGAGTTATTTAAAAAAAAACCCAACCCAAAACCCCATGGTGATATTTCAAAAAGAAAATATTGATTTAATGCAGTAACAATGCACAAGGTCTGATCTGACAAAATTGTAAAATTCTCTTTTTCCCACAAACAGATAACAGGAATTTTATCCTACAGTACTTCAGAGGGGAAAATTCTTAATGCACCTGTGTTGATGCTTCTAACTTAAACCAGTGTCATTTAAAACAGGAGCTGGTGATCCCAGCAGCAGCTGTCACACGCTCAGCTGAGTCCAGAGGAGTGATTTCAAGTGGGGGCAGGTGAAATCCACTTTGCAGGGTGGCTGTACTTCACACTGATCCCTTTTGAAGTGGAAACCTTCCAAAATCATGGCAGTGCAGGTTTTTCTTGTGACTCTGGGGTTTTCAGAGGCGTTTGCCTGAGAGCAGAGGCAGCAGTGGGTACACTCAGCAGATGGTGCAGCCAATTGTTCCTCTGCAGGGACCCAGGGCTAGCAACTGGTTTTCCCAAGGTGGGTTATGAGGTGTGCTGGAGAGACACAAACAGCAGTGTTACGTGGCCAGCCCTTAAGTTTCTGATGTTACTCTGGGAAGAAGGTGCTGGAGTTTCCTGCTGTTCCCACACTCCGGTTTCCAAGGCCTGTGGCAGCTTCTGAAGCTCCCCAGCTCTCCCGCAGCTCTTTGCCCTGCTGCAGAGACACCTTGAACTTGGCAGGGTTTGCAAAACCCACACACCCCTTCCGCCCTGGATGCAAAGCGCGGTAGAGGAGAGGAGCATCTCAGCCTTCGTGCCGTCTGTTTGTGGCCTTTCCCTTCGAGAAGACACAGGTGAAAATGTAAAGCCGAGCAAAACAATCTCAGTCACCGCAAAAAAATGTTGATCTCCCTTCAAAACTGAAGAGAGCGCTGGAACCCCTGAGGTCCCCACGGCACACACTGACTGCAGCGTGGGGCGGTGACGCCACCCCAGCCAGTGCCAGACGCTTCGGGGCTGAATCACAGTCTCGCCGAGCCGGTCGGATATCCTGAGAGCTGCAGGCTGCCACGGGATGGCCACGCAGGGCAGGAAACCGCTCCAAAGCAGAGAGAAAACAAATTAAAAAAGCCTTTCAGACAGTTGCCAGTAAAGTTTCTTTGGCTCCGCGTCTGGGCATCGCTCCCAAATCCAGCCTCTCGCCCTCGGATAAAGCACTACAGCCTGGAATGAGAGTCAGATGTGTGGGAGGAGTGCATGTGTCTGTGTCTGGGCTGGAAAACATGTGTGCCTAGAAGAAGCTTTTTACTTTGGGCCTTGCTCCAGAAAACCTCTTTCCTTGCTTTTACAACTGTCCCGTGTTCCTTGGGACTACCCAGATGTTCAACCCAGCCTGAGGACAGGGAGCTGAGGAGTTTTCTCTGCGTCATTCCCTCTGACCTCCAGGCCTGAGAGCAGCGAGCCTGGGGCAGCCAGCCTCCAGCCCACACCTCTGTCCCTCGAGAGGTGGATGGATGGCCACCCAGGCCGTGGGGTGACCCATAAAATCTAGCACTGGACCTACAACTTCTGGCTTTGCCTGTTGGGAGGGGATCAAACCTCAGCCTCAGCAGAGAGGGGGGACAGACAAATACCTTGGGGAGCAAAAGAAGAGAATGAAGAAGAGGGTTGCTGCTGGTCCATTCCTACTATTTAATTCTGAGGTTATATTAGTGGGTGGAGTGATTGTCACTTTTTTAAAATCCATATCCTGGAACTTTGCATCTACGTGGGAGTCCTAGCTAGTCTCAAATGAAAGGCACGCAGGAACCACCACCATCAAACCGTGCGTCCTTAGCCTGCCAGGCTGCAGCAAGAAGCTGGGCGAGGAAAAAAAGAGTGAATACTTTTCTACATCACAATTTGAATCCCAGCCTCTGCCCGCCGGGCAGGGCGGCTGTAACCCGAGGGATGCGGGTGCGGACAAGCGGCACGGCCGAGGCCCGGGGGCGAGGATGGAGAGGCGCTGCTCAAAGCAGAGCGAGGGGACACACCGCGGGGGATGAGGATGAGCTGAGGCTCCCTGCCCTCCATGGGGCGGAGGGATGGAGGGCTCGGCTGTCCCGGGCGCTGCCGGCCCCGNTCCCCGGACAGGTGACATCGCGGGCGGAGCAGCCGCTGTCCCGGGCAAAGCGCCCGCGGCTCCGGACGCGCATCCCCCGCCCTGTCCCGCCCTCCCGGGGACCCCGCCGTGTCCCTGGGGGCGGGCGAGGGACCTGCCCACCCCTGGTCTGTGCCCGGCCCGCCCACGGAGGAAGCCTGGGGGAAAAACACACAACATTGGTTCTGTTAAGCACCGCGGCAGGTCGGTGAGAAGCGCGTTTAGTGAGTGTTCTTTAATCCACCCCCCAAAAGAGCTCGGGAAAATGCTTGAGGAGATGGGGCTGATCTAACATGGTAAATGCAGCACTGCCTGTAGCATTTATAGATGCTAAACAGAACTTACTAGATCTGCCTCAATTACCTAAATAGTTGGAAATACTGCATTTTTACAGGATTCTAGTCGTTAGGATGGGGCAGCCCGTGCAGGCAGAAATAGCATTATTTGGGTGTGCATGAGGTGGATGAAATAGTTACAGAGGATATTTTTAAAGTGTTGGATGTTGACTATAGTTATTTTGCTCTGTCTCCAGTGTACTCAGTCAGTACTGAGTTAATAATCCAGCAACTTCTGTTAGGTATTTGCTGAGTATTGTTCACTAATTTAATGGCTTTCTTGTGGTGTGGGCAGATAGTTAAGAGTAAATTTTAAATAATTTTGCCTACAGCAATTTTCAGTGGATAATGCTGGAATGTGTTTATTTTAACCTAAGCATTCTTTCTCCTACTTTATCAGCTATCTTTATTCCTACACAGCCCTTATCACAGAGGTATTTATTTATAATCCTTTCTTCACAGGCTTAATACTCCACACAGAAAGTGAGGCTGAATAACGTGCACATGCCGAGTACTGGAGGAGAGGCTGAAGGACATCCTGTTTTGTTTCAGCAGTGTTGTTATTCTTTGGGGTGAAATGAAGAATTTGATTTTGTTTTGGAAACACTCATATTTCTGATGCAACTGAACTTCAGTAACCTTTGTGTGGTACAGATTTCAACAAATTATTTTTTTTTTCTCTCCAACAAAGATGCAGAACTTGTCAGTGGTAGAAAGTCTTGCTATTACAGACATATCACACCATGGGTCTCCAAAAGACCTGGCAGCTGAGGCAGGTGGTGTGTTTCTCGATGAAAGTGGCTGTAACTGGAATGAAAGGACGAATGATGAAGAAGTTGTTAATCTTGAAGTAATGCAGCAAAGCCTCCATGTAATGAATGGCAAGGGTAGAAGTTGTGAGGAGTTTTCTGAGAGCAGCTTTAGTACCTCAGAACCCAGTGGTTCCTGGGGTGATTTTGAAGTCTTTAAGGAGCCCTTAGACAAATCAGAGAGATTCAGTCATAACCTTGAAATTTTGGTGAAGTCAGCAAAAACTTCTGAAGCCGATCGGGACCTAAGCAGCGGAGGCTGCAGCACTTCTACTGCCCGCTCGTGTGCTGAGCCATCTCTGTGCCATGGGATACAGGAGGCTCCGGGCTCTCCGAACGAGGTATGTGTTCACAGCAAACCAAGGACCAGAAATGTTTGTGTTACTGCTGCCCACACCTCCGGATTTGTATCTGTCTTCTCTGCAGAGGGTAATGCTGTACGTGGAGAGAAATTGTCCAGCTACTTTGCAGCTACCTCAAGTGGAACAAAAGCAACTTCTTTACAGTGTTTGGCAAATACTTAAGTTGTCCTGCTGGAGAGCTTTAGAGAATGTAATGCACTACTTTGCTTCTAGGCACTAGGAATAAGTAAGCACGTAGGCACCGTGAACCTTGCCCTGAAGCACATGCAGTTTAAAAGCTGGACGAGAAAGAGCATAGGAAACAACAAATCGGGAAGGTGGGTGACAAAAGCAGGGTGGACTGAAATTCTGTGAGTTGCCTGAAAACTTATTGAAGTAAACCCACGTATCATTGAGTTAGAATTTGGCAAAAACAATGACTTTTGTTATTTAGTATACCTCCTGAATAACATCAACAGTTTTTCTGGAGTTTTAGACTGATGGTGACAAGCAAGAAACGAATAGAAATTATTTAATATAATTAATTTTTATCATAGGATATTACATTCTCTCTTACAATCTTAGAGCTAAAATTCTGAGTTAATAATGCAATGAATCCTTATCAGCACAAAAAAAAAAGCATCAGGTAAAGAGTTATACCTTGCTGGGATGAACGTGTTTCTATGTGGACCAAACATGCATCAGCAAAGGGAAGGAAAGTAATGAAAGGGAACAAAGAACACAGAAATACAGAACAAAATTCCCTTGTTCTTACTACTTTTATCCTAAATTACAGCATTTGAAAAAAGAGAAAAATCAGCTAAGACTTCCCTGGGGTTAATCTGTAGCAGTAACAACTTACTGCTTGTAATCTGTTGGGTGAATTTTAATATGTGTAGGGAACTGAGGGTTTTCTGGAGACAGGATTTCTTGCCCTTGCCTAGGAATTTTACTTGTTGCAAAGCACAAAGGGAAAAGCACAAAGAAGCAGGTGGGATAAGCTGCCCATGCTGACTGAGTGTAGATACACAAAATACCTGGTTATTGGTGTGCACAAACAGAGAATTCTAATTTTTTGTAATGCTGGAAATAGGGGACAAGAAGTCTTCTGCTGGAGAATGTTGTAATGACTGAAGCTGAAATGGAGTATGGCAGGTTACTTGGTTTCTTTCCAAAAGCCATAGATCTTAATCTTCCTGAAGCCTTTTCTTTATTTTGCATTTGTTAAAGGCAGAAGGACATGTCCAGTATGAGTTAAATAAGTTAACCATGCTTAAAGTTTCAAGTTGTCTTTTCTTGCCTCAAGGTAGAGGGACAACCACAGAGCTGCTGCAGATTTCTTGGAGTGTAGAATATATGTGTAGCTTGTCTTTTATCCCTGTGCTTTTTGTGTTGTTAGTTTGAGATCATAAACACTTTGGACTGGGGCTCTGTCTTCTGTATGGTCAATAGAAAAAAGGCCAGGTGGGTTGGAAGGGACCTCTGGAAATCATCTCAGGTCAGAGGTCTGGCCTTCAATACTTACTGCTTTATTTAATTAAATGATGTCAATTGGGATCAGAATCATGTGTTTTCAGATGGAAACAATCATTAATTTCCTTGCAGTAGCTGGGTTTTTTGCCTACACGATTGAACGCTTCGAGGATGTTTCATGTGCTCTTCAAACACACTGGCCTTTGAGAGAGGGACTGGTGCGTGTGTTTAAGCCATGGGGTATTTTGACATAATAGGATATAGAGCATTTATTCAGAAAGTACTGATGTGAACTTTGTAGACTGATTTTTTATAGTTAGTACAAAACCACAGGATAAATGGAAATATACCCAAGCTTTGTTTCAGAAACATTTACTGAAGTAGGCAGAAATAAAGGCAATAAAAAAATCTCTTACTTTTTATCTGACTTGGCTAAACTGTAATTCGGTATGTGTGTTGGGGCAGCACCAGGGCTCTACAGAGATGCTGCAGTTGTGGCAGAGCTGGGCTTCCCTCGATGCACTGCCTGGGGCTGTAACTTCCCCCATCCCAAAGCCAAGAGCAGCTGCCGGGCTTTTCCTTGACTCCCACCCCATTTCAGTTTTGGTGCCCACCTGGAAGTCGTTTTTTTTCCTTGACTTTAGCAAGTGTTACTTCACAGAATTCTGTTTCTCAGGCATCTGTCAGGATCTTCCATGTTGTATCCCCATTGAAATAATTTACAAATTAATTGAAAGTACTGTGACACTTTGGGGAAAATTCAAAGGAATTTATCCAGGAGTCTTTGAATGTTCCAGCAGTGAATCATCAGGACAGGCATTTTAGCAAGGCTTTGCTTCAGGAGGGAGCAGCGTGGGGCATGAATTCTGTTCTTTGGAGCATGGTCAGAAGTGCAGAAGCCTTCTACCAGCTCTATCGATTCTGTCCACTTATCATTAGATTAAACCCGTACTCTCTCAGTGTTCACCCCACTTCTCTGAGTTCAGTGTAATGAGACTCTGGAAATATTTCAGCTGTTTGAATTACAACTAAACAAAACCATAAAAATATGGAGTATCCATGCTTGAGGTTTTCAAACTAAATTGTTGATTGCTGGGCAAAAACCCCAAACTGACTGGTTCCATTCTTCAGTTTTCACACAATGTTGCTGCTCCTGGATTGCAGTCCCTGGGCAGGGTGGTGGAGTCGATTAATTGGTTTTATTTGGAAAATTGCAGTAATTCCTTCTTTGAAGGAATACAAGGGCACAGCTTCTGAACCAGATGGCATGCTAACATCCCTCTAGGATAGGGTGCAAATTATACGTGTTTTCCCTTGTATACATGTTTCTTAATCGTCAGATAACCCTGTTACTTCCAGTAGCCCTGTTTAGATCACGCTTGTGGCTGTGGTCAGTCCTCCAAACCTCCTCATCACTGCTGGAGGAGGAACAAGGATTTAAATGTGGCTCTGATTCTTAACATAGGCTGGGAAAGTTTGGTGCAAATGTGAGGATACAGGAACATCCTCACCCCAGCTTTTTCGCAGACTTGCACAGTGCAAGTATTTATTGGTAACTGTAGCATTTAGCAGGTGTGTTACATTTGGTTGAATTAGGAGTGTTTGAATACTGAGTTAGCAAAACAAGCTTTTGAATTGATGTGTGCATCAGATTTGACCTGGACTGAATCAGCTGAGCAGAAGGAGGAGTCGTAAGTGTTAAATATGCAAACCAGTCTATGACCAAGAAGCTGGGAAGTTAAAGACTACGGTTCGTCAGAAACTCTGGCACTCTTGCTTCCTCTAATTCTAGGTAAATACTCAAAACACTGAAATATGAGCTCAGTCCCTCTGCTATTAATATTAATATTAATTCAAAAAACAATAAGACAATCTCTAGAAATACTGTAGTGTTTGGACTAGGTCCTTCATTAACTATGGGCATGGCCTGTACAGTATATGTAACAAAAATGTAATAAAACTCTCCTTTTTTCTAGGCAGACCACAGCTATGAGGAGATATTTAGGCTGGCCTTTCCAAAAGTCTTTGTACCACAGTACAGAGAGAGCATAAGAAGCTTAGAGCAAGTTCTTGTTGCAAGTAATGAAGATGTTGGGATTCCTGAACTTTTGAAGAATCAACTTTGGTAATGAGCTTAGATTAACAGTTTAAAAACAAAAAAAACACAAAACAAAACCCAAAAAACAAAACAAAATAAAAAAAAAACAAAAACAAAAAAAAAAAAAGAAAAAAAAGGAAAAAGTTCCTTAGCAATTACACTGTTTATTTCATAATTTAAAAATCAGTGGTGCACTTAAAAATCTTTTTAGTACTATGCTTTTCTGTGCATAGATCTTACCAGTTTTGTAGCACGTTGTTAAAGGAAATGGATGGTGTTTTAGCCACTGGAAAACAATGAAGGGAATATATCAAAATTACAAATTCCTGCTTAGGGTTTTTCCTGCCGTTGGTGTGCCTTCTTATGACTAAGCCTCTGGAATGCCAGAACCCAACAGGCAGCCTGTTCTTCCTGTTTGCTTGTCCTTTCTTTACAGCACATCCCACTTATTTCTTCATCATCGGAGGCTGCTGCTTCTACTAACAACTTACTCGCTGTTTTTTTTCTCCCACCTCAGTTTTCCCAGTTGGCAACTTCTTCTCATGTTTAACCAGATGTGCTTCAGAATCTGTGGTACATCTGGCTTCTTTCTTGGGCTATGTTAATAGTAATTAGTATCATTAACTAAGCTTTCTCTTGCGACAGCTGGAACACTTCTAGTTTTGTTACATGTTTTTTAAGGATCAGCAGCTTCTGAGCAGTACTGTAGTTACCAAACAGTGTTGCAGTTATTTTTCCATAACTCTGAGGTTTTGTGCCTAGAAAGCTGTTTCAGACCATACTTGAGAAGTGTCCTAAGACTCAGAAGAAATGTAGGTAAAATTTTTAGTGCGGGCACCCTTTCAGCCAAGTTCCCTGCATATGTGTTGTATTTTAATCAGCATCAAACTTATGGAGAAATATAACTGTAAAGGGGACTGCACTATTATAGCAGAGTATGAAGTAAAGACAAAAATTCCCTGATCTATTGTGGTGAATAATTAAGGTCAATGACAAGTGTAAACTAAGTAAAGCCCAAGTGAATTTTTATATGTGATGAATGCAGTGTAAGAATCCAAAGTACCACGTCGAGGGAACTCTCTGCTTCTCACTGTTTCAGCAGTGAGTGCCTTTGGCTTGTTTAGTAGGACAGGTGCTGCAGAGGTGAAGTGTGACCTCTGGGATGGAGAAAGACTTGAGAAGCAGAAAAGGCAAAGTGCAGAACAAACAGGGCTGAACTCTGCCCACATTTCACAGAAGCAACTGAGTAATGTGAGCTGTTGGCATGTAGCAGTCTCTGAAATGTGCTTCCAATGCCCTTCTTATCTGAGGAGCACAAACATACATTTATGTTGACTTACTGCTTCCACTAATTGTCACACCAGCTAATTAGTACATTGCGTTGATAGTTTGGACAAGTGTAGAAAGAGTTTTAAGACAAGCTGCTTGTTAGATCAAGGTTAGTATAGAGCTGTATGTAATGATATAACTGTTGTATACGTTCACTGGCAACCTCATACAGCTCAAAACCTCAAATTGTGTTTTGTTTCCTAGCGTGGATTCTGGAAACGTATGGAGAACGCTCAGAGACTTTGATAACACCCCCAGCTTGAGACATCCCTGGAGTAAGTCCCATTGCCAAGAAAACCTCCTGAATGTTCTCGGAATAGATGCAAATCAAAAGGTAATTGAACAATGGTTTTCCATTCTGCCAGCATAAACACTGGGCTGGGAACCTGATCTTCTGTGAGCTGTACATGCAGATGCATGAGGGACTAGGTCTGGGTGAGTCATGAGGGGTTTTTTTAACAGGGAGCTTTTTAAGATGATAGCTTTGTGTTTTCTCATCTTTATGTGTGACTGACTATGAACTCGTGCAGGACCTAGCTTTGATTGTCTTTACATTGAAGTCTGCCAACACAGTTCCCTGTTGTTAGGTGGTACACTCAGCTTTGGTACAGATGGACAAGCAGCTTTCAGGTGGTAGAGGTGGAGAATCAGCTCCCAGGTGTGTGTGCAGTAGGATTGTTTACTTTTTTTGCTCAGAGTGCAAGAAAATTGTTAGCCTCTAATACCCTTCTGTTAAGTGAAAATCAGATCTGAATCAGATAGGCTGGTACAATAATTATTGGCTGTTTTTACTGTATAGAAACTGAAAGTGTGTTCAGCTTCCCCTTTTCTCACATTATTCCTCCTGCTTTTGCAAGGCTTGAGGGAGAGGATGTTTTAAATTGGATTGAGACCAAACCAACAGTATTGAAATATCTCAAAAAGTAATGTCTCTGTTTAACAAATCTCTTATTTTGAGAAGATACGGGTGTCAGGGATGGTTTAGTGTCCAGTTATTTAGTTGGGATTAATTAGTCACATGTAATTTTCAGAAGTAATTGTTTCAATTGATTATTTGAATGCTGAAGCACGGGGTTGGCAAGGTACTGATTTTACAGGCATATTTGACTTTTCTTGCAAGTTATATACAAACAGAAGGACAGTGCTGGAGGTAGAAACCCACTCTGCACTTGAAAGTCACTTTTAGAACTGTCATTTAACAGAGAGAGAATGGGAAACATTTCTCCAACATAGCTAAACTCCCATTCTGTTCCTTTCTTGCCCCCTAGCATTAAATCAATGCCCAGGCAGCTTTAACTTACCTCATTACTTCTTGTCTGTTAAAGGAAAATTGTATTGCTTATAACAATACAGATTAAGATGGATTTCTCAGCAATGCTTTGGTGTTAATTAAGGCTAATTCTAATTGGAAATGGCTTTTTTATTAATTGAAGTCACAAATTCATATGTGTAGGTAGAACTGGTTCTGGCATAAAATTGTTTTAATGCAAAGGGAGCACATGATAAAACACAGCATCAGAAAGTAAAATTTAGTGGTTGTTACTTGAGGGAAACTTCTCTTTAGGTAGTGTGCATGGAAATCAGATAGAAATGCATAAATAAATTCATAAATAAAATGTAAATTATGGTTTTTTAGGACATTTCAGAGAGCCAGGCTGATAATTTTGAGGAATCAAGTGTCAAAGATAATGAGGACTTTAGATTTGATGGATTCAGTGTTAACGACTGCAAAGCATTGATCCAGACCAAGGTAAGAATTGCTCTGGAAGTGAGCACTTCAGAGAACCACAGAGTGTATTTAGCATGTTCCTCTCTGCTGTTCTAGCACATGTTCTCATGTAATGGTTTGGTCTTGGTACAATTTTTGGATGTGGAGTTGGTTTTTGCTCTTTGAAACCTCTCTGGCAGCTTCAGAAAAGGAAGCACTTGTGTGTTTCATGTCACAGCAATGCAAGTTGGAAGGACAATTGTGTCATTCTTCATTGCTGTAAAACAACTCAGTCACCTCAGTCTGTTTTTTAACAAGGTATTTTGGAGGAATATTCTTAACCCAAGACCCTTTCCTCAATGGAGAATAAAATTGAGCAGCTGTTGTCACTGTGGAGACAGTGACAGTTTGAGACACACTTTGTTTGCTCTGTTTTATTCTATTTACTGCCTTGGACAGTGAAGGTGTACAACCTTTCTGGGAGCCTGTTACATAAGAGATGATAGGCTGGAGAATTCAGAAATAAAACTTTAAAAGAGTGCCCAGCTTATTCCTTCTTAACTCAGTTCTGCTTTCTTCAGTGAGTACATGAGGGGGGATCACAGTGACTGAAACACATTGGAAATGTGTAAAATACAGGAACAGGGTTTAGACAAAGGAGAAGTGGTTTGAAACATGAAGAAGGAATAAAAGTGAAAAGAATTGTGGTACAAAGTTAAGGTAAATGGACAATATTTTTCTGGAATAGCCTCATAAGCGAAAGAGCAAACCTTGCAGCTTGGTGTCTGAAAGACAAATTCATTACAAAATATATGTTGCTATTTCTAATTTAAAGTAAGTCAGATCATATAATGGGATGTTTTCCATTTCTTTTCGTAGTTATGGTTTTTTTCCTCTAAAAATTTTTAAATAATTTTTTAAAAAATATTTGAATGAAAATTTTTTTAAATTAGGTTGGCATATGCAAAGTGATTAACTTCCTGTAGGATGGAAAAAATTAACTGAGTTTTTCTTTTTCACTCAGCTTTCTGTGTCACCGGATTCCAGTCATGGTCATCTTTTCACCTGCAACCTCTTTTTGAAGACCACATCATCAAATGAAAACACACAGTGTATAACAATCCCAAGGAAGAAGCAGATTTTTGCTACACACAACCTAAAAATGAAATTTTTCAGTAATGATGTTTGTTGAACTAAATGCACTTTATAGCGGTTTTTTTTCTTTTTTTTTTTCTTTTTTTTTCTTTTTTTTTTAACTGAATGCAGTTTACCTTCATTTTGCTACTGACTTGGTACTATAGACTACAGATGTTCTTTAGGAAAGTGACATATTGCTGTATATGGGGGAACTAAGGCCACGTTATTAGAAGATATTTCTCCTGTTAAGTTGCGAAGTCAAATTCTGTAATTTTGTCCTGCTGAGTTTTGCTGCAGAGTTGTGTCCCTTACAGTAAATGCTGCAGCTGCATCCACACTTCAAGATAACTCTGGTGAATTCTCCTGAACTACTGACCTTTCAGGCCTTACTGCCTCTTCAATCAAAACCCTCCTTTCCCTGCCAAAATCTACACAAGTCTCAGGTGTGTTTAACATGTGCCTTGTCACCATCTCTCCTACTTGCTCCAGTTTGGATCAGCTGAGATCTATTGCTTTGCCAATGCTGGATGTAATGAGAGGAGCCTTCTTCATTTGGGGACTTTCAATGGGGTTTAGCAGAATGAAAGTGTTTTAACTTCTGTCTGGTGAAGCCTGCTGTGGTGATAGGGGTGGAGGCAGCAAAATGCTTCGTTCTGGCATTGTTTTCTGTCTGAAATAAATCACCTCGTTGAAGCTGGCTGTCCCAGGATGTGTTGGGTTCATTCAGCCACACTTACACCATGCATACCCTGCTTGTGAAAGCTCAGCAGCGTCGTAGTTTGGGACTTGCACAGCACAAAGGTGTAAATTCCTGCCCTTTTAAAATTTTATAGTAAGTGTCGACTATTGCCCATCTTCCTGCATGCTTGAGTGCCACAGGGGATGTACTTCACTGTCATTCAGAGACTCTGTGTTGGTTCCCTGCCAACTGCAACAGCTTTATTTATCCATTGGCAGTAACTTTTACACGAGTTACTGATCTATTTGCTGCTCTGGCCATTCCGAATATGAAAATTTTATATGGCTTTTTATTTTAAAGAGTTGCTAAGCACTGCAGCTGATATTTTATGTGTTGAAAGCAGGGAGCAAAGTTGGGTGTTCCAAAGCTAAGTCAGTTAATTATTTAATGACGTGCCTATTCTGTTCTTAGAATTAAGAACACTATAAAGCACTGACAGACTTCAACCCTTAATCTAGTAAACTGTTCAGCAGTGACATTACAACTGCTGTAATAACTTCAGTAATGCTTATGATACCTCAGTGCTGTTAGCATGGGATGAACTGTGTCCTGCTTACTCAGCAGGTGGAACAGGGGAAAATGCTGTTTTGAAGTGGCTCTGTAGCTTCCCTGGCCCTGGAGGGAGTTCTGCAATGACAAGCTGAAAACTCCATGTGGATACAAGAGCATGGTTAACCTTTTCAGTTAACCCTAGATTTGAATTAATTTTCAGTTTCCCTTGTATTCTTTCAGAGCTCTTAAACATGTATGTAATAGGTTGTAGCCATAAGCTCACAAAATGTTAAATTGCCAGTAAATGGTGAATGAATAGTTGAGGTTGGTAATAAACCTTATTAAAATCAATTATGAGATTAAAATCCCATTTTTATGCTTTCAGACAAGCAGGGGCCTGCAGAGGGGCTCAAGGGGGCAACTTGTAGTGTGTTTAACGCTCACTGATGTGTCAGAACCCTCTTTTCCTCTGGGTTTTCAGTTTTGCCTCTGCTTTTTGTGAACATCGGATGAATGTATCAAAAAATGTTTTGCACTGTTACTCTGGGAGAAGGATGAATACGTCATCTTTCCCTCATCTTAGCAGATTTTACAGCCCTGTCCAAGGTACAAAATGGAAAGAAAAAAGGGTTCAGCCCTTATGATTCAGCAGGGAAACAAACTCCTGGGGTTCCAAAGGTGACGGGCTCCTCCTTTCAGGTCTTTCTCTTTTGGACAGATGCTTTGGGCCACCTGAGCCCTCACTACCTGTAAGCACTGGCTGCATAAGGCAACTGAGGGACCTTGTAACTCCCATTTCCAGTCTGAGATGAACAAACTCACCTTCCCAGGGGAAAAGACTAGC
The DNA here is from genome assembly GCA_013398055.1 of Ifrita kowaldi. Classification (NCBI taxonomy): domain Eukaryota; kingdom Metazoa; phylum Chordata; class Aves; order Passeriformes; family Cinclosomatidae; genus Ifrita; species Ifrita kowaldi. The sequence continues at coordinate 115,487 of VZRS01011857.1, forward strand.
AAAATGGGAATGACAAAGCAATTCAGCTTCAAGGCTGGGGAGTTCTGGCAACCCTCCAGCCCCCATCACAATTTGTACACAACTGGAACATTTGGGGGTACCCAAGACGACAAAACCAGACTCTCACAACTGACAAGAGATCAGGGACACAGACCAAAGTGTAGCCAACCATCCTCAGGCACATTTCGTAGTAAAAACGTAGCCTGGCCTTCCGTGGTTTTCCTGTGAAACGCGGGGTGCCGGAAGCGCCTCTGACGTGTTCTGCACAAGCAGCGAGCGCTCGTTTCCTGGAGTCATTTCCTCGTTCCTGCTGTCCCTGGCAGCCGGCCCGGGGTGCCAGCACACGCTGTGTCCCCAAAGGCACGGCCGCACCAGGGCACCCGCTGCCTGTGCTCTGCGACTGGGGCACAGAGGAAATAACACTTTGTACCTCGGCACTTCTCAAGCTACGAATTTCACCGTTTCTCATCTTAGTTATGAGCTCTTGGCTGTGAAATCCTGAGTTTTGATGAACTAAACGTGTTACTGTACTCTGTGTTTGCGGAAAGCAAATAACACAGACTTCTGACATTTGCTTAGGATTTTGAAAAGGTGAAGACGAGAGCAAGGCAGGAGTTTTGGACAGCAGAGCTAGACAGGAATGCCTCTTCCTTCTGCTGGGATTAGAGGGAAAATATACCCATAGAACAAAGTTTTATGAAGTTCCAATCAGCAACGTAATTACTGAAATGCTTCCTTTGTGGAAGGAATGCTGTAAACAGCTTTGCAAAAAAACCCCTCAAACCAACTTCATTGTGAAAGACCGAAAATTTTTCAATGCATATTCTAAAATGTGGAATTTAATTAATTATAATAATTTTTAAAAGAGTCAAGAAAAGGAGGGGGGACAGTCAGACTCCAGAATGATTTCTAACTATAAGCCCACAATTGGTTGTATATGCAGAAGATGGAGTCAAAAACAAATAAAAGAAATCTTGTAAAAGCATAAGTTTTTTTCAAAATGCAGGGTCATTACAGGATCTAAAAGCACTCTGGTATTTTTTAATGAAAAAGATCAGCTACAATAGTTTAAAAAATGGGACTTCCTAGAGTACTCCTACTCCAGTTAAGACAGCAGAGGGAATTTGGCTAAAACTGAGCTACCTTCAACTTAGTTGTTAACCCCCAAATTTCCCTGTGGATCCAAGTTTAACTTTCCAGATCCACTCCGGAAGATTCAAAGAGAAAACGTTTCTGCTCCTTCTACTGAAATACGTCTGAGAATCTCCTAAATTGCCTCCCACAGCACAGCCTGGATGCCAGAGCACAGCCAGCTTGGCTTAGTGCTCTGCTGGGTGGGATAAGCAGGCCCTGATGAGGGAAAAATGTATGGAATGAAGTTGCAACATTTTTTGCTTTTTTCAATCAAGGCGAGATGCCTCTGAAAGCTGGGCAAATCCTGAAATGCCAAAAATCCTCCAGCTTCCCCGAACATCTGCTTTATTAACACACACTTCTACAGACACACTTCTGTGTCCTCAGACCTTAAAGCCTCACTTCTAAAATCAAATCAAAATCAAAATACTGATTTTGAATAGCTCAAAATTAGTTTTGCCACTAATTTATAACTCATCTTCCTCACAGACTTAGTGGATAGGTTATTTAATTTTGTGTATTTTACTGTTGCTTGTGCTGGAAAATGAGTCTTTTAAAAAAGTGTCACTTCCAGCATGCAGATTACAGAGCTGGACAGAGCACTCTGGGTAGCACCCAGACCTCCCCAGCCAGCTGTTTGAAGCAGCACTGCACTGAGCCGTGCTGCTCTGAATGCTTTTTAGTTCAGACCTTTCAGCACAGCTAAGATCGATGCAAGTATATGAAAACCTACACCATCTTTAAACAGTCTCAGCTTGCTCTGAAAGCTTCAAAAATATTTTCTTAACACACTGAACTGCAGCACACCCTCGTAAGGCAGTGTTTTCTGCTGCCACAGGCACAGGCTCAGCTCTGTGCTGTAGCATCCGTAGCAGCTTCCTCAGGAATGAGTCAGTCAAAGAGCTGACAGCACGGTGGTCACACCACCGGATTTCTGCGCGGTTCCTTCTAAACCTGTGCTTTTCACACTGTGGTCCCAGCAGGCTGCAGGACAAAGAGAGGAGGAAGTCTGTAAGCAGCAGCCACTGCAGTCTCATCAGTGAAAGTTGCTGGAGAGTGCTCTGTTACGCCTAAATGTATGATATGAATGCCTTTTTTCCCTTAAAATGGAGGGAATTTGATGTAACTCTTAGAATGGCACATAAAGAGGTTCCTCTCTATTGAAACAATTAAAAATGAGGGGAAATGGTGATTCTGCCTCAATTTAAACCTTGAAGCTCATTTTAGAAGAGTCAGGTTCTCATTTTAGAAGTCCACAACAGGAAGAGGATGGAAACCTCTAAACCTGAAGCTGCTGGTGTGATTTGTACGAGCAGCCTTTCGCTAGCCCAGAGTGGCAGGGCTTTTGTCCAGCCTGACAAGCTGGACAGACACGGGGCTGAAGAGTCACCACTCCACGTGTCAAGGACACTTGTATCTGACACTTGCTCTCAGGTACAGCAACCTCTGAAGGGACACCGAGAACTGCAGGGGCTGGGAGCACCTCACAGGGCACTGGAGACAAAGGCCAGGGGACACCTAAGTGCTAAGAACACGTGTCACCTGCTCCCACCAGGAATCCCCCCACCCCACCGGCTGGAAAAACGCTCTGTGGGCCAGCCCTTGTTTGGTTACAAAGGGGATGTGAGGGTGTAGTGTTTTTTAGTGAAAATTAGAGCCAGAGCAAATCTGTAGCTTAGCTATTAATAGCTGAAACAGACAAAGCCAATGGATTGTGGTAAATGAGTGTAAAGTTATCAGAAGATTCCAAATTCCAGGCTCCCAAGCTGGGAGGATGTGATGCTGTGTAAGACAACGACCACCGAGCAATGATCACGAAGATCCCAAACCTTAATCCTATTACAGGTATTATTATTATTATTGTTGTTGTTGTTGTTGTATAGGCATAACTGCCCAGGAATTTCAGTGTTCACAGCCCCTCACTGGAGGCACCCAGCTCAGGCTGTGGTGCTTCCCTAAAGGAATCCATCCTTCCGGGTATGTGGAAACCTCATGTGGAAAGCTGTTATGGTGCCTGGCCTGTGTAAGCTCTGTACAGGTTTGTAAGGTGTTTAGTATTTCTAGGGACAAGGGATGGGGAAGAGGGGGTGTGTGGAGAAGGAAAAAAGGTACAAAAGCCTAGGGAAAATGCTATGTCTTTGTGAGTAAAACACCAAAGGAAAGGTGGCAAGGTGCCATATATTTTTTTTTTAGGCTTTGTTTTTAAAACAGTCAAATACTGAAGGCTCCAAAATATAACTGGTTTAAATGCAAAACTGTGGCTTTTATTTCCAAACATACAATAAATAGGTCCACCACAACTAGCCTCTAACTTCATTTTACATGGAAGGATTTTAAAATTAGTTTGTGCATATTTAAAAATTAAACTTCCCTTTGCACATAATTCCAAACATAACCGAACTGCATTACACACCAGCTCATGGTCTTGGCACTGTGACACAAGCAACCAATTAGAAACAGAGCTCTGTAGCCACGACTTGAACAAAAATTGCATTTTGAATTGTTGATAAAAGATCTACCAACAATTTAATCTTTTTCTGCAGTATACAAAAAACTTTAGTACGTAAATGTTGAAAAGCAAGTTGTCTTCTTGTCTGTTTCTGTAGAGACTGCAAGGTAAGTGGATTTAGTAAGTGTTCACTATTTGCTTTATGATACAATTTTCATACCAAAATATCTTTACTGCATAGTAACATTCCATATTTTCGAATGCAAAAAGAGATTAGATGCAGTCTTTTATTTTATCCCTCATCACTGAATTTAAAGACATTTTTAACCGCATCTCTGTTTCATCACAGTGCAGAAGGCCCTTAATATTTCAAGGATTTATTCAGTCATATTTTTAATACAAAAGTAGAGGCTGAGGAAAAGCCAGAGTAGTCTATACACAATGCACAATCTGTGTACATTCTGAAGCTGTACCTCTTCAAGAACTAGTTATACACTCTTCAAACAAATCCCTTTATCCAGCAATTCAAAATACTTTAGATCAGAAGTTTTATATTAGAATCAATACAATATATGCATATAAATACATTTATACCCTTCGGTTGCTAAACAACCCAGATGGCTGCGAGGATGACCTGAAATGGTTCTCCATTGGCCTGGGATGCCAAATTATGTCGGCAGCTAACTGTTAACCAAGAGAGTCACAGTAAGAAATGGATATCTCTGCACAAGGTAGGTGTGCCGCAGCATCAGTTAAGACTAGAAATACCAGGTGACACCCTGGCCCCTTCAACAGGGCCAGGATTTCAACTTCTGTGAGATGCAACACACAGGCAACATTTTTTCCCTCTGCCGACGCTCCGTTCATAAAAAGTCTCAGCAGAACAAAACCCCAAAAGTACAACAAACCAAAGCAAAGGTTTTACAACTGCAAGTTTCCAAGACAGGTGCTGCAGCTTTCAAGAACAAAGTAAAAGATTTATAATTAAAAAACAAGGAAAAAAAAAAAACAACAACAAAACCCAAACCAAAAAGCAATGTGCAAGTGTGAAACTCAGAAGACGACAGCAGGGATCGATCTAGACCTCGGTTCAGGCTGAAACACAGAACCCAAACTGCCTGATGGAAAAACAGCTCTCACTGCAAATCTCATCTCCAGCTGAGGAAGGTGTTTGTGTATCTGTATAAAAACACCCCTGCCCCACCCAAGACAGCCTGGGGCAGCAGCTTGAGGGTTCCAAAGCCCAGCTGGCCCCAGCCCCTGGGAGGGGCAGAGCCACCAGCACCGACTCCCCACAGCCCCACGGGTGCTCCAGGGGCTGTCACAGCATCGCTGCAGCAAGAAGTGTTCTCAGCTTGGCTTCCGAAAGGACGCACAAATGTTGGCGCTCTGAGTATCCTCCAAAGGTGCTAGAGGTTGTAAGTTTGAAGCGTTTCTTCCCACAATGCCAGGTATACAAATGTGTATCTTTTTAAATAATATTGCACATAAAAATCATCTTAAAATTTGTAGTGAAAGCAGGGTTGAAGGACAATGTTTTCCAAAAGAGAATAAAAAGCTACCTGTACATAGTAAGTTTTAATTTAAAGAACGCCAAGATTATTCAAAATCTAAGCACATAATACTGACAGAAAAATGTTAAATTGCACAATCTACATATAAATTAATTTGTAAATACTTAAAAGTTTTTAAACATTGAATACCCTTGATTTCACGAATCAGCTAGGTCACTGTCAAAGGATCAACTTAATGAGTTAGAAGTACTTTCCCCCAGAAAAAAACAGAAACAAAAAGATTTGCAGTCTCAGATGAAGCATTGGAAAGAGTTAAAGCATTTCAGCTCAGAGGTAGTGCTAAACACATCCAACTAGAAGTCCATTATATTTGAACTATGATGAAATAACGTAGTAAAATGTAGAAAGACTATAAAATTTACAAAAATAAATAGTTCTGAATGCTTTAGAAAATGCAAGAGACTTTGTTGGTACGTGTCTTGATCTGCTTTTCTGACCAAAAGAAAGCAAAGCGTGTCTCAATTTTAAAATATACCCATCTCTAGTAATGTGTCTGCAATCCACACAATCTAACTCTGCAACTTGACAGATGCCAGCTTGGCATAGACTCTGATATTAAAAATAAAGTGGAGGCTTTGTAAAAGATCACCTCATATGAAATTTGCTTTGCATGTAAATTCTTCTGTCAAATTAAAAATTGCACATAAAAAAGTTTATTGAAAGAGGCATGAGGGGTGATGAGGGTTATGTGCCCATTGTTCCACATACACCCTGGAAGGAAAATGATGATTGCACAGTTCTGATAAATAAATTTTTTTTTTAAGAAAAATCTGCCACTTTTTTGGTTTATAAGTTTTGGAATTATTGAGAAAATCCTACTATGGACAAATTATTATTTAGTTTGCTTTTTAAAGAATTCTTTACAACTTTTCCAGTGGCTTTTATCCTGAAACCAAATGGAAGTGGCAGTTTAAAAGTGTCTTTGGGTAAAACAAGTATCAGGATCCAACGAGAATTTCCATGATGTGGTCCAACTCACTCAGATCTGTTCTACATATCTGAATGTTGTTTGCTGAAGAAGAATTACAAGATGGAAAGGTTTTCAATGGTTCTTCTGCAGCAAGAGATGGTGATCTGGGCGGCATTAGTGGAGGGCAACAGAAGTCTGAATCATACATTGAAGTGTCAATATCTTCAAAAATGTCATCTATTGCCAAATCCTTCAAGTAACTGGTTGAATTTGAAATCTCAAAGGAACCAAACACACATTCAGCTCCTTTCAAATCCTGTCTATCATCTTCTAGTTTCAGACCAGTATTTTCTGGAAACTTTGGCTGGTCATCTCCAGCAGGAACCAGACAAGTAGGTGGGCTGATATCTTCTACAAAGTCTAAATCCTTCAGAATAGATGAAATAGCAGATGACATGTCGTCGTCTGAAACGATCAGCAGGCTGTTCTCAATGGGGTCTTCCACAGACCGCAGGTCACAACAGTGAGACTCTTGCTGACCAATACCTGAAGGCAGCTGAAGGGCAATGCCAGGTGACTCCATGCCTGTGTAGCTGTGAGAAGCAGGAGCCATGCCAGGGCAGATATTCACCGGCTGCTGGTTACTCTCTTGTCTCATCTCCTCCTGGATCTGCCGCACGGTGTTGGCGATGAGGACAGAGCGGTGCAGGTTGGGCTCCACCAGCATTTTGTACGTCTGTAACTTGGTGAGGCACATGTTGAGCACCAGCTGCCTCTTGAGTGGGTATGGCAGACTTCGACTGGAATCAAAGGCACTCGAGAGACCAGCCATGTTCTCCTCATAGTCACTCAGCTTGCGCTTTAGGCCTCTCCCCAACATGAACCTGGAAGACAGAAATTATGAATTAACCTTGGGCAGGCCCAACAGGTAATTCTGAAAAACCTGTAGTGTACAATGTATTGGTTAACTTAAGACTTTTGATGTCACAGAACATCAAGAGACAGAATGAAATCCTACACAATACTACTTCCATTGACAAGATGCACTTTCCAGCTCTATTGTTTAATTGCAATCTTTTTTTAAACAGAAAACATGGAAGAAATACACTAACTCTTTTTTTAAAAAGCTATATATTTCTAAGTATATCTGACTGTCCACATGAAATAAAATAGATGCTTATATTAAGGATCAAAAAACTATACAGAGTATTTAATCGTTTCCATTTTAACATTCATTCTTGGGTACGTCAGGTAAGATTTCAAAGCTAGTTTACAACACCCATTTTGATCATCAAGGCATTCTAATGTCTTGCCCAGAGAACTCTCTATAGGACTGATTTTTCTCCTTTTTCTTTGGTGATCCAAAACTGTTTTACAGCAAGACCAACAGCAGGGCCTCCCATGGGATCCTTATATCCATTCCACAGCTTGGTAGTTTGGGTAAATGATGAGAGGAAATCTGGCTGGGCCACTGAGCTCACAGAAAAACAATCACTGCTCATGGCTGCTGGTTCACAACCTGTTACTGACTTCACACTAAGAACATCAGGCAGGAAGCTATCAAACAGCATTTTAAAAGTGACCAATTTTGATAAACAGTTAGGGAAAAAAATAGAATTTAGTAGCATTCATTCTGCTTTGTGTGCTCTTGCACTGTAATACAGTAGGTCTAGAACAATGTGGTACAAAAACTGTACACACACATCTAAAATATAAGTGATCAAAAAAATACGTGCTTGGATACTTTGCAATTACCATCCCAAGTCTGAAGTGTTTTATTAGGGACAACAAGCCCTATGCAATCCCTCATATAAACACAGAAAAGGAGTATACTGTGCACAGAAACACTGCTAAAATCTCAGTTACACACATTCTAAAGTGTCCGTGAATACAGACACCTCAGTCCCAAACAATTAAAAAAAAATTAAGCAATCATAAATTAGACACCAGTGGCAGATTAAGGGCAGATCCTTCACGCACAACGATCCAGACCCTGCATGCTGCCGAGGGCCTCCCAGCTTCCTTTCCATGTGAGCACTGGATACTGCCAGCAATAGCTCAGCTGATGGCCGCAGCTGCCAGCTGCTAGCCTGTTGCTAGACTTTTGGGGACAAGGAGAAGGCAGCAGGATAAAGCCTCTTTCACTTTCAGGATTTCTCCAGATTTGCAGGAAGCATGGCAGGGCTCCATGGCTACATCCATCTGCCCAGACAAGGCTGTTGGAGAACTCAGCTCCTCTGGAGGAACAGAAAGCAAGTAAGCAGTGCATCCTCCTCAGCAAGACACACAAGAGAAAACAGACAGCTGCTACGGGAGTTTAAGCGTCAGACTTCTCAATTGTACACACTTTTTTTTTTTAAAGGACATATCTGGATGAAATTCAACTTGTCCTATGACTGCATTTTTACTTAGGAGGGAGTATCCTGGCCTATCTTCAGCTCACTAACACACTCACTCTTGAAACAGCAACAAAGTTTAATTACTTGCAATTTTACCAGTGCTGCAATTTTTTAACTTTGGAACTCTGCTTTTCTCCAAAGTTTTCTGCTAAACTGCCACAGCACCAGCTGAATCTCTTTAAAAACCACAAGGTGTCTGGATGTGGTGTGCCTGTTCACCTGGGTCATCTTCCCACACTGATCACGTCTCACTCTCCCTCTCCGGCACCCCATTAACAGCCAGTACTGAGCACTCCATTACAACAAAATCAGAACAAATCTGGATACCAAGTTCAGGCACAAAATATAATAATGAAGTATTCTGGGGAGGCAGTGTCTGTGTCAGGCATCCTCAGTCCAACTACTGACAATACTGTCAATAATTGATAATTTTTGACACAATCTATGGAAAATCACAATTATGCAGGACAAGTAGACTGTTGCTAAATATACCAACTCTCATCATGAAGACAATCATTTATGCAAATCATAAAAAACTCACAATAAAATTGTGAACTCTCCATTTTAAGTAGCATTTAAATGTTGTGTACTACCTAAGGCACTACCTCACAGCATCACTATAAGAACAAAAATTATGCATCAAAAAGGCTGTTCCTACACTAAGCACCATCATTCCCATACACTGCCCACTAGTGGGTTTTTGTTCTATTTTTTTTTCTCTCGACTAATTAAACAGACCAAAATTTACACCCATAAGGGAATGAGGTTATGACCATGCAGGAAACAGCAATTCTGACATTTCATACATTCAGAATGCTTGGTTTTGATAATTTACTGCTTTTAGTATTTTTTTAAAATATCCATTTACACTTTGTCAGGCACACAGGACATACTATTCTTATCTCTTTTAATTATATAAGTAACATTAATTCCTAACATCTCAGAAATGTGCTAGTATTTAAATTCTGTAAGCAAGCTTAAAGAGCAAGCAGACTATGATATGCAAGGATGTATAATTCCACAAGAAAAACTTAAAATGGCATGTTTTACTTTTCATTTCAAACAGTAGTCTAGTTAGACTAAATACTTCATGCTCATATAGGCAGACACCCTTATTTTCATTCCTCAAATTTCCTTCATAAAATTTGTCCCAGAGCATTTAAGAAATATGTAACAATGCTCAAGCATGACAGCACTTGACTAAAAAAATGAAGTGCAAGAAACACTATTTGCGCCAACTTCAAAATGTTTCTACTTAATGTACTCCCCACTCTCAAGATGTTTTTTAAAATATACAAACATAGTACTACCTTACATTTTAGAAACTCTGTCTAACATTGATTTTTTTTTTCCTAACAGGAAGGATCCCTAACTCTCCCTCCAGGAGCTAGATGACTTCAAAGGTTACACAAAAATTTGGAAAAGGCTAATAAAAACCAGAGTACCATTGGTACAGGGGATTTAAAAATTACTCGTGTCACGGTTGCTACAGGAGACATTAAATTTCAGTTCTTGTCAAACACACTCAGCTGCTGACCTACAAAAGACACAAAGCCCCTTTGTTACCAGCTAATCTACATTTTATCAGGCCTTTTGCTTTACTTTCTAACACAAGAATTTCTGACGGGATCAGATCCTTAACAAACTAGTGTGTATTTTCTGAGTAGCTTGTTCTTCTGCAGTGCTGCGTAGCGACATCTCATCCCAAACCCAAAATTCAGTCAGATGCTCTCTTTGGCAGCATTGCTTTACAGCATAAGATGCTGATGGCATTATTTAATTATGCAATGCTTGCTCCACTTCAATTTTTGGTAGTAGGGCAAACAAGCAGCTGTGCACACACAAACCCCCAGTGCCCAGACGAGGAGCAGTGTCAGCCCTTCCATCAGCTGACACGAGGGCATAGCCAGCTCAGAGGAGCACAATCTGGGCACACTAAAGCACAAAGAGTCTCCAGAAACTGCACTCTCCTTACCTCAACCTAATTCCAGGAACCTACTCTCAAAAAATTGCATCAAGTAGCAGGATTTTGGGATGTGCCAATCTGATACCTCTGTAATTTGTAAGTAAATAAACTGAGTAAAAATTAAAGTTGATGCCAACTTCAAATGTGAGGTCCGTACACAGCTGTTCAATTATAAAAGCAGCAAGCTCTAAGTCACCCTCTTCTTGAACTTGAAAAAGTTCCACAACAAATTTTTTTTTCTGTTCAGATGATCTATTTTAGAATCTTTTGTCATGAAAAAAACAGGAACAATGAGGAGCAACACATCTCAACTTTTTTTCTGGCATTTTCTCATTCTCTCTCAGTATAGTAATGCAAACTGAGCCACAGGCTGTTTATGGCAGAACGCTTCTTAAATTAAAATAATTTTTCAGATATAGAGAAAAGAAAGCAAAGTGAACTCAATATTTAGGCGTACCAAACTCTCTATTCACATCACTGAACTACAGTGGAGTCTACAGAGAAATTTTGCCCTGACAGCATGTTCCTCAGTTCCTTCCAGTCCTCCATGGAGGACATTTCATAGCAACTCCTCCCTGCTAAGATGGGAAGAAGCATCCAAGCACTGTAATCCTACACCATAGCAGGGTTTGAAAAAACTTGGGAGGGAAGAGGCACGTCCCTGGTTGGCAAATCCACACAATACCACACAAACAGGCCTGGTCAGCTAGTCAGAAGAAACATTCCAGGCTACCAAGAAAAATTCACATTGTGACGTGTTGTGGACAATACAGGGCCCGTGCCACCATTTCAGCTCCATCTGTCACAGGGTCTGACAGTGCAGCTGCCACTGACACATGGGTGGGAAGTACAGCTGGGAACACTCTCAAGGAATAATGCAACATGTGAAAACCCTCAATTACTTCTATCTGGGCAAACTACTACTTTAAAACTTTTTTGGAAGATGAGGGAGAAGAAGTAAAGAGCAAAGTTAAACAATGTTTAGAACTCAGGACCTCACAGAGCTTTAATTTTCAGCAGAGAAGAGCTTCAAAAATAATGAGCGTATCAAACACAACTGCCATGGCTAGTATTGTCTGAACATGAACTTTTCATGCACAAAACAAGCACTGTAATCAACTACACAACAGTTATTTATTTACCATTAAATATGTTTAAATAGCAAGATCATCAATAAAGTACCTGGCCTTCACTATGCAGGTAAATATAATTTAATTCATAGTCGTTCCTTTTGGCTTTTGTTTTTAGAATATTATTAAATCCAGACTTGCTTGATTCTTTCTGTACAGCCACACTGTTGCATTTTTGAGTCCAAGACTGTCTCAAAGTGGAATATTACTTTTTCTTAAGCACCTCACGAGTGAAAGCTGCCTGTCCAGTTTGCAGTAATGCAACTTTCATATTAACCTCAAAATTAGAGACTCCTTGCTATTGTAATTTGGGCAATTCCCTTTCAAAGTCTCCTTTTGTCATGTAACTGTAGAAACCATGTAAGAGTGAAGACAGACAGAAGTCTCTCTGGGCTGTAGACTTGTGCTAGTGACTGACCAAGGCTGGCTGATAAGCTGGTGTCCTGCCCTCCCCTCTCGTCCACGGACACATCTCACAAGCACACATCTATCTGCAGGAAGTGCAAAGGAAGACAAACATCCCACAGTTATGGCTGTTTCCCAGAATTATTTGATGCATGCTACACACTGTTTCTGATGATAATCCTTCCCCTACCCGACACACGTTTTAGCTTAGGCAACACAACTTGACGAACAGTTTTAATCAAGTGCTGGACTGGCCATTGGCTCGTATTTCATGTAGAAGAAAGCACACAAGAAAATGGAAAGGCTGAAGGTGCAGTTAACAGACACAGCACAAATCCCTTCCTCCCATCCAGGCTTAGGGCTGATCACTTGGACGTGCCTTACATAACACCATAAGCTGTCAGACCACACAGAACAGTGCCTCTGATCTGGGGTCCCCAGCAAGTGCTGGAGATCCCCACACAGCATCTCAGCTGTTACCAAGAGCAATTGAACGAAGGATTAAACGCCTTATGAAACACCAAAGTAAAAAGCAATTTGGACCCGAAGACACTTTCAAATATACGAAAATGTGTTTAAGTCCATTGGCACCCCACCCCCCCTCTCAGCCCTGCCCCAGTTTAGTCAAGATGAGTAACTACTGGAGAAGGCACAAGTGACTAAAAGTGTGCATACAGGGAGGAGTGCAGCCCCACCAGCTTACTCCCATACCTAAACTCCTATGCAACAACTTCTTCACAGGAGTCAGAAATTACCAGAAAATAGCAACTCAAAGGAAGGAGACTTAATGTCAACTTTTTGGTCAACAAATCTTGACCTATAACACACCCAAGTCTGGTACAAAGTAACTGGAACACAGAACCAAGATATGCTACTGTTCAGACTCAAGAAACCCCAACAAAAACAACAAACAAACCAAAAACCAAACACAGACACGCACACTCCAATCCTGAAAACAAAACAGAAAAAAACCCCACACCTAAGGATTTCCCCACATTTTGAAAGTAAGACTAGCCTGAGTAGCATTCATTAGGCATAGGAAAGGAACAAGAGGAAGACTGAGTTTAGCAGAGAATTATTCTGGAATTAATAACCTTCCCACTCTCATTACTAGGTGTGGAAGTAGAGAATAAAACTGTATCATACACAAATATTGTAGGAGCTGAAATGATGTTTAGGAAGCACTTGGAAGTTTTGCCTCGATTTAGAAGTTAGCTTGAAACCCCCCACAACAACCTGTTTATGTTATGTCTAACGGGATCTGGAAAATCCCTGCACTTAAGGACATCTTTCTAAGTTCCTTACTCCCATTTCATTTCACAAGCACTGATAAGAGCTTTGCTTTACAAACTATGGCAGCTAAGTTTCAGAGCAAGACATTTCACTCCGGAGAAGGAACTCCTCTGTTAGGATCTGTACCTTCCACAGCTAAAACAAGTGGATCCAGGCTGTTCCCAAGAGTAAATGAACCACATTCTCAGCAGCTGATATCTAACACTAGAGTATAAGGGAGAGCTGCTGAGGGAGCTCCAGTGTTCCAGGGCTCAGTAGAGAGAAATTTCCATCCTTAAAAAACCCCAAACTAAACCACTGTCACTCTTGTCTGTTACTTGTGTATCTCATTCCACATTTACTAACAAAGCTCACACGTATATTTTTAATGAGAATGTGTTTAGCAAGGCTTTTTCCAGGAATTTTGGGTGGATTTTTTTTTGAAGTGGAACAAGGGTCTGGAATCATTTAAACTAAGGATCAGTAGCAGTTGTCGAAAGCTAATACATTATCAAGAGTTACTAAACCTAGAAACTCCCATAGTAAAACTGAACTATAATTAAATGAGAACATAAAGCACTCATAAAGAAAACAACAAGAACCAAACCACCACGGTTCCACCAAAGGATCTCACTGGAGAGACAAAGGATGATTAGATCTGCAAATGCAATGACACACCTCCTCACAGCTTGTTCTAGTCAACTGAACAGTTCTCAATCCATTTTCCTTACCCTATTTGCTTCAAATAGAGATACTGGATACATTCACCTACATAACACTGACACGCGTTTTAGAGTTACAGTGATCTAAAAGATCCACTAATAAAGGAACTTAAAGCTTATTAAATATTAGAAACTGGCATGCCCATACTTTAACAGAAAACACTGGACCATTAACAGTAAAAGCAAACAAGAAAAAAAGCTCTTTTCCTGATAGAGGACTGTGCATTTATTCTTTCAGTTACCAAATCAGAAATAATTGAATTTTTGGTTGTAGCACACAACTTTACTTCAGTATCCCAAGTGCCACCTTCTCACAAGACAAGATTGTAACACTCAATTTTAGCAGCTGAACAGTGAATCTAATCTCACTGTACAATTTAAGCCTCAGTTAACCAACTGCCAAGAAAAATGTGATCTTACAGCAATATGCTTTGTTGCATTGTAATAATTCCCCCTTACAAAAAATAGTAATGGAAATTCAGAATACTCAAGCCAAAGGGTTTATACTATCCAGTAAGTCTAAGCACCGCACTTTATATTATATATCCCATTTTTAAAAGACATATTTCAGTTTACTGTTCTAGTCCACAAATAACATCTGCAGCCCATTATCAGAATGTGCCCTATGCATGTAAGACACAATTTCATAAAAACACAGAAGTACTTACCCTTAGAAAACAGAAAGGAGTCCAGGCAGGAAGATTCTGGATTTTGCATAAAGCGTGGTCATCCAAGAGTCTTGAACTATCCCAGAGGCCAAGCCATCCACCGAGGTAGGATGATGCGACTTAAGAGGAAAAACAAAACAAAACCAGAGTATTTAATTACTATGTAGTGGTTTTTATTTTTTTAAACCAGAAGTATTAAGCACACAATTCAATACAACTTTTTAAATGATTTGTGCTAAATTCTATTAAAACAGATAAATATGGGTAAAACCTCCTAAAGTTCATGAATACACTGAAGTAAGAGGACCAAACAGTTTCACTTGTGAACGCATAAAACGTGGAAATTGTCTTTCATAAATGAGTATTACAGAATGCTGATCCTCTAAGTTTTAAGCTTTAGGATACGATTTGCACTGATATTTCTTCAGGTTATGGAACACGAATTTACAATTGTAATCATCTCCAAAATCACATAATCAGGAGAGAGAATACCATGCACTGTGAAGAACGACATTTCAGAATTATCTCCTAACACTTACAGGCTGCAAAAGCAGTTAAGACTTTTATTTAATTCCCCAACGCTCCTCTATTTCAGCATACACAAAACCAGTATGAGAAGATATTTGACAAGGTATCCTATGATTCTGTCTAATATTCAGTGTGGCACCATTTCCATCAAAACCCTGATATAGCAACATCTGCAGTATGGGTAGAGACCACATGGATTAAATCATTGATTAACTCAAGGCATTGGAAACTGGGAAATGTGAAAAGGTTGAAGTGACAGTAAACTATGGACTAGGCTAGGAGATGTGAAGGGAATCGCACGATCCATGCTCTTGAGGTCTCACCTCCACCTGGAGAATCAAACAGTTGTGAATTCCAAGAATTAAAGCCCCTTGCAGGGGCTAACAGCCTGCAGCCAGGATTGGATGTGACATGCCTGTTTGTGCACATCACACACACAGACACCTGACCCAGCTACGGCAAACTGCCTCACAAATGCACCGCAGGAGCAAGGATCAGTACTATCCAGATAAACACAGTCCTTCATGATTGAAAAATCAAGAGTTCATACATTATTTCACAAATCTTAAAATAATACATAGTGAAAGGCAGTCTTACATTCAGACAGACGGGCAAGTAAACGCCTACAGTGCATCTTACATAGCAACTCATAGCCTGATGCTACCAAAGGGCTCCTCCGCTTACAGAACCTCGGAACTGTAAAGATGCAGTAAAACAGCAGTAAAATGCCCGTGACCTAAGCAAGCCAAACCTAACCCACAGCAACAAACACATTAACATCTCCCTCCTCCTCCTAGAAGCTCACTTCTTTCTCAGTATAAGGAAATCCATGCTATCTACAAATAATAATAATTAAAAAAAAAACCCCAAACAAAGAGACAAATGAAGACTTATAACCTATTTGCTCTGAAACAGGAGGACTTCAGATGGTCACTACTGAGGTTCTCCCTGTTAGGTCACAGGGAGAGGTGTGCAGTCACTGCATTTTCTATATGCTGAATATAAAAACACATGTTTTAGAGTTTTAGGATTTTTTAATGCTAAAACAACTTCACAAAGCTAACAAGCATACTAAAATGTTGAAAAGTTTTAGATTTTAGCATCTTAGTTAAAAAACCCCAAACCCAACAAAATTAGAACCACTCGATAAAGAAACAGTACTGTTACTTGTATTTTAGAAGTCCAATATTTTGCTAGAAGGAGATGAAGTCAAGAAGTTTTCAAATTTAATTTCTTTATTATATACTTCAAAGGATTCCTGCAGAAGTAACTGTGGAAGTTGTGACTTTTGCCCTGTATGATTTCACACTGGGATGAGTGTCAGGAAGAAGTACAGAGGTAAGGTTATTAGGTTTAGTTTTTACAATCTGTTAGGAAAAAAAAGACAACTATAGAAGACACAGAGTAGCTGTAAATCACTACGAATTCTATCTCTAGTGGATTACTTTTTGTTTCTTCCTGTCTTCCCTTCCTAGTACCTGTTTAGGGGTCACTTTAAAATTCTGAGATTACAGCATCATTTCAATGTTAATGGTATTTCCCCCATTGCAGCTAACTGCCTGAACGACAGAATTTTAGCCACATCAAAAATAAAGTGGAAAACTACTGCATAAGGCTCCTACCCATGCTTTTAGAAACTAGCATTCCAACACAGTTTGAAAAATTCCAGGCCTAACTAGGGCAGAAATTATCAACTGTACCTATTTGCGAGCTTAATCTGCAATAAGCATAAAAGAGACCAATCTTACGCTCCTCCACTCCTATCCACCTGCTCGTAGCCCAGACTAACGCGCATTTACTGAGCCAAACAAAACCTGCTATTAAAAATGTAACTGCAGCATATACATAAGTCGCAACTACCAAGAGGCAGCGATCAGGAGCGCCAGGATGGAAACGCTGCGATTCAGGGAAAGCCCTTTCCTGCCGCCCTCCCGCAGCCGCTCCCGCGGCTCCTGCCACCATTTGGCCTTTGTGGAAGGAGTGTCGGTGCTTCCTGCGGGCGTCCCGCCCCCCCTCCTCCCCGCGGCCGTGGGCAGCGGTAACCAGAGACAACCTTGGGCTTCCCGAGCTGCGAAAAGTTACACTCCTCCCCCTTCCTCCGCCCGGCTCGCTCAGACCCCGGCCGGGCTAATTATAACTGCGCGAACAACTTCCACCGCCGGCCGCGCTCCGGGCGCTCCCCCCGCGCCCAGCCCGGCTCCCCGGGGCCGCCGTGCCCGCACCCCGGCCCCGCTGTGCCCTCCGCACCCAGCCCAGCTT
>VZRS01011857.1:133260-146066 GCA_013398055.1 Ifrita kowaldi
AAACTCGCAGTCCGTCTGTGACCAAAACTACCAGATTTCAGTGAAAGGCACGCCCAGGGCCTCCACAGAGCAGCGTTCCTACAACGCCCGGTGCCAGGGCTGTTGGGAAACGAGGCGCACACGTCTCCCGACCAGCCCTACAGCTACGTCAAACATTGCACAATTCTCCCATGAATATTCACTTGATTTTTTTTTTCTTCAAAGATGAGGTGGTTTTAGCCATGCTCAAACCTCGTATTTGCTTTTCACGGGCATTTGCGTAATCAAGTTACATTGGCACGAGTGTTTGTACAAACCAGATTTCAAAATCTGACACTGAAGTATTTGTAAAGATTGATTTTGAGCTTTTGTGGAACCCTGCCATGGGTTGGTTACCTGATGCATCCCCAAAAAGCTGCTTGATCTACACCCATCTCTGAAAGAGCCAATCTCTAGGACAGTAAAACCAAACAAAACTCAAGGACATTTGCACAGATGGGTTCCTACACTGAAGGCGAGCACAGACCAAGTTAACACACAAGGTTCCATGTCGATCTCATAAATACTGCGGAAACACTTGCAATTGTCTGGTGGAGATACACTACAACTTCATTGACAGATCAGCTGCTTTTTGTGATTATTCAGCAAAGGAGATTTTGGTTTTTTTAAACCCTCAGGTCCAACAGATTTTAACCCTTGTGTCTCCTGATGGGCACTTGTGAAGGGGTAAGAGTATCCAAGGTCTGACCCAAATGCAGGGGTGAAGGCAGAGAGACAGAAAGCCAGAGATGACCCCCGCGGGTCCCTCACGGAGGGCAAAGGGACTTCTCTCCAGGCCACATCTCTCCTGCAGCATGGTGCCCCCGATTCCTCAGCCACAGCTGTGCTCTGACCTCACTGCTGGGGGTCACAGAGCACAGAAGGGGAGTGAGTGCTGCCATGAGAAGCACTAATGAATCCTTTTTGACACGCTGCTGGAGCTGTGTCACCTCCCTGAATGGCTGAGGGGTGACACCCCGACCCTCATGGTCCATCTGCTGCACCAAGCCTGAGTGCAGGACCAGTGTCAGCACTGAGGGGGAGGAGTGGACCAAACATCTCCCCCATACCCCTTCCCTTCCCTTCCCTTCCCTTCCCTTCCCTTCCCTTCCCTCCACACATTGTGGCTTCAAGTGGAGGAGTAACTCGGAGATGTTCAGGATTCTTCTGTCTGCTAAAGTCAGCCAGAGACAATCAGGAGTATTACACCAGGACCGATCCCTGCCATATGCTCGGGATTATCTCCAAGGAATAGACACAGGATAGGCGTACAAAGGTAGCTGGTACAGAAGGGACAGATCTGGAATCATTATGTCTAATATGGAATATAAAGGGGTAGTTTAACTAGCAGTACCACCAAGGTGTCCTCATAACTTGAGCAAAGATTAGGCTTTGCAGACTTAACCCCCGCTGGCCAAAAGTCTATGACCTCTAGGCAGCCCTGCAGCACCAGTACAGTCCTGGACAATTCTCCCTCTCTACAGCTTGAGGCAATCCTTGAGCCTCTGGTACAGCCATTGTCCTCCAGTCCAGCAGACCTCCCAGAATGACACCAACACTGGTCACCCTGCTCTCCTCACTCTTTCTTAAGTGATTAACCTAAGGTGGTCAGTTGTTCTGTAACCAATTTTTGTTCTGTGCAGTAGAAAAGGGTGAATGTGCCTTCTATAGCAGGTGTTTCTAGAAAGGTCAGTTGTTTCAAGCATGCTCTGACAAAAGCTACAGAAAAAAAGAACCTGGAGTTGTTTAAATGCATGCATCAGAACTTTGGATTCATGGCTTAACGCTTGAAGAAGCTAATAGAAATGACACAAAATTTGGTGATTATTCACAAAAGGTTTGGTCACTTTTTTGCTTGTGTTAACAGTGGGATTCACATAAAAGAACTGGAACCTCGTTTAGCTTGGCAATAGTTAATGTCTCATGTTCTAGAGGAGCCATGCTTGTCTCACATGGTGAAGAGTTCAGTGGGCTGAGCTCACATATAAGGTCTTTCTTGAGAAAAAAAATCCTTTAAAAGGCCTTTACATTCTCAAATGAGGTCATGTTCTAGGAGTCTAATGCTCTCCCATTTTGACTTGAACTAAGCTTGAGGCAAAAAGAGGATTGCGTATGATTTTTTAATGATTTAAACATGGCCTTTCAGTATGACTATACTCACTGCAGCAGGGCAGGATGCCATTCTCACAAGCAGCATAATTGCTTTTGCAGCAAATTTCACATAAACCAGGAAAAAATACAACCCCCAAACCAATCAAGGTCTCTATATAACTCATCTGAAAGGAACGCCGGAGGTTTGCTACTTCTTCTTACCTTCATACTAGGCATCTATTCAAAAACATGGTTCTAGGAACACAGGAACTAATGAAGACTGCTTTCCTATGGATTTATGCCTGTGATTAATAACCTCTGCGTCCAAGGTACGAGTTCTAATTGAAGCTGGTCTCATGCCTGGAAACTTATGTCTCTCCCTTATCTGGATTACTGGATATCAGTACAGAATGCTGTTTTCTTCTGATATCTCCACACTTAGAAAAATTCTAAAAATGTGGTGACTGTGAGATCTGCCAGATTTGATTGAAATGAATTACCTATTATAAAGCAGAATGGCAGAATGATCCTGTATTGCTGTACTTCCATAGGGAAGTGAGAAAGGCACAGCACACTGCACTAAAACCCGGTTAGTTTTACCACCTCTGTTTGGTGATAAAGCCTACACTTACTCAATTTTTTTAGAAAAAGCCATGACACAAGATGGTTATTACAAAACCTAACAACACCTTACTGAATATTTCTTGGAGTAGGAAATCACCCATTGTTCTCTTTTGTCAAAAGAATCACAATTTACAAGAAAAAGCACTTTCACCCTGTATCTTTCGAACAAAGCAGAGACACAAAAGCAAACGATGGTACTGAGCTTCAATCTGAACAATTAACCATTCAATAACTTTGTCTTAAACTTCAGTCAGCTCACTGGACACAAAATAATCCCAACACCCAGTACTTCTCGTATCTAGCCTTTTTCTCAGTAATGATTTTAAACACAGGAAAGTGAATTTGTTACAAGTACTGGGGTTTTTTTTCCTTAAAGTATTAAACTCTTGGTTTTTGAGTTTGTTTTTTATCAACGTACCTGCTCTTCCCTTTGGAAGTCCTGTTTTGTAAGCTTCCACAACTCCAGGCTGAAGTTGCTTTACTTTTTCTTGATTTCCTCTCCAAATCTTGTCTGTAAATGGAACATGAAAAATAGTATATACAGTTCCTTTGCTACAGCATTTTACTATTGCAGTACATACTTGAACTTCCCACAAGCTCCTAGGGGACTTCCAAAGACAGCACACGTGGGGATACAATTTCTGTTCAATTCTGGTTTTGCAAGAAGTCATGTAATCACCTGTATCTTCAATTACTCTTCCCTAAAAAGATGACAGTTGAAATTACTCAGATGTTTCCCTGGCAATGCAAAGCGGCCTCTAGCATTAGGTTTTCCTGTTGACATGTTTGTCATGCAAGAACATCTACCACAATAATTCTTCAGGTCATAAAGCACTCATTTTGAGGGAATGTTGGTTAAGCAAATGAATAATTGTTTTTTTTAAGAAAGAGCTACCATACAAACTTACGAAAATCATGTCCGATAATGGAATTTTAGTATTTTTCACTAGCTTTTTTTTTTAAAAAAAGGCACTACAAACATCTAAAATAAGTTTCTTTCCTGACAAATTATTCAATAGGATTTCACCTCTCCATGAAAATTCCTTGGAAAAAAGTAGGAAAATTTATCTTAACTGTCAACTTTGCAAGAGACACCAAAAGAAGTTCAGACAATCCTTGCAAAAGCTTGTATTTGATAAGCCAGATTAACAAAAATACATATGTTCCCAAGATGTTTATTTCATTTCTTTGAAACTTGGTGGCTTTGTACTCTTAGTCTTAGTCACATAGTGTGAAATCACTCATTTAAGAACTGATGAGCAAACAAAATTTGTCATCATCAGTCATTTTTTTTTGCATATGGGACTATACATCCTAGGTCTGAGACACAAGCATACTTTCACTTTGAACAGAAGTAATTTTTGAAAGCACTTTTATTTGTCTTGTCGTAGATGTCAGAAAACAAATGTGTTGGGTTTTTTTCATTCTAGCTTTCGACAGTTTGTTTACTTATAAGGGAATATGGAATAAGTTGCAGGACTGTAAAGCATTCACACAAATCAATATTTTGAGACACAAAAAATCCATAATGGTTAGGTAATTACAATATTAAACTATACTCTCAGTCAATTTACAATAATGCCTTTTAAAATGCTTACTAAAGCACCCCAGACATACCCGAGACTTCAAAAAAAGTCTAAGACAGCTTTGAAAACAGGTAATTCCTGGTGAGTCTGTACGCTCAGCTCACGTGTGAATCCCTAACCTGCTCCAGGGCTGAAATCCTTCACTGCTGCACCTCCAAGGCAGCCTGGTCAGGAAAGGTGGTTTTTCATTCAAAGACCTGATTCTCTCTTCATTGACCAAATCTGTCCTTTAGGCAAATACAGCTACGTTCATAGAGATAGGTGATGTCTTTTGCTAGGCAAACTCCCAGAGCAGTAGCAGAGAGAGGGGGTTAAAAGAAGCCAACAAGCACCAGACAGAAAAGCAATAAGCAGACAAGCCACTGTTACGGCACCCTGGATCCTTGCACTTCTTGCCTTTGCTGAATGCTCGAGCTCCAGAAACTCTGATTTTCTGGCAAGGAAAAAGGAGAAATAAAGCCACAGGCACAGAGGCAGAAGGGGACAGATACTCAATGTTACCTGCAAAGGAAGCAGATTGGACATTAGCTATGTGCTTGACAAAGCTTTCTTTTGTGCAACTCTACAGCTCAGTGCCACCAGGCAGACCGACAGCCTTGTTTCACACATGGCACTGATGCCGTGCAAGCTCCATCATTCTTCGCTAGGAGCACAAGAGAAAAAAGGCTGCTAGGAGTGGCAGCAGAATCTGTCAGAAGCCTTTCCTAATTTAAGAGGCTACATTTTTTTAATTTCCTATTTACATGTAGAAATTTTAAAAATCCCCTCATCTCCCACCATTTGTAATAACAGCTCACTAATTCAGAATTCACAATCTTACAGGCACCTTTTCATTTCTGATGTCTCTCATTAGCTTAGACGATCACATAGAGGGGGAACTTACTGTATTAACCTTTAAGTGATGCATATTTAACCAATACCTCTTTGGACTAGCAAAGAAATGACATGGGCATTTAGAAAATAAAGCCTTTTTCTTATTATTGTTCCTCTTTTTTTTTTTTTTTTTAATTTACTGGGGAAGTGAAGCATGAGAAGCTGAATTAGACTGAGACACATTACTAAAGCAATAGGGAGACAAGCTGATTTTACAGACTGGTCTATGCAAAGTCAGACCACTTGTAGGCACACATCAGTTCTGCATGGTGACTGTGCAAGTTTCAGCAATACCCATTCTTATATCTGCTGAGCCAAGGTATCAGGCTTGTAAAAGCACATAAGATTTGGCATAAGTGTTAAGAATGTAATAAAACAGGATATATATTTCTGTTTAAATGCTTAACTCCACAAATGCCTACTTACCTAACACCTTTCCTGTTAAGCCAAGTAGTCTCTATAAATTGTTTCAACTAGGCACAGCTTCCTCAGTAAAGGAATGCACACAGCTAGATGCTTTGTACAGTAATAGAGTTACAAATACACACATGTGCATTTGACAGTTTAACAAATGAACAAATTATACTGATTCCTATCTGTAACATGCAGACTGATGCACACTAAGGAGGTGGGGAAGAGCATTTTTAAAATATCTGAACATGAAATTGCTCATTTAATGAAAATGGAGGGTGTGGGGGCAGAGGGGAACACCCACAATTGCTCAAACCTGTGGGTTTTCAACGCAGTTCAGAGCAGTTTTGGGAAAGTTTCCCAGAGGAACAGAAGATATTTAGTTATTCCAATCAATGCTGATGTTCCCTTTATAAAACTCTGAAACTGCGTGGCTCTCTGTTTTACCCTTAGGCATCTGCTGTCCAGTTGTTCACACACAGAAAAGCATCAAGAAAAATGACCTGCAGATTTATAATTTTTGAAGGAATCTCTGATACTACAACAAACACTACCACATAAGTCAGATTTATGTCACTGTGAGATATGACAGTTTGTATCTATATTTGGATCCTCCTGAATCAGCATTTATTACTGCAATACCTATGAGCGATCTCTCAATTAAGACATGTAGCATTGGCTTCTCTTTGGTCCAGCTATATCCTGCAGACTGAACTTGCAAGTGCCTCTGCTATTTTGTCCTTTAACATGAAGTTATTAAGTGAGAAAACAAAGTTTAACTACTATAGCAACTACAAGTTATCTTATGCCAAGTGTAATACAAAGAAACATTTTTTAATTCACTGAAGACTCACACCAAGTGCGTGGTTTCGCAAGATGGAGCCAATAAGCATTCAACTGTTGAGTTTGCAAAATTTAGCTAAGTGATATGATCTTTCCTCAAAGCAGATGATTCTAAAGCACATAAACTCAGTGGTATCCTTATTCTTGAAGTGATACTCAAATGTTCTCAACACCCCCTTGGCACCCCCACCTCCAATCCCCTTTCCAGGTTTGAGAATCTGCATCGTAGGTAAGGTCACTCATGGGAAGGCAGAGCCTGTCAGACACAGCAGGGTTCTCTTTTCATGTTCAGCAACTTGCTTGGTTCAGATCTACAGAAAACAACCACCTTACTGACTGATGTCTTCCCCTGGCACAGCCATGGCCGACACATTCCAGAAACCAATCTGTATTTTCCCCCTTCCCTACTCCCTGCTAGCTTGGAGCTTTTCCCCAGTAGCAGCTTCTGATGGTAAATATTTTATAATAAAATCATAGGCTATACTCTAATTATCCCTTTCCCCCAAAAAAGTTTCCTAGGAAGAAGCTTAGTTATATACACTCTAAACCAAATGCCCTGGAACAAAAGACCACCATCTCATGTTGTATTACATTTTTTGTTATTTAAAAAAAGCCAGGAGGAAACCCATGGTAAAAGTGGAGTATATTAATTATGACAAGACATCATGACATACCAACCAGTGAGATTTAAAGGCCGCTAAAAACACTTTTTGTAGTAATTAGTGCAAGATAGTTATCCCATAAAAACAAATATTTGATGGTAGACTTCAATGATAAACAATTCAGTTGATGACATTTACATATAAATACACATAAATAAAAACCTACATCATTTAGGTTTGTAGTTAACAAAAAGTATGGTCTGAAATGAATTACATGTAATTGTATATAGCTGGATCAAAGCTCTTCCTATAATGATACTCAAGTATGTGCGGTATGAAAAGCATAAATGTACAATTCTCAATTTAGTAAAGTACTACTCTATAAAACAGAATCATGAAAACAGCTCTTACATTTCAATGCGACGTATAAAATTGTATATTTACATTTACATACACTTTACTGAACTACATTGGGTAGCTCATGGTAAAAAAACATCCCTTTTTGAAAATCTTGCAAAAAATACATCAACTGCAGATATGATCAAAAGTTACTAAGTTAGCAGCTGACATAACATCTGTAGTAAAAAATATATTTTAGGAAAATACCTGGAAAAATCTAAACACCAATAAACACTTTAAAACTATTTTTGAAGTAAAAATTGTAGCAAAACCCAGAAGAAGCTAGCAAGGATAACAAGAACTATTGCATACTGCTCTTTAAGAGCCATGTAGCGACTTAAAACAGAAGCAGCAGGTATGGCAGTTTTGTGGTATAACAAAGTGGAAACCGGAGGAGAATAGGAAACCAGTTATCCAACTTCCCTCTCTGTTTATTACCATTTTTACGGGAGAAGTATAAGAATATGAGAGAATCCCTCTCCCTGAGGATATCCGCCATCAAAGGCTAAAACAAATTGGTAAAAGGAACCCAATTTCAAGAGCCTTGGACCCCAAACGTAGAAACATTTACCGTATGTACTTACAGTTCAGTGGATGATAAATCAGATTATTACACTACAAGTTGCAGGCTAACTTTAAGAGTTAACACTATTTTGCAATATGAAGTGCTTCTTAATATATATATATATCTATATAATATATAGATATTTGTAAAATACTCGTGCAGATGTGATAGAACAAACTGTGGAAATTGCTTTCTAAAGTTTTTTCTTCCCATTTACAGATCTTTACCTCCTACACAAGGAGGTTCAGGATTCAACAAGGATTTCCACAATATGATCAAGGTCATTAAGATCAGATTTACAGTTAGAGTTAGAAGCTGTATTTGTTGGAGAAGAAAATGTTTCAAGACTATCACAGTGTCCCATTTTTGTGTTGCTCATCATGCCTGTTAACATAGTATCAAGATCATAGTAAGAATTGTCAACTTCTGAAAACAGATCCTCAACAGCATTAGGACTTTTATTCTCCAGTGTCTCAAATATTTGATCTAAAGATTTTTGAAAATTTCCTTTATTTTCTTGTGGATTCTCCATTTCCCACATATTGCTCTGCAGGTTTCTTGGTGCTTGCACTGAAGAGGCTGTTGACATAGTTTCTGAACTATCTTGTGCCTGGTCACTCTCAAAGTCTTTATTGAAAGTACCGTAGCCTGGAACATGCTTTCTCTCAGCTTGATCCCGAGATGAACGACAGAGGATATCTGTTGAAACAAGACGATCCAGGGATGCCTGCCCTGTACTCTGTGTATTTATCATCTGCCAAGTCCCATCTTGAGTCATTTCCTCTTGGATCTGCCGTACCGTGTTGGCTATAAGTACCGAACGACAAAGGTTGGGTTCAACCAGCATGTGACACAGCTGAAGTTTAACCAAGGACATGTCTAAAAGTGACTGCCGCTGGAGATTATAGGAAGGAATAGCCTTAATACCAGCCAGAGTCCCTTCGATATCTTCTTCACCATCAAAACATTTTCTCTTTAATCCTCGCACAAACATTGTGTCCTGTTAAAAAAACCAAACAAATAAAAAAAAAAATCGTGTACAACACAAATAGCTCAAGAAGGAGGGGAAAAAAAAAGAGACTAAAAAACAGAACAGCAAACTTTAATCTTTTATTAAAAAGCAAATTCTTTAAAATAGAAACATCAGAATTGTCATACCATGTTCTAGAATGGCCAGTGTGGTACAACAGGGGTCAGGAACATATGGACCGAGTCCCAAAGGCGACATTCGGGAACCAGGGGTGAGCAGGTCCACAAGGCATGGCATCGGAGAGAGGCAGGGGCTCCCAGCTCCTGCCTCCCATTAAGCTCCACACTTGATGGAAGTCAGGAGCCGCTGCCTCGCACAGAAGCAAACATCTCACCGGCTGTATTTCACCTACTGGAGAGGCAGTTTCTCCTCGCTCCTCCCGAGTTTCTACTGGCATGCTTAACCTCTAATTTTGGAAATAAAAATACAACCTGGCACACCATCTTTAAAAGATTTGACCCCTCCAGAACATTAACATACCTAACAGACTAATATATATAAAAAAAAAAAACATGGGCAGCATATGTGAAAAGATTAGCTTATTTTGGCTACAAAGAGAGTAATATCTAAATTTGTTCCATGTAACTTGAGACTTTCAGCAGAGGTGCCCAAAGCAGTCCTTCCGGTTCCCCTCCTTGGGTGAGTAAGTGAACTGCGTAATTCCAGTAAGAACTGGGCAAGTCCAGTAAGGACAGTTACCGGCATCCTCTGTATGGGCTTCTGTACTGCTTTCCCAGTTGACTGTCAGATAACAAAATTCCTGTATTCCTAGTTTAGGTTCACCAGCTAAAAATACACAGGGTGCATGCAGGCTTCTCAGTATTCACCCAAAATCCCTTGCTGAATTTTCCAAGGGGTGCCTCTCAAGTATCAGCCTCAGCTCTTCTTCTGAATTGCACTAATTTTGACAACAGTGCCCCATGCAAATATTGCAGCTGGTCCCTTGAAATACAAAGTAACTTTTTAAAAATGCAATATATACCACTTCTTTTCATTTTATAAGACTTAGGCTGCAAATGAAAGCTAGTACTTGATCTTTATGCTTCTTCTTTATTTCCCTTCTAAGTCTTCTGTCCTTAGAATTCCTGTTTGCCCAATATTTGGGGATTTTTTTTTCAAGGTAGTGACCCAAACAAAACAGTTTTTCAACTAAAAGCTGATAAAACCAAAATACTATTGTAGTGTCTTTCTATATCATTTCCAATTTTTCTTGATAAGCCCTAAACTCTGCCTTGCTTCTCTAGTTGCTATGGTACATTCTACATATTTTCAAGGAATTCTCTCTCAGCTTTTTCAGAGACACTAAAAATCCACCAAAGGGCAACAACACTGTTCCTTTCAAAATACATTACATGCTTATCTACTGTGAAAACCTGGGGATAGCACAGTAGCTAGATAAACACTTGGTCTGACTCTGTACAACACTTGTTACATTGCTGTATATATCCATGAAATAACCTTCTTTGGGATTTGCTGACTCTTAAAAGATTCCTTTCCACTGAAGGTACAAAACTCTTTAGAAATCATAATGTGCAGAGACTACAATATAGAATGAACTTGGTCTTGTGGTCATTTTTCATAACTTCTTAAAAGCTATCCATGGATTAGCAATGTATGAAATACTTTGGATGTTTCTTCTGAAATTATATCCTGAAACCTAACATATTTGCACTACTCCTGTTAAATATAACACACATTGTCGCTTGATAGTTCCTTTTCCAAATTTTTAGACATTCCTGCAAACTTCCTATCAGAGGATATACTATTTAATTTTTCCTACATTTGTATGTACAGTAATTTCTGAACATGCCCTCCCCCCCCCATGAAACAACCTCTAGAAACATCTTTTGGGACTGTGTACAAACCACATATGATTACATCATCGAACATTGAACACTGCACAGTTTGAAGCTTCTTTTATTTCAACTTATATTCTTATGATGAGCAATTAAAACTTCAATTGAATGTTAACCTGGTTTTCATATATCTATGATTTGGCAGTCAAATGCCTTCTAAGGCACACCAACAGAACAGAACACAGGAGAAAACTTGAAAACCTCAATACATCACACACACTTGGGTACCTAGAAGCAGAGGAAAAACATTTATGGATTCTTAAAGGTAAACCCTTCACAGCATTCACTGGATTTTTTTCTAAAACTTGCTTTCAATTAATATCTTACATCATAAAGGCACTTCTTTGTCATCACAAAGTACCAGGTTACAGTTTCGTTTAAGAAGCAAAAAGTGACTTACCAGGAATTGTGTTTGATGCAGTCCTTCGTCTTCTCCCATGCTACTGAGCAAGAGTCCATACAGTAAAAGTGAGAGCACCACCTACCAAGCACAGGGAAGCAGGATGTCAGGCAGGGACAGGAGATGCAGAACAAAACAGTTTTGCTTCAGTATCTCTATCCTGTGTGATGTGAGCATCATTCCCACAAACATGAATAGTGCTATTAAACCCAATGCACTGCTAGAGCACAAATGTGATTTGGCCAACAATACCCCCAAAATATGCAGCAGAAGAAAAATGCCAGTTTAATTCCAAGTCCTAGGCTATTGCCCTGACCTTTGGACCAGCCTCTCCCTTATGCCTACACCATTGCCATTTAAAGAGCAAACAAAAATTTTTCATATGAGCATTAAAGATTAAGTGTGCACGAACAAAAGCAAGTCTTCCTTACTTCTATCACAAAACTATAGTTTTCACCTTTGTTGTACAAACCCATGTACATCTCTGTAGCATCTAGAGAAAATGAGCTGGCACAAACACAAAACTGAAACATAGCAAAACATGAGAGAATTTTCCTTTACCATCACAGAACCTTTATGACTAAGATTCACTTCGCAAGATGACAATAACGAAAGCAATGACAATAATTAAACTGCTTTAACTATAAAGGCTGAGTTTTTAAAACACATTTAAAGCATACTAAGATTTGATATATCAAATACAACTTCCCATCACATGCAACAATTCTCTTAACTACTGAAACTAGAAAGAATGCTGTTCCAACAGGCTACAAAAACTTTTACAATAAACTATGGAAACAATTTAGATACTTTTCTAGACATGTCTGTGCAGTACAAGACAGTTCTGTGTCTGCAACTGAAGTGCATACCTAGAAAAGAAAGAAGTAAAGAGGATGCACATAGACATCTGTTCTTATTTTCTGTTTTGTGCAGTAATAAACAATTTGTCAAGATTGCTTGCTCTCGAATGTGGGGTGGAAGAAGACGGCTGACAAAGGACTTGGGGGGGGGGAGTGCAGAAAACATGTTTTTCCTCAAGAAGCTCCATACTCGTTAAAACACCACAATGGAAAAAAAACCCCACCTTTAACATTCTCAAGCCAAAATCTTTTGACTTGATCCCAGATATTCAAACTAAATGATGTTATGTCATGGAAACTGTATTTCAACCAACTCATAGTCTCATTTTCCTTTATGGACTGAGCTCACAGCAACTTTAAAAACAGTATCTTAAGGCATCTGAACTGCAACTTCAGTCAGACACCGTATCAAGTCAATAAACTATTTTTAATTTCTAGTAAATACTTTATGACACTATAAAATTTCAGAAGTTTTTGCTCCCCGGGTATACTTTGAAAACATCACTTTGAAAAGTGATCTGTTTGAGAGCCTGTGTCTGGTAACTGTTTGAATCCCAAAATTTCTACTTTATTGGAGGATAGGTGACAAGGGCAAACCTAATTTTAAAAAACCCAACCAAGCAAAACCCACCAGATATCCCCCCCCCC
>VZRS01011857.1:146095-290000 GCA_013398055.1 Ifrita kowaldi
TACAGGTAAAGATGGTGCAGTCATGAGGAAACCAAACTGGAATATTTTCTGATGCTATTTAGTATATCTGACAATTTTAGAGGGAGGGGAGGCTGTGGCTGTTTGCCTCCCAAAATAGTGGACAATACAGGAGGTCACTGTTGCTGTGAGTTCTTGGTAAAAGAGCCGTTATCTCATCCACAAACTAAAAGACAAGGGATGCTGGCAGACCAGTCCAGTCTGTAATCCATTTACATACTACAGAAGGAAAGTTTTCCCATGCAATATAATAATGTGTAAAACCTGCTGCATGTGATTCCAAGTTCTTCCCTAGGGCAATAACCAAACCACGTGGACCTCTGTTAGTATAAACTTGAAGAATATGTCCATCACAGCAGTCGTTTCCTTGGATTCTATAAACTGGCGTATATGTGTGCCTCAGAAACCAAGGTCTCAGTAAAAGCATATTAACTTCATAGCTATTATCATGTGCAGTTAAAACCTGGCACACAAATGACCTCCCACAGACTTCTCTGCATTATCTCCAATAAGCACTCATCGCAAGAGAATGCTAAATTTGAAACTTAATTAATTAAAATCTAAGTACCTTTTCCTAATGATTTACATATTAACATACTCAAAAAGGCATTAGCCATTGTGTAAAACCTTTTGGTACATCAGAGCAAGACTGCTGCTGCTTCAGAGTCAAGGTGTTCAAAAT
Organism: Ifrita kowaldi; assembly: GCA_013398055.1. Lineage (NCBI taxonomy): Eukaryota > Metazoa > Chordata > Aves > Passeriformes > Cinclosomatidae > Ifrita > Ifrita kowaldi. The sequence goes on from VZRS01011857.1 coordinate 146,796, forward strand.
CCCCCGATAATTTCAAGCAGCATCTTTCTCTGTCCAAGAGGCAGTATCTGGACTAGCTACATCATCTCCTTTCTTCCACTGCCACCCCAGTGTCACAAGCCCAAACTTTGTGTGTTCAACTAAACTGATGTTTGAAACAGCTATACAAAAAGAATGTTGTCAAGGAGACAACAGCCAGCTGCAGCAAAATGCACTAGGAAAAAAGGAGTTTTGTGGATTTTTTTTTTAATAAGAGCACAGTGTTATGTAATTCATTACAAGTTTTGCTTTTAGGATAGACAAATTCCCAGTCTGCTTTACAAATAAGGTGCTGGAAATTTGATCCAATTTGTATTAGAGCATCGACTTAAGACATTCCAGGTTCACAGTCAATTCAGACTCATACAGTGATATGCTGCCAAAGATACAGTTAAGTACTTAAGGGAAAAAGCTGCTTCCCATTAGCTGGGGTAACAGAGAAGATAGGGAATTTCAGCAGTGCTTATCTTTAGGAGAAAGCAGACAAGACCTACCTAGGCCAGTGCTGGAGGTTCAATGAAGCACAGCACTGCTTTTTGTGCAGCCGTAAGTACAGTGATGATGGTTAACATGGGAAGGCAAGAAGGGGCCGTATCTCCCCTCTACCACTCTAATCCTTCTCCACTCCAACACTGGCTTTTCTAAGAACCGTGGGAACAAACCACAGCTCTGTGGAATAGTGGAGAAAAAGACTGAAAGAGAGCTACTCCTCTTTTAGACATGCACGTGTGCCCATATGGTGGTGTCGAGGTATAAGGTGGGATGCGGACACAGCAGAGGGCTGGTAAAGCCAGAAACATCGCTATTCGGACTAGAACAAAGGCCCCTATAAAGCACTGGGGTCTGCCCAGCCCCGGGGCGTAGGGAGCTGGCAGGCACCTCTCCGGCACTCGAGAGATTCGGGAAGGGGTTCCAGCACTCGGGGAAGGGCAGGAGCCTGGGCGGCTGGGGTAGGAGCTCGTGAAAACGCAGACGGGGGCCGGGAGCGCTGAACGCGAGGGGGGCCCGCAGAGCCGGGGGGAGAAGGCGGGACCGGGGCGGGGAGCGAGGGGGAGCTCCCCGGCGGTGGGAGGGCAGCGGGGTGCCCGGGGGAGGCGCGGACGATGAGGGAGCTCGGCTGCGGAAGGGACCGAGCAGAGGAGGAGTGCGGAACGGGCCCCTTGTCCCGCCCGCCCCGGCCCCCTCAGCGCTCCCAGCGGTTACTCATCGCCGCGCGCTCCCGCCGCCATTTTGAATCGACTCCGTCCCCTCCACGGGTTCCGCCGGCACCGACTTCCCGCGGATCCGACCCAGCCCAGCCCGACCCAGCCCACCGTACTCACCGCCTTGGAGCTGCTGTCGCCGGCGCTCACCCGCGCAAGAACCCTCGCTCCGCTCCCGCCTCACCGCCCGCTCCGCGCTTGAGGGACGGGCGGGGCCAACCAGCCCCGCCTCCCCCCGCCCGCCATCTTATTGTCAAACCCCACAAAGGGACCCGCGTTCGCCGGGGGCGGGCCTTCCCCGGAGACCACGCCCACCAGGGAGCGGCGGCTGCTGCTATTGGCTACCGCCAAACCGTGCAGGCGCCTCTCGCCGCTGCGATTGGCCACGGTGACCGCCTGTCCCGCCCCCGGGTTCCGCCTCTGGAGGCGGTGGGGTTGCCATGGCGGCCGGGCCCTTCCCCTCGGCCGTGAGAGGCTGAGGGAGGCGGGGGCGGGGGCGAGGCGGGGCCGCCCCGATTTCAAACCGCAGCCAAGGCCCCGCGGCGCGTCTGGGCTCTCGGCTACGGGCTCCGGCGGGAACAGGTTCAGACCTGGCCGCGCTGCAGCCCGCGGGGAGCCGTGGCGGGGGAGGGGAAGGGGAGTCTTGGCCGCCCCTAGCTGGGTGCTTCCCCGCCGTCAGGCGCCACTTCCCTCAGGGCTGGGGAGCCCCGGCTCTGCGCCCCGCGGGGGTGACAGGAGGCCTCAGGACTCCATTAGTAAGGCCTGTAGCATTTCCTGTTCGGGCCCGGCCGCCCAGCCCCGGGTCTCGCAGTCAGAGCCAGAAACCCGGGTGCTTGGGGCGGGGGGGATGTCTCACACCCCGCAGGGAGCCGCTGTCTGAACACGAGTCAGCAGCGAGTGCCCAGGTGGGCAAGAAGGCCAGTGGCATCCTGGCCTCTGTCAGGAATAGTGCGGCCAGCAGGACTAGGGAAGTGGTCGTTCCCTTGTACTGGGCATGGGTGAGGCCACACCTCGATGCTGTGGCCATTTCTGGGCCCCTCAATTCAGGAAGGGCGTTGAGGTGCTGGAGTGTGTCCAGAGAAGTGCAACAGAGCTGGGGAAGGGTCTGGAGCACAAGTTTTATGAGAGACAGCTGAGGCAGCTGGGGGTGTTTAGCCTGGAGAAGAGGGGGCTCAGGGGGGACCTTATCACTCTCCAACTTCCTGACAGGAGGTTGCAGCCAGGTGGGGGTTGCCTCCTAGGTAACAAGTGACAGGACAAGAGAACATAGCCTTAAGCTGTGCTGTAGAGGGGTTAGGCTGGACATTAGGAAGAATTTCTTCACAGAAGAGGTGATTAGGCACTGCAATGGGCTGCCCAGGGAGGTGGTGGAGTCACTGTCCCTGGAGGCGTTGAAGGAAGGACTGGATGTGGCACTTAATGCCATGGTCTGGCTGACAAGGTCCTGTTTGGTCACAGGTTGGACTCGATGATCTCAGAAGTCTTTTCCAACCTAATTGTCCTAAAGCTGCCGCCGCCCCGCTGAGCAAAACCCCCTCCCCAAGCCTTGCTCGCTGCCGTGACCCCAGCCCGATGCAGCTGCACATCTGCAATCACTTAGGCCGCCTCAGCGCCTCTCGGTCGCTCTCCCGGCCGAGCAGCTACGTGCCGGCTGCTCCGGAGCAGCCCGAGGGAAGGAGGGGCGGCTGGCCCGGGCTGCCCGAGAGCCGCAGAGGCGGTAGCTGCTGCCTCCCGCCCCCGGGGCGCGGCGGGACGGGGAGGGGGAGGAAATGGAGACAGGGTGGGATAGGCAGCAGGAGTTGGAGGATCGGTGAGGCTTGCGGCTGAGGAAAGGCTGGGAAACAGTAGAGCTGTAGCTTCATGCAGTAAAGCAGGAGAAAATAATATTTCCATAGCAAAGCAAGATCTGCATTTGGGACAAGGCAGGTTGCAAAGCGCAGTATGTCTCCTTGTTTAGTTTCTTGCACCAGTCTTACGGCATCATGGTCAAAAGCACAAGTTAAAGCTGTGCAAGAACGATGCCAGAGAGATGTTCTTGTGCTGTATTCACCTTAACATTGAATGTCCTGAGCTGGAAGGGATCCACAAGGATTATGGAGGTCTCAGCTCCTGGCCCTGCACAGGATGATCCCAAGAATCACACCATGTGTTTGAAAGCATTATCCAAATGCTTCTTGAGCTCTGTCAATCTTGTGCTGTTGATTTTTTTGTTGTTTTGTTTTTCTTTTATATATATATATATATTTAGCCCCAGTCTTTTAAAAATAATTTGACTTGAGAAATAAAGGCGTAACATCAAAGCACAAAACATAGCATGGGATCTGATGAATAACTTAAGAAACTCAACTACAGCCAGTCTTAGCATTAGGCTTTCACTTCACTTGGGTATTTATGTAAAAGCTACTGTATGGGAAGCATTTAGGTGTTCTCTACCATATTACCCACGCTTCCAGCAAGGAAGCAAAGTTTCCACATGCAATATATATACTGTTAATACATATTTGCTACATTTTAGTAACATTATGGAAGGCTGGTGGAACATTTCCTTGGGAAGCAGCAGTGAAAAGAATACCTTGTGCAAATCTGCTACTGCAATGCCAGTAGGAGTCAGGACAGTCAGAAAAGAAAGGTACCAAAACTTACTTTCCCATTCTATTTGAACCAGTTGTTCTCAGCAGAGACAAACATTTGCTGTGATGTTGCCATCAGCTTCTGTAATTCTCAGTTATTTCTTGTCACTTCATCTGGCTCTTCTTTGTAGAAGTAGCCCCAAGTCCATTTGCGATTTCATAGTTGCCTTCAGTTTGCTCAAAAATGTCAGCTCTCTCATGAAGCTGCACATTCAGGTAGTTGTTCATGCCTGAAGCCTCTACACAGGCTGATCATCCCCTGACTGGGTGGGCTGTGTGTTCCCTTTTGTTCTGGCTGCTAAAACATCTTTTACATCAGAGAGCATCATTGGCCTAACCAGGACACACCATATCCTTCATGATAATGGATCACATTCTTGACCGTGGTTACCTTGGGCCTGTCGTAATATTAATCTAAGAAGTTGTTTGTAAGTATTCCCTCCTTGCAGCAGCACATGCCTTTGTTCAACAGAGTGCATGCACTACCAGGCATTACACAGATCTGAGATTTTCATTAATAGCTTGGCTGATGTCTGCACTGTTATGCCTCTGATTTCCCATTGTAACACACAATTCTCCAGGGTGGTTTTCCCATGATGGACACTTTAAACCACCTTCACAACTTCATGTTGCGCTCACTTCAAACTGGAGATCCTTATATTGGCTTCTGGACAGTCAAGAAAGGCATTTCCTTTCTCTTGGTGTTTTTTTAAATCACAGAATCTTCTGGCAGGCAATAGCCTTTGAGTTCAACTGAATCAGCACTGCAGAACAGGCCCTCTAGAACACAGCGACCAGGACAGATGATGACTGTGTATGCTTCATAAAAGGCATTTACAGCTGTCAGTGGATCATGGTGAAACTTTATTTCTAGGTGTTCACCACAATCAGCTAAAAGCCCAGAATCACAACATGTTCTCAGATGTCAGAATGCAACCTCAGTCAAGGCTTGACAAGTCACACAAAGTAATCCAAGTTACCCTCCTCCTTCTCCCTGTCCCAGTCCTCCAGATGCACGGGAAGACGAGCCTGACATGCTCTACAGCTTGTGATGTCTGGTCGAACTCCCCTGACTCATCACACACAACCCACAGTTTCTTGGTATCTGGTGTCCCTTAAGCTTCAAGGGTTCCTGCTGTCCCATGACTCACACAAGAAAGGCTGAGTTGGACAGCTGCTTTTCAAAGCTGAGTTCTCCATACCAGACACTCCAACAAGAACCTCAGACAATTTGTATGCCAGATTTCCTGCCATCCACAGGGTGCAAAGACTTTGTACAGGTACTCAGCTGTGAATTATGTCACCTCAGAAGTTTTGCAGTGTTAGGGAATAGTTTGGACCTTAGGCAAAGTCAGTCTATTTCAGCTCGAGCTGGTGCCTCTGGAGAGGGATCCTAAACAAAGAAATCCCTGGGCCTTTATATCCTCACAGCTTGTGCACCTGATCTTCACATGCTCTTCCTGCACCCAATGGTGGTTTATGGTTTGGAGTCTTCTAACACCCCATGGAATTCTTTCTCCATGTCCACGTGGGCAGGCCATTAATTGTTCTTATCTTCCATCCTGGGGCCCTTCAGGATCTCAACCCTTATCTGAAGATACCCAGTCTTTCTCTGTTTACTCCCCTGCTCAGCTGTCCATGCTAACAAACAGTTCATTTAAAGTTCCCTGACACCAAGCTTTGAGCAGGACCCACTCATGCTAAACTGTCAGCAAGTTACAATTAAACTTAACCCTAGACAATTAATTTCTAATATTCTCTAAGTAAACTTAATGTAATCCCCAACATACAGTCAGCCAAGATGTAATCCTGGTAATCTCCAAATTGCTCGTGAAACAAAAGATGATCAGTGTGAAAAATATCTGGAAAAAGTACATTCCCGTTGGGCACAGTCTTTCCTAAAGCAGTGCCTGGTTTGTCACGATTGCCGCAGTCACTCCAGGAGCCATCACTCCAGACACTCCTGGAGCAGATCTAGGCTCTGCCGCCTCGGCTGCTCCCGCAGGCCACCGCCTCCCACAGCTGCCGGCAGTAGGGCCTGACCGTCCTCCCACGCCCCCCGGCAGCCCCAGCTCAGCAGGAATTCAAATAGGTATTCCCACAACAAATCTTGTGAGAACCTTTGAGCCTCCATGGAGGCCCCTTTCGAGGCAGTGTGGGGGCTGTTCCCTGGAGGATCACAGCTCGAAGAACTTCATTTGCATTGCTCTTTCTAGTGATAGCATCATCTATACAGAGTGAGATACTTAAGTCCCCTCTCCTTATGCTTTTTTCTTTTGTTTCTGTGTAGCTACAGTGAGAGGATCTTGACGTCTTTGTGTTTTTTCCCCCCCAGTAACCTCTCCAGTGAAACTGGAGGATGTCTTATGGCTTAAGAACTACATCATCTATGTTTCTGACTAAATCAGTGAAAGATTCTTCATCTTCTTTGAAAATCTGAGAACCTAGCGATGTCTCATTGTTTGGTTATTCTCAGCACAAAACAACTCTCACATCTCAGACATGTGAGAAACAAAACTCGAAAAGTCAAAATGGAAAAATCTGGACAGACCTTTGCAAAACAATACAGCCTGAAGTATTTACTAGAGAGCTGGAAAGAGATGTCTGCAAAACAACCTGACAGGGAAAATGGAAATGAAGAAAGTAACTGCATACAAAGAAAAGGAAAAGAGTGAGGGAATTACTGGCCAGGATCGTCAGGAGAGCTTTAAATCAAAAGGTAATTTAGAGCATGTACCCAAAGCTTCTAGACAATTGGGAGGCATTACACCTAGTAAGACACTGCAGAGCAGCCTGCCTGCTGAGGAAGTGAATAACATGGGTGACAGGGAAAATGGTGCAAATCAGCTCAGCAGGTCTCTCCTGGGAAGCCGGGTCACCACTGACACACAGCAAGATTTCCAGAGCGAGTGGAAGTTCTGAAGGGATTTAAAAGCACTGGCAGCCTGTATAAAATATGATTGGGATGCTCTCTTTGTCTGAAACAGGAGGCACAGGGCTGGTTTAACATGACAGGAGCAGGCATTGCCTCGACCCTTCCAATTAGGTCCAAGGCGTAGATCCATCCTTAGCACGTGGAGGGAGTTATTTGAGCTGCAGCCCCAGCCTCAGAGGAGGAGGAGGAGGGCTGGGTCGAGCGGAGCTGCTGCCCTGAGCCCTCTCCCTTTGCTGGGCAGCGGTTGCCCTGTGCTCGGTGGAAGGACGGGCTTGGCTTCAATCCCGGAGAGCTGCGTGTGCTCCAGCCGTGCCGCCTCCCCGAGCGGAGCATCCGCGGCTGCGGGAGCTGTGCCGGCAGCCAGCTCCGGCTCTCCCATCGCACAGCCCGCCTGCTCTGCCGGGAGCCCTGCCTGCCTCTTCCTCCGGCGGTGGCTGGTACCGGGTGGTGTGACCTGCGTGCCATGGGCGTTGGAAAGCAGCCACTGCTCCCTCCCGCCCAGCCCCCTTCCTCCCCTTCTGGGAGCAAGCCTGTGCTGGGCTGTGCTTGATGCCTCGGGAGCTTTGCTGCTCCTTTCTCAAAGCTGCTCAGCCCCTGCTGGGCTGGCCAGACTTTCACACATTGGCTGTGGCGGGAAGGCTGTTTAGATCTGGATAATGTTTATAAAACCGCAGAAATTAACAGAAACTCAGTGTCCAGGAGCAGGGCTGAAACTATCCTTTTAAAAGACAAAAAAACCCCAAACGCAACAAAACCAGACATGACTCAGCCCTGAACTGGAAGCTGTGAGCTGTCGCCAGTGCAGTGCTGTCTCTGGCTAGTGACTCTTTTTGAGAGCAAGGTGTGTTAGCTGAAGCTCTGTGCATTACCAGCACAACTGCCTGTGGTTTGGAAGAGCTTTTGGCTGGGATCCCACTGGTTCAGAAAGGGGACAGAGCTTGCTTGCCTCTGCCTGCTAAAGACAGCATGGACTTGTTCTGAGTCTGTATTGTTTCTCTCATAATTACTGTTTGATTAAAACATTTAAGATATGTTTGTCTTTTTAATTTGGCTCTAGATTAGGGCAGGAGGCCCACTCTTACTATACATAGTTTCCTTTAAGCCCAACCTGGCAAATTCTGATTACCCCTGAGATAGGCAGTATTATGAATCAGTCCTGAGTGCTTCTGCAGACAAGCACATTCCTGCAGTAGAGCTCTCCTAAAAAATCCAGAGGCAGATGGAAAAATAGCTAAGGAGTAATTAAATGTGGCTGTTCCTTAAGAAACAAGCCTGTAGTAGCAGCTCAGCTGGGCCCCATAAGCCAGGTACAGGATACAACTTCACTGCATGCAGTCTGCAGTCACAGTGCACTGAATGTCAGAGAAAGTGTTTTTGTATTGTTGCAGCGTGTTAATGTGTGGATCATCAAAGGTGGCTGGAAGTTCTGCTCAGCCTTCAGTGAAGATAAGCTTCTCCTTCACTGCTCTGAGCCTGGATCTCGCTCCTACTTGTAGGAGGGGTTAGACAAAGAGCGGTGGGCAACTGGTGCCTGTGAAATGAACCAAAAGGTTTGTAGTAAGTGAGCGAACATTTGCGGGCTAACTGTATCTTGATGTTGGATGATAACGATGCTGGCATAAAATGTTAGTGGTTTACAAAACGAGAATAGCACAGTCAGAGCACTCATCACCCCAGCTAATCCACGCACCGGCTAACACATGTCTGAATATGGCAGAGTTGGCTCAGCTGGGGGTTTGAAAAACTGAACAGTGGTAGTAGGCAGGTGATGGGAGGGGGGTGTGGCTGTCAGCCCAACAATGGCAAAGCATTCCGTTCTTAGGCAGAAATCTCTCTGCCTCAGGCCACCAGCCTCAGGCCACCAGCCTCAGGCCTTAGGTTTTATGGCTGCGGGTATCTGATCTATCTACTGGGAGGCCATGGGGATTAGGAGTGACATGAGCCAAGAAATGAGTTCTTTGTAAGAACTTGTACAGACTGAGATACTGCATGAGCTAAAAGCAGCACTGCTGTTTTTACCCAAGCCATCTAGTAGCTTTATGGAACCAATAATTAATTGCTAAGAAGAGATATTAGGGTTTTTGTTGCAGGAAATAGAGTGGAAACAGGACACAGGGAAGCAGTTAGGCTTGCACTAGTCCACTAATTCTCTTAGCCTGTCTGGCTAAAGTGGTTCTGTTGGTGTTAAAGACCCCTCACAGACAGGTAGCTGTTGAAGTCAGTGACCATCACTTTCCTCTTACAGTGGAAAGGTGCTGAAAGAAAGAGTGCCCTCATCACAGTACTTGTTTATGCTCTTCAATCAGCAGGATGTGACAAAATAAAAGTAAAAAGAAGTGTTTTCAGCAAGATTTGCAGTTGCCAGCCCATTAAGAGAAGGTGTTCTCCATGGCAAAGGAGAAGTCTTGTAGTGGACATCGGCAGGGAGGAACAAAGCCTGGATAATACCGAGTTAATGACAATAAGAACCTCTAGTGACAAAGCACCAAGCACTGGACCAAACAGCAAAAGTCTCCAAATGATGTACCAGCAGTCAGCAAAGATGGATTTTAAAGTGCTGAATGTTGTTTGGGCTTTTATTTTAAAGTAGTTAATTGTAATGGTTCTGGTTTACGTTTGTGAGGGACAAGATTGTTTTGTTGTTGCAAAAGTGCTGCCTTAGAAAGGATTTTTAGTATCTAGAAGAACACACCTACTTCTTAATAGGGATTTTTTAAACGTACATTTTGGACACTTGAGTGCCATGTTATCTGGTGCTGCTTAAAATATGTGTTCTGTATCTAAGCATAAATACCATAGGCTATGACAGTTGCTATAGCAACTAAGCATCTACTATTAAATAGCACCCACAGGCTGAAAAACCATGTGCAGCCTGTCAGTACACAAGGTATCCCTTTCTTTGCAGCCAGCTAAGTACAATATTTTTATCTCAGAAGCTAGTCTGTTTCTGATGAATGTGTTTGTGCTGGTCATATGAAGATCTTTTCTCCCTCATCAGCTCTACCTTCCTTTGAAACAGCAGATACTGTAAGAACAAAATAGCCTGAAGTGGTTGCAAGCTGAAGAAGTTAATGAATAATTCCTTTTTCATATATTCTTGAACATGCATTAGAGTGTGGCTTTCAAGTCTTTTATTCCAGATTTGAGCTTGCACCTTTACTGTTCTGCATCTTTTGATATTACAGTGTTTTGCTCTTGAAACCAGCCTTTCAGAAGGCACCGTGCTGTTCCTAGAAGTCGTATCCTTGAAAATTACAATACCAGTGGGAAACTAATTTCTGCAGTCATGGCAGACTGGAGAATTGTAATTCAAAAGCACAGCTAAAACTAACAAAACTTTTAGAAATATGTGGTCCAGTTATTTATTTTTAAGCTTGCCTTAAAGTTGGTAAGCATTTGGACCATGAAATCTAAGGGGAAAAAGTAGAAAAATATGAACACTGAGGTTCATTTGTGATAATAGTTCTGGTGGTTGAGACTTCAGTAACAAGCTGTTGACAGCATTAGTTGTTTTACATTTTCCAAGCCAGAAATGTGATTTTCTTTAGACCCATCATAAATAACAAGGAGGATAAAATTAAACATCAGTAAGAGAAATACACTGGTTATAGAAATGAATGCTTTGTCTGCAAGTTAAAATGACCCTCTGTGAGCCTTAAAGAGTAGAAGAAGGCTGTGATGGCTTATTGGAGTGTTTGGATTGTTTCCAAATTTTGTTTGAATCTGATGAATCAATATGTTAAAAGCAAAATGTACTGTAGCCACAAATTATTGCTGATGTTGATTTGCTGCTAGCTTACCAGAATGACATAGTCTATAAAAATATAAATTATAGTAGGACCAAAACAATTTTAGTTTAATAAGAGTATCAAAAAGTGAGGATAAGAAGTAGGTAAACTAAGGCATGAAAAGGCAAATTAAAAATGGGGTATTTTTTTTGCCTAAGAGAACGATTGCTAACACCTGTGTGCCTTGTCTGTTTAAAGGGTTAACCCAGTTAGAAGCATGACTATGAACACAGGTAACAGACTGTGAGCTGGTCTTGTTCTCTGCTCCAGTCCTGCACCTTGATGGAAATGACAGCTTTGACTTTTGTAGCAATAAAGGAATGTTAACTCCTGTCTCCTGGTGGTCTGCCAGTAGCCAGTGGTTTCCCAGCAATCAGTTCAACATGTCTAGTATTAATGGAATAATAAATCATTAATTTGCTTTACTTACAAATAGCACCGAATGCCAACAGACTTGGGATAAAGTTGCTGGAGCTGCTGTGAGCAGTGGTGCAGGATGATGTGGAGAGTGGTTTGCCAAGGCAGAGAGGAAAGTGGGGCTCATCAAAGAGTTGCTTAGAATTTGCTGGGTGTTTAGATACTGCATGGGGCTCAGCTGAATGCCTTGGATGGTCTGCCTGCCTCCTGCCACTTACATCCTCTTCAGGGAATCATGGACAGATCCTGGCAAGTTCCATCATTCTCCATTTTTTGTTTTAATGCAAGGGAATTGTCTCTTTCTCCCCATGGTTTCCCTGTTTGTTTTCAGTTCTTGCTTTTTTTTTTGTTTTTGCTTTTGTGGTTTTTTTTTTTCCTTCTTGTTTTTCAGCCTGTTGGTAGCTCTCCTTTGAAAAAGGTTGTGTGTTTCTGCCATATTTGGATAAATATTATAGCCTGATCTTGCGTCTGGCTCAACAGCTAGGGTGAGGATGAGCACACACACACACTCCTCTGTACAGACTGTTCTACCTAACAGCAGCACAAAGTCTTACGAAGTTATGTTTACAGGATGTGAACTTTAGGGATATAAGAGGTACTAATGCTTTTTTTTCCGCTGTGAAGTCCATCATGCCCAGCAGGAGAAATAGGGTAGAGTCTGGTGCCCTCTTGTGACTACTTTAAACTCCTGGAAAAACATCATCCTGTGACTTAAAAGCGGTCAGAACTTGAATTACACTGGAAAACACAAAGAAATTTATCCTAAACAAAAGCTGGAAATATAGAAAGGGAGAATTAACCTCTCAGTGTTATTTCTGAGATGAAACTTCTGCGTGGTTCAGAACAGAGGCAGTAGACTCACGACTCATATTTGACTGATGTGTTTAATATTTTGATGATATGTTACTTTCATGAAAGCTTTTCTTCATGCTATTCAACTAGATATGATACTGAAGGATGGACAAGTCAGGGTTATACATTAATATCGCGCTGCATCATGGAAGATTATGGCCAATATTACACATTTCTAAATGAAAAACTCCCCAAATTCTCCAAATTCTGGAGGGTTGAAGTCATTATGATCTGAAACTATGGTCCCGCAAAAAACGTTCAGATTCACCTTTAATTTTCCACAGTCTTCAGGGAGGAGGAGGATGACTATTTTCATGGCCTTGGTTTAATTTCACATTGATTTATTTGGAATGGTTTTCAGTATCTCCAGAGATATATTAAAAAAAACAAGATTATTTTCTGGGATTTTCCCTTGTACAGTGTTACTTCTTATCTTGGAATTTGACTAAGAACTTGTTCTAGTTTCTGGAACTGAATACTAGGAAGACAAAAAGAGAAATATTTAGAATGATTTCCAGTTTCTCCCCTCTCATGAGAGGGGAATTTTTCTGGTCAGAAGAGGGAATGACTCATCCTTTAACAAAGCAAGAAGGGTCCACTCAGCGTCTCATTAGGGAAAGCCCCGTGCTGAGTTATGAAATCACACACACCTTTGAATTCTGCTTTTGTGTAAACTGAAGTGCCCCTCTGACCTTTAGTTTCCCACCAAACCTTTCTGACACTACAGTCTGCCTGTATCTGCTTCGCGCCACTGTGTACAGGGGAAGGTCCCCATCTGTCCTCTTCTTGTTTCTGGTGAAACTTCAGATTTGTTCTTGGCTTGTCTAGAACCTCCTGACTTTTGCTGGTGGGCCATTCCCACAAGTCAAGACAGCAAGAAGTCAGTGATACTCCTGAATTGCCTTGTTGTTTAATGTACATTTTTCTTCACTTTTGCATATCTCTGTATCCAGTCCCGAGTTTAGTTTGAGACTTGTGCATTTGTCCGTTTTGGGGCACAGCTGTACCTGCCAGCGATGCAGTGAAGTGCACCATTCCACTGAGAGCCTTATTTTAGGAAGGATTTGAACAAAAGAGTTAGAGACAGTTAGAAACCATACATGCAGTTCAATGGAAAATTATAGGATTTTTTTATAATACCTTATCAAATGTTCTGTATCAAACACATTGCCTCATCACCTATAATTGTCAAACATGCAAGAATAAAGTCTACCTGTAGTGGGTATTGCAAGCCTTGTCTTCTTGACTATATTTAAGAAAGGCAACACTCCCCTGCCCCCAATTAATCAAATTGATAAGTAATAGTGCTGTTGTCTTAAGTGTGTCAGGCTCACACTGTCAGAGACTCATCCTAGAAAACTGGTGCTAAGGAAGTGCTTCCCAACTCGTGAAAGTAGTGACAGGAAGGGAAGAGCTTGAGAGTCAGAGTCCACATGAATAGATCTCCAAGAACTAGGGATTTGAGAGATTATTGCTGGTGGCCTCCTGTGTACAGCAGTGCAATGGTGTTACTGGTGTCTTCAGTCCTGTACCCAGACAGGTATTATGAGCCTTGTGAGTGCTTGGCCCTGAGTGTTTCCAGTCTGGGAATCAACTCTGCAGATCAGTATCACTCTTACCTTTTGAAAACAACAAGACACCTCCAAACACCAGAGTATCACAGTGAGGAAAATGCCAGCAAAATCCCCAAGGGTCTAATGCCCATGTTACCAGAAGAGACACAAAGTAAAAATGAAAGTGTGCATATCTTTTTTTTCTGATGCCCCAGCATAAATAGAAGGAAATAAGGTAATTTGAATCTGACCCTGAAAGTGCTGACTAATTAGAATTTGTGCTTTGATACCTCATCTTTGCCTGCACACTGTTCACTGCTCCATTGCAATAAGCTCTGAATATGCACAGACACACCTGCTCATGCTTTCTAGTATCTCCTGCAAGGGCTTGCATTTTAAACTGAGGAGCCAGACAATGCTCAAGGGAAGAAATGTCACATTTTACAGATGGGGAACTGTGATACAGGCTGCTGCATTACTAAGTAGCTTTCTGAACATGGATATTTGCATATTTGTTCAGAACATCTGCAACTTAAAGTTTACAAGGCTTTTCAGGACTTTGTATATCATACAACACGCTTTTCCCACAGTATCTCTCTTCTCTTTGATTCTTCATTGCCCTCAAGAAAATACTTCAAGACAGACCTTTGAACATAGAGGGGATGCTCTGTGATCATGGACTGAGATGTAAAGGCCCTGTCATCGACTGAGACTACCAAACAGGGTGGATCATTTCATGGTGCACCCAGAGGTTGCTCTTGTAGACCATATTCATGTGATGGTTTGTAAAATTTTTGCCACATCTCAATGTCCACATTGACCACAATTTTGACCACAATTTTGACCACAATTTTGACCACAATGTCTCCTCAGCAGACTTCCTCTCTGTCTGAAAGGCTGTTTTTTGCTTCCTTACCTCTGAGCATTTTGTACAGGATGAAGTAAGAGTAAAGTCCTAGAAGTTATCAGTGATCTGAATTGCAAATGAGATATAACAAGTTCAGAGCCTTACCAACAGCTCATGATGGCAGCTACTAACATCTGTTACCAGGGTATTAGTATAACTCTAATTCTTCTTCTTATTATTATCATCCAATTATAATTATCTAATTATAATTATTATTATTATTATCAGTTTGGGATAACAGATTTTTCTTTTTGTGCTTCATGTTCTTGTCACTTTGAATCATGAGGCCATGCTGCATCCCTGCTGCAAACAGAAGCGCCCTCTCCTGTGCAAAGGTTCATTTTGCAGGGAAAGAGGGAGTGCAGTGCCGTGCAAACCAACCCAGCAGGCACTGGAAGACATGCAGAGGACTGGTAGGTATCACATCCTCTAGACACCTGTTGCAGAAGACATGCTGGAGATCCAGCTTCGGGGATGCTGGCATGCTTCCCTCCATGCCAAACAGGTTAAAAAATTATTGCATCTCTCTGATGCAATCCCCCCACTCTTATTGCTACTGTTAGTTTGTGGTGGTTTGAAAATAAGATGGACATTCCAAACTGCGAGGGAAATTTGGCATCATTTCAGTGTATGAGGAAGTTTCCTAAAAGACCTGTCCCACAGTGTGAGCTGTAGAATGACAATATGCCCACTAAGAAAAGCCATTAGGTTGTGGATAATTTTGAAAGGCTGGTTCTGAGTTAGATTTCATCACTCACTACTCAGCAGAAATATGACATTTTGTTGTACATGAGAGCAGCTACAAGGTCACCAACTGCAGAAGAAACTTGTGACACGTAGAGAGTCTGAGTTCATTCCTATGGGGTTTTGCCAGCTTTGTAGCAAAATTGTAGCAATCCTCTTGAGGCAAAATTTAATACAGAACATGAAAGCATTTCTTAATCAGGAATAGAATTTTACTTTAAAAAATTGCACTCTTCAGATATAACTTAAAATTGATGAATAAGCAAACAAATCACATACATCATCTTCAAAATCTAGTTTAGCCAGCTCTAGTTCATAGCCAGAAATTATTCACTTTGTGTTTTAGTCATACTTAAAATAATCAGCAATGAACTTATCTCCCAGGTACATTATAAAAGTCTGAGACACATGTAAAAATAAGATCATATTTTATTTATACAGTGGCCTACTCTTCTTTAAGTCAGATGATGGAAGTTATACCCAAGTAAATGCTGAGTATAAAAGAGTGAAATTTCCTAATCCCACCCCCTTACACTGGTGAGCAGCTTACCTGCTCTGAGCCTTATGTGTGGAGACCTGGCCATCTAAAGACCAAATTGGGAGGCACAGCCTGGGTTAGACTCTCTAACTTGTTTTATAGCTTGAGCTGAGTTGGGGAAGTTGGGAGCCAGGTCCAAATGCCAATGTTGAGAGCTGCAGATCTGATGTAGCAGGTGAACCTTTCTTCACAGCACAAAGCAGTCCCTGTGGGCTCACGGGTGGTGTCTCTGTAGGAGGAACAGGTGGAAAGACCCACACAATCAATCCACCCCTCAGATCTGCTCTGAACTGAGAAGTGCCCTTTGCTGTGTATCTCACATGTGTGCCAGTGCTGAGACCTTTCCTTCACCTGAGTGGCACAGTCAGGTACTGCCTGACAAAACAGATCGCGTGCTTGAATTATCCAATAAGAAACAGTCCCTTTATCTGATGGGATATTTTAACAGCGTGGAATGTTTCTTGATGCCCTCACTCAGCCATAAAGCTGCTTTTCTGTTTATCCAAAGAAGTCAGAATTGGCAGTTTTCCCATGTGGATACGTTGCTTGGTACAAGGCCCCTAACGCCTTCAGTAATCTATCACAGAATATTTTAGTTTGGAAAGCGTCTCTGGAGATTTTCTAGGTAAGTTTTTAAGTCAGATCAGGCTGCACAAGTCTTTGTCACTTCTAAAGCTTTTAGTTCAGAGTGTGTCTGAACAAAGAAACTCCAAGGATTTTCGTTAAGAGAAGATGGATTATGATATAGTAATTTAGAACAGCATGCAACTTCAGTAAGGCCGAAGAATTGCAGCTGTTGCATGAGACCCTGATAATTCCTGTCCCCTGCATCTATAGCATTGGGCTCCAATGTTGGTTCACAGAATCATGGAATATCCTGTGTTGGAAGGGACCTACAAGGATCATCAAGTCCAACTCCTGACTCTGCACAGGACACCCAAGAATCACATCATGGGCCTGAGAGTGTTGTCCAAATGCTTCTTGAACTCTGTCAGGATTGGTGCTGTGACCACTTCCCTGGGGTGCCTGTTCCAGTGCCCAATCACCCTCTGGGTGAAGAACCTTTTTCTAACATCTAACCTAAGTCTCCTCTGACTTAGCTTCAGGACTTTCCCTCAGGTCCTGTCACTGTCACCAGAGAGAAGAGCCCAGTGCCTGCCCGTTTGACTCCCACCATGAGGAAGCTGTAAACCACAATGAGGTCTCCCCTCGGTCTTCAGGCTGAACAGACCAAGTGAACTCAGACACTCCTCACAGCTTCCCCTCCAGAGCTTTCACCATCCTCATGGCCCTTCTTTGGTTGTTCTCTAATAGCTTAATGTCTTTCTTATATTGTGGCTCCTAAAACTGCACACAGGACTTGAGGTGAGGCTGCATCAGCGCAGAGCAGAGCGGGACAATCCCCTCCCTCGACACTCACTTTTTATCACAGGAAAAACATCAGAGAGGTTTAAATTGATCGAGGTCAATATCTAACTTGCATCCATTTCAATCAGTGCAGCAGCCTGTACCTCTGGTTTCTTCTAAATTCACTGCTATTATTCATCAGAGTTTGCATTCAGGCCATGAAAATCCTGAGGCTGGGGCAGTTTGCATGTGCATCTTCAGAGATGAGTCAGTCACCCGTGCTCCGGCTGGCAGGGGCTGTTGTGAGCCGTGTTCTGCTGCTGAGGAATTCTTTAGCAACAGAAAGTTACAGTTATTCAGCAAAGTTACAGGCATTCAGCACTTTGAAGGTCTCTCCTTGTTACCTTAGAGAATTTGATCTCTGGATGTGTATAAAAATAGAAATCCAGAACTTGTTAATTAGGACCACAACCAAATTTCATGTTTTTCTGAGAAACAACCTCCTGTTTAGTATTATGTGGACTACTTTTGAGGACAAAACCATCTCACAGATAAATATCAGAGGAGTCATTAAATAATTAAAAAATGAAATATGTAATAAATTTAATAAATTGAGGATATATTATTTTGGCATAATGGTTCTTTCCAAAAGTGTAAGAATACATAAGAATAAAACATAATATACAGAAATATCTATGGCGATTTTAAGATATTAAAAAGTATTGTATTTACATTGACTGGTTAATATTAATTCAATGCAGAAATGTCAACATCAGTAATAATTTCAACATGTCACAGAAATACAGCACCACGGATGAAATTAAACAATACTGTGAAACACTCTGCAAACTCGTACTCAAATTGATTCTGTCTGTTAATTCTCATAAAAATATGAAGAAGTTAGATAAACATTGCCAGATTTGTATAATTTTTATTTTTTAAGCTCTTGTTTGAAGACACAAGGAACTACTATCAATAAGTTATTCATAATAAAAGTGGCAGCAGCAACAATGAAATTTGCCCCAGCATGTCTGAGGGAGTTCCCCAATTGTGGGGAGGAAGGACTGTGCTCTCCAGACTGCCAACCTTCCATACCATCTATGAGCCTACCCACATCTTCTGCAGACTCCTACACAGTGAAAATGGGATCAATAACAAAAGGGAAGGGTTAGCTTAGTCAGAAACGAAACACGAGTTCAACAAACATTTGGAGATGGCATAAAAGCAGTCCCCGACTCCACTTGGAAATGTATACATTTTCTATATATTTCACTGCATTCTAGGTCTGACTGCCAAACAAGTAAAATTTACTAATTGTAAACTATCAAGCATTAGAATTGTACATTTTAAGAATGTCAGGGCAGGGCAGGATCTTGACTACTGCAGCAGCAGTACCATTGGTCTGTGTTATCAGGCCATTGTTTTGCACTCTAATTCTCCTGGAATGTGTGATGTAGCTGAAGCCACATACTAAAGTACAGGGAAAATGTTCAAGGCTCTTGCTGAAAGGCTTACTCATTTTTAATATTTTCCACTGGTTAACCACAAGCGTTAACAGAAGAGCACATGTATGAGAATCTGAACGTGTACCTCCTAAAGAAGCAAAAATTCAACCATAAAAAGAGTACATTGTTCTCCTCAGCAGTGCTTTTTTTTTATTTTGCTCAGAAGATAAAACTGGTTTTATTTCTTATGAGAAAAAGAGTCGGTCAAAAAACCAAGCTTTTAAGATCCCAATTTGAGTCAAAGTAAGTTACTTAGTTTATTCCACATATCCTTAGCAACGCAGTATTTTCACCAATGATACTGGTGGGCAAAGTTTGTTGTAGGAGACAAACAAAAATGTGATTTATTTCTCCCATAGCATCCTCAAGGAGTTGCTGGCCCATGCAGGACACGCAAAATAATGTCAGCATGCAAAGACTTGTGTCCTGCAGCTGGCATTGGGAACTTCTAATTTGTTCCAGCAGCTACAAGCTAGCTGCCACTTTCCTGGTCTCTGCCACTAGTACAGGCCTCCTGAATGTTGGGTGAATCTGTTATTTCTTTGTTTTCTTTTCTTTGGTCCCCTTCCTCTGATTCTTTTGGTGTTTCCAATTTTCTGCTGTCAGTATTGTGATTAATGGATGAATTTAGCTTGGATGAGTTCAATCTCCATCTTCTCAGGCTCCTATAACAGTCTTTTCTGACGTTTTCACTGACCAGCACGTAGATGATTGGATCAGCAACACCATTTGCAGTGCATAAACACAAAAACACTGTAAAAATGGAATATATCTCCTTTTCAAATGGACATGGGCAGTCCTGATGAGACACAAAGTATATGGCTCTTATTATGAGCACCACATGATATGGAGCAAAGCAGATCAAGAAAATAACAATAATGGCAATAGCCACATACTTCACTTTTGCTTTCTGGCGACAAGTCAAGGTGATGCTTCTTTTTGCAGTTTGGAAAATGCTGTAGTTTGTAAAAATGAGGATTGTGAAGGGTATGGCAAATCCAAACACGAATCTAGCAAAGCTGTAAGAAGCCAATAATGTGTTAAGGGGCACTGTCTCAAAGCAGGTTGTCACATTTGTACGTTCTTCTGTAAGTACTGGAGTGTGGACTACTGCAACCACGGTAAAGAGAAAACAGACTATTATGATGGCCTTTTTCTGTCCTCTTCTCCCCCTTGATTCCAGAGAATACACCAGTGCCACGTAGCGATCCACAGAGATGGAGCACAAAAGCAGAATGCTGATGTAGATATTGCAGAAAAAGATGAATCCTATTATTTTGCAAGTAGCGTCCCCCATAGTCCATTTGTGCTCATTTTGCACATAGATAATCCAGAAAGGCAAGGTGCCTAAATACATCAGCTCACACAATGATAAACTGAAAATGTAGATGGCAACTACTTTATTCCTTTGGATTTGTACATATGTTAGCAGAGAAGTTAAGCAATTTGCTGGAAAGCCTATACAAAAAACAATGCTGTAAACAGCAACCAGAAGTGTCTGGCTGTCTTTGTAGGGCATTCCTGAGCAAGTGGAATTACAACTTTCATTTAGATGATCTCCCATTATTCTTTTTCCAGCTGGTGTTTCCTGAGAATCAGAAGACAAGGTGAAAAGTTAGCATTGCATCACTTAAAAATGTGTCAGTAAATGTTATGGCCCCATAGATGCCAACTTGGCATGCTAGTGGAGCAAGTGGGATGAGGGATGCTGGAAAGGTGCCTCCTCAGGCAGGAACTGAGAAAGAGAGGGTCACACCCCTCCGCCTCTGAGAGCTGGACTGGAGTCTGATGGGTATGTGGAAGCTCTCTCAAGGGGGATTTGAAGTTTTGTCCCTGGACATAAAATCATCCATCTCCTTTCTGTCAGTTCCCATTCTAAAATCATACTGTAAATGCTAAAACCCCCTTCATACCTCATGCCATGTATCACCTGCACCCAAAATCTCACAAGGGGATCAACCTACAAAAGTAAGGTAGATGAATATGAAGCTGCAGGGCAGCTTAGACATATTTAAAAAAAAAAATCCAGATTCAGTAATATCCCATCTTAAGAATGACTGGAGAAGAGAATCCTCACTGCTGTATGGAGAAGATGGCACAGTACTCAGACCAGTGACAGGACCCGAGGGAATGGCCTGAAGTGGTGTCAGGGGAAGTTTAGGCTGGATATTAGAAAAAGGTTCTTAACCCAGAGGGTGGTTGAGCTGGTGTTAACTTACAAACACGGTGGTTGCAATAAGGGCTGGTGGTGACGAGGTTTTTGCTGCCTCTGAGCATCTGTCACCTTTGGTGGAGGAGAGGTATTTTCTGGGCTGCCTACCTAACTGTTGTGTAGAGGGGATAAAAAGGGTGCTTGATTTCAGGGTCAGCAGTGGTTCTCTGCCCAGACCTCATCTGTGAGCTGACATACAACAGCTCGTCCTCGACTCAGACACGCCTGACCAATGTGAGAGCTGCTGTACACCTGCACACCACAGAGGGTCTTGGAGATGTCCCCTTCTATGGTAAAGCACAACAGGTGAATACAGCTCATAGTCAGGCAGAGGGTGACAGCCAGGGCAGGGACATGGCACAAGTCACACACCACCTCAGTTACTCATCAGCTTGTCTACCCCACACACCTCAATAAAAACACCTTCAGGAGTGGTTGAGGGTGCTCTCTCCCCTCCTCCTCCTGGCTTCACACACTTCTCTTGATCCTGTGCTTGTGTGAATATTCTCCTTTCTGTACAGCTTCCCCCACAGCAGTCAGCGATGGTGCAGGATGGGAAGTGGTACAAGAGTTCTGTCAACACATAGCTCCCAATGGTTGTCTTGCCTCCTCCCCTCCCACTTTTGCTCCAAGTCTCCTTCCCGTGGACAGCATTCGGGAGGGAACCTCAGGAAGGAGATGTCTGTGGCTTTCTAAGCTACCTGCTTGGAGCAGGCATTTTTCCTTGGTGCTTGGCATATGGACTAAGCCACAGGGCTGGGGCTGAGCCAAAGAGACCTTCACCCTGAAATGGCTGTCAGCTGCCAAGCATGATGCCTCAGCTGACAAACTGCAGTCATAGGTGTGGATTTACACTCCAGAGAAAAAGCCGGTGCCGAAGAGATGTCCTGAAGCTTTGGCCTGTCGTCTTGGGAGCTCGTACTCTGCCCAGTAGGAATGCTCTAAGTCCCAGCCCCCTATCAGGAAGGAGGAGAGGAGGCCACCATTTGCTCCACTCCTCACCTTCTCCAGGCTGTCAGCCCTGTCCAGGAAGAGTCTTCTCCCACTGCATCCACCCCCAGTTCAGAGCTTCACTTGCCTTCACTCAGTTCTCCAGGCCTGCAGAGGGGTTTCGCCCTCAAAATGAAGATCACGAAGCAGCACTCAGCAGACGATTTATGAAATTTCTCCTGGTGACATTGCCCCTTGCATTGACACACCCTTAAGGGGAAGGAAGTAAGACCACAATCCACCCTGTAACTGAAGTCAGCTTCTCTGTGCCTCTACACCCCTCTTCAATTGAAAGAAATTGAATTTATATCTTTTTCTCAGACCTTTAGAGTTTAATGGTTTGATGTTTGGCTCAACCCAGAAGATTCCCAGTTCTGTTTTCCTCTGGGATGTTGAGGCTAACCTGCATCTCAAATATTAATTCAAATGAAAAACAGTAATAATTACACAGCTGAGAAAACTATAACCCATTTTCTATTAATATTTGTGATGATCAGTTTTGGTTTGAACACTAGAACTCAGAGAGACTTATCATACCCAGCAATTTTCAAGCATTTATGAAAAGTCAAACGTAGCAATGATGACAAGGATGAGCAATATCCAAGAATGCATTTGTAAAATACAAACTGTTCCAACGAGTTATCTTTGCTGCCCTGTATCTTTCCGTTGAGCAAACCTCTCCAAAGTAGCTGTTTTCACCTTTCTGTGGCCTATCCTGATGTGCTAGGTCTCACCAACCATAACTAGGTGTTACAACAGGTACTGGCTGAGTTTTGCATCAACAGCTCGATGTATTTTTGTCAGCACTCTGAGGTTTCTTGCTCTGTGACAGTCACCGCATGAGACAAACCGCAGTTCTCACGTGCACGTTTCTCACCTTCAGGATGTGTGAAACATCTCATCTTCCAGGCCAGAGATATCACCTCTGGCTCAGGAAGCACCTCAGCACAAATCACTGGAAGTTGGGGTAATCCGCTAAGAATTTGCTGCATGGCTGCTCTGTATTTACACTCTTCCATTTCTAATGTTCTGGTGTTGTGTCCACAGATAAATAGATAATTACATTTCTTACTCCTAAAATGCAGTGGCTCCTGCTGCTCATTTGGGCCTGTTGAATTAATCTTTTCTCAAGAAAAGTCTTTTCGGTAACACTGAAGTGTGAAAAAAAGGGAAGTGAAAACAAGCAGGAAAGCAAAAGGCTTTACTTGGCTCTTTTTTTTTTTCTTGTTATTTATGTATGAACTGCTCATGTGAAACTGTTTAAATTTCCAAAGGAGAAGTTGGAGTGATAAAAATAACCCCTATTAGAAAAAACAAAAAAAGCAAATTACAGATATGGCTACAAGGAAGAGAAGGATAAGTTAAAAAAGCACAATAGTTGGACAGAGACTGGTTGAAAGTCTTTGGGTTAACTCACCTGAGATACACAGGGGCAGAAGGAAACAAAAGGACAGTAAAATCCATAACATGAGTACAATTACATGAGAAAAGCACATTAATTAATGTATTTTTTAATTTTCTAATATTTTTCTGATCATCCATCTCTGCCAGGGATTATTGTTAGAGCCGGAAGTTTTGAGGTGTTTATGTGGATATTAGGAACAATTTAAAATAACTGCTGTGATGGTTAAAATTAAACAAACTTTCCCTTCATGCTTTTCTTCCTGTCTCCAATATCTGTAGAGGAAAACAACCTGCATGTCTTAAAGCATAAATCAACTTTCAGTGAAAGAGGATATGAGTTTCTCCTGGGGGATTTTGTGTGCTTTCTGCAGTAGAATGTGGTGCTGGAAGTATTTGACACAAGCGTGCCAGCAGAATGTCAGCTGGACACTCAAATCTAATATTGAAACACATCAGTTCCCAGATGTGACATTTATGCTGCCTACAGTGCTCGTCACCAGTAATGTCACTCCTCCAATGTCTGAACATGGGCTTCTCCTTCCCATGCTGAACTTACATTATCTGCCTGTAAATTATCAACTAATAAACTCCTGTGTCTCTTAACTTGAAGGTAAGAAATTGTCGTGGATTATTTGCTCTGTTGTTCTTGAAAGTAGGAAAAATGTTCATGCTGTCTTTGAATAGAAAGAGATCATGGCCCATTTGCCCAGCAAGTTAGTGAACTGCTTTATTTTTTTTTTCCTGTTATTAATAAACAAATTAGTAGAGGAAGTCACTCCTATAAGCAAATCTCAGCATGAAAAGGAGAAACAGCCATGGCTCCACTTGGTTACCCATCAGACAGATCATTTTTACTGACACACATAACATAGCGGGATTTGAAGCTGTACAATTTGAAATTCGAACATAAACCCATCTATTTTCAAGCAACATCATTTCAAAGTTGAGTATATGAATATATAATTTTGACACTATATAGTTTCAAAACTCGGTTTAGAAAAAAAAGCTATCCTGGGAATCCAGTCTGAGCACAACTCTATCCTAAAATACCATTCTTCCACTGGTGAAACAGGTAACCCCTCTCTTGACTAGTGCTGGTTAAAACAAGTTCTGGGGCATTTGTAGGCTGAAAGCACCAAGACCTTGGGATTAGTTATACAGCCTTAATATTTAATTCTATACTGCAGACATGAGATACAATGCAGATATAAGCAATCTTATAAAGATATTAAAATAGAGATGATGTTTGGTAGAAGACAGAAGTTATTAATCAATTGCCTTTCAGGAGGGGAGGAGCTCAACAGTCTTTCCTGATGAGGAAAAGATACTTGATTTACCTCATGATAACACTGTTCATAGATGTGAACTCTCAATGACTGTAGATTTTTAAATACCTATGTGCAAGTTTTTACATGAATCCACACATCCACTTCCCCCTTTCCACAATCTAGAAATCCCACAGTAGTGCTAAATGTGCTAGTTTGCTAAAATGAGCAGCTGTGGTATTACTAAGGGGAACTGTCATAATTCAGGTTTGACAAAGGCCCCAGTTTAAGAAAGTGATCCTTCCCTAATCTGGGGGTCCTAGTGCCATGTTACACTACTTGGAGAGGGACTGCTCAGGAGAGAAGAATGTCTGGTGGGTGGGAGAGAAATATGGTGATAAAAGATCCTCATACTGGGTTTAAGACCGTGCTATTCAACATATATAATAGTGGGTAAAATTACTTCAGTGTCATACATTTGTGTAGGTAGGGAAAGTTCATAGGTGAAAAATAGACCCCAAAATCCATCCATACCAGGGGACTTTTTTCCCCAGTCTCATGATTCAAAGGCTGTGAGTCATGATTTTGGGACTTTGGACCTAGCAAAAGTTTCTCAGTCATCCCTGAGAGCACCAGAGTGCAGCTGTTGCAGGGTAGATTTACCCCCTGGTACCTACCACCTTGTGTGGAAAAGATCCCAGAGCCAGAGGAATGCCTCCATGGCCAGGAGAAGCATCATGAAGCCCAGAAAAGCTGTCATAGATTTGAGGCTAAACTATAAAGCCTGTCAAGTGCAAAGGCTGAGGAAAATGTAGGTGTTGGAGCAGCAGCAGTGAAAGTGAGCAGCTGAGAGTGGCTCTCTTCTTCACACCTGACACCATCAGGCACTCGAGCTCAATGACTTCCTAAAGTTATTGCAGCTTAATTGGTGGCCTTGGCAGCAGGGGCTAATTGTATATGGCTTCTGTTAAAGAAGTGGCTCATTTGGAAACCCAGCTGACCAAACTGGCTTGTGCTGGAACTACGAAGTTTTAGAAGAAGAGGATGAGAGGCGTGATTCCCATTCCTCTCTCCTGCATCGGGGGGCTCATGGATGCTGGCTGAAGCACAGCCAAGTGCCAGCAGTTTTGGCACTAGGGGCTTACAGGTGGATGGATACTGTGCTGGATTCCCAAAAGAGCAAGCTGGGATCTTGGAGAACAGGCTGGGATATCAGGAAACAGGCTGCTTTAACAAGGTGAGGAGGTCTGGCTATGCTGGCACACTGTTAGAGGTGAATGTCTCGCTGCCAGGTTTAAGGAAAATCTGACTTCAAGCAGCTGAACAAAGAAGCACAAAGACCTATGTCCAAACCCACAGGTGTACCCCTTAAAAAGGAGTGCTCTATTATCCTTTAGATTTTAGGATTTCCCCAGCAGCTACTTGTAGTTCTCTTCCTCTTTATTCTTGGCCTCCAGGCCTTCAAACAGGAGACTCCTGCCAAACCTTTGGCATCGGCAGTTAGAAACACACTAAGAGCCACAGAAAGGCCCAGTCTAGAGCCATGTCCACCACAAACTACTGGGACTCAAAGTCATCTCTGGGGTGGCAACTGTTCAGCTGGAGTTGCTGGAGGTTTCTGGACTAAGTTCATACATCTCACCCTTCAGTGAACACCAGCATGCGGCCATGTGTGACAGCTGGACCAGTGCAAGGCATTAAGAAAGGTCTTCAAGTCCTGAGCAAGCAGAGGACAATCACAGCCACCCTGTGGCCAAGAGAAAGACTTGTTCCTGCTAGGAGGAGCATCATTTGCAGACCTGTGAGGGTGGGATCTCATCACCTCCGGGGCAGGCAAGATGGTCAGCCTGGGAGCGGCGTGGCCAGGCCTATGGCTTGTGGCATCCCTTAGCTGACCCCTCTGTTGCTGCCACAGAAGAACAGGGCAGTGTTGTAGCAGAGTTGATTGAGTTTTAGTGACCATTTAGTTATCCTACCTTGCGGTAAGTGGCATTGCTTATTTAAAGTTAGCTGTGGATGGTGGCTGGCCAATGGCTCTGCTTGTTTCCCATGTCTTGGTTTGCATTCATTAATGGTCAAGGGTTGAGTCTGACCACAGGGTGGTCCTGTGTGCTCGTGGCCTGTCAGTGCTGAGTCCTGCCCTGGCTATGTCCTTTGTCACTGACCTGCTCACCTCCTGCAGCCTGTCAGCACCTGGGTCTGCCTTTCCCTGTCTGTGGTCTCTGTACCGCCACGGTTCATTCCTGCCTTTCACCATCCTGCTGCTGCTTTTCCTCCCTCTGCCCCAAGGCAGAGGTTTTCAATCCACTGCTGTCCCAGGAGATTCACAAATGGTAAATCATACCTCTTCTGTTGCTCAAGCTCCTGGAAGTCAGAGGATGCTGGATCAGAGGCAAGTGTCCAGTGCCGCCAGGCAGTGACACTTGCAGAGAGTATTTATTCATAACCAAACACATCTGATCAATCTCCCAAATTCACAAGCCTCCCCTCTTCCTGCACTGACACCTTCACTGCAGTCATCACAGTCACGGGGATCACAGGCTCTTTCTGCATCCCCACAATGTGTTTGTCTCTTTCATCCCTCTGAAATCCCCCAGTCACAGCATGGGTTAACTCTGCTGCAAAGAGTGAGCACTGATAGGATGGTTTCTCTTTGCCAGGAGTAGGAAAATGCAAAGATAGTGTTGAGTTTTGACCTTGTGACATCAGATAGACTCTCCCTGACGGGGGTCTTGGCACTGCCCGTGTGGGTTTGCACAGAAACTGCTGTGACGTGGGAGCTGCACTGCTGTGCTGGTATTGTCAGTACTAAAGATGTTGCTGGGGAAAAACAGAGCAAAGAGTTGCCCAAAATAATTTCATGACTTGTCAGACTCGGGCTCACTGACAATGGCTGTTACTTACAAGTCTAGCTAGTTTCATCTCAAAACTGTTTTAGTTTTGTCTGAAGTGGACGTATCTCAGCAAGCAGGATTTGTAAAGCCATGGGAAAAACCACAGTGCCGTCTTTTTTGTTTCCCCCCACACCTCTCTTCCCCACAATGGAGTTACTGGAAGTTAAAGAGCTGCCGGTTTAGAGGCAGCAGCAGATCTAAATGGGATTATGAGAAGGACAGGTTTAAAATAAACCCAGATGCTCTTTGGTCATTGGCAAAG
This sequence comes from Ifrita kowaldi, assembly GCA_013398055.1. Classification (NCBI taxonomy): domain Eukaryota; kingdom Metazoa; phylum Chordata; class Aves; order Passeriformes; family Cinclosomatidae; genus Ifrita; species Ifrita kowaldi. Next base: position 174,259 of record VZRS01011857.1, read on the forward strand.
TAGTCAACTCCGAAAATATTTGACCAAAAAAAAAAAGTTAATTCTAACTACAGTTAGTCTCCACATTCCTGAGTGCCAGAGATCAGCAGTGCTGATGAATAAAAGGTGGAGAAAAAGAAGGAATGTGGTGTATCCAATTAGTCACTATAGACCAGCAGGTAAACTGGACAATTAAATGCCTGCCTTGCTTTTCCAGCAGAGTAAGGATGAGAGGAAAGGCTGGATGTGATTTCCCCTCAAAAGAAACCCAGCATTCATATTTCTATTAAAATTCTCTATTCATCTCTCATGCACTGCAGTAATAGGAAAAGCTAACCTCACAGCAACCTCTATTCTGCCAAAATCCTTCAATCCTAATAATCATCTATTCCTGACTGGAACTAAAGTTGAATTATAAGGGAAATATGTTTTTTATAGGAAAGGGAATTTGTAAGGAAGACAGGTAGGAAGGACTGCATCAACTGCAATTAATTAATACAGACCCAGCAACTTTATCAGTCACAAGGAGATTTAGACTATGGTCAAACATCAACACATTCTGCAGTTCTTGAGCACAAACGCCCGGCACGGAGAAACAGCGACCAAAACAGAACAAAGGAAAATGCTGCTAAGTAAAAGCAATGCCTTGACTCAGAGATGGAACACTTACTTTTTTTTTTTTTTCTCTTTTTTTTCCTTTTTCCCCCCTGGTTTTCGCAGAGGAGACGATGGAGTGCTCCAGTTCGTGCGCTGCTCAGAGGCTGCTCTGACGGAACTGCGGGAAGTAGCTGACGGTACCACGTGCAGCCCTAAATGCTGTGAGCCACAGAGTTTTGTGGGCACAACTTCATCAGCCTCCCGCAGTGTGTCACTTGTAGTCGGATGTGCACAGGAAGCAGATGCTGCTTTCAGTGTCAGTAGAGCACCTAGAAGGAGAAGCAGCCTTAAAAATTAAAGTGTTTGCTGTCAAATTCTGTCGCTTGTACAGGGGTGGGAGGTTGCTTTTGTGATTGCCAGACTCTTGTTTGGGCTCCTACTGTAGGCATGCACCTTAATCACTGTGCGAACGTTCCCCGGAGGGACAAGGGACCGATGAACCGCCCCCAGCCCTGTGGCTCCTCAGGAGCAGGGCGCCTGCGGGAGGTGCTTATTCCGTATTTCTGCAGTGGAGGTAACTCCCACTCTGGGTGCTACACAGGAACTCACATGAATATGTGTGAATTGGCTGGGTATTAAAAAATGGGAAGCAGCATTAGAGCCCAATACAGGGAGTGGTGATAGGCGGGAGAGCCTATTCTGGTGCCAGTTGGGATAGAAAAGGCTCAGAATGCTAAAAAAGATTAGGTGGTGGTTTGAGCACATTCTAGAAGAAGAAGAAGAATAATTCAGTTGAAGTAGTTCCTTAATAGCAAAGGGCGTTGATAAGAAGGAGCATATGATCTTTACCAAGTGCCCTGGTTCAGGCTTTATGTGAAGGAGGAAGAAGATCCCGATGTTACGTTGCCAGACTAGACCTTGTTTGTGAGACCTGTTTCACATGTTTTTGCAGATGCAGTGTTTCACTCAGTGAAAGTCAGTTAAGGCCAGATTTATTAAGTTTTCAGGTAACTTCTCCATCAATTTCTACCAATTCCACTTGCAGTGAGGTGCTTACAGGGCCCCACGAGGGTCTGTCAGTGCTTGCAGGCTGCTGAGGGCTAAGGTGGGACAGGATGGAACTGGGTGGCAACCTGAGGCAAGCAGAGAAGTGAATATAACAGGGGTATAAAAGAAAAGACAAAAATCATCATGGCATCAGCAGGATATTTCTCTGTTCCACTGCATATGAAAATGCTCTATGTTAATGTTATCTTCCCCTAGTCATGGCCAACAAGAACCCATAAATGGAGGAAATGTCAGCTTATCTGCCTCTCCTTCCTCCACCTGCAACTGAATGCAGTCATGGTTATATAATGTGAAAGATTACCCAGGAAGACAATTTTGTATGGTCCTGCATCCTCTTTGTAGGTAACTGAGGTTCATTTTTCTTGGAAAATGATAGAATATGTCTTTAAATTTGCAGCATGGGAAGTGAGGAAATGAAAACAGTGTCTTGAAGTACAGACAGGTCTTGGTAGGAAACAGCCAAATGTCTGTCCTGTTATCAGGCATGCACTGAATGGGGACAGAGCTGCAGACCTGTCTGGGGAGTGCAGCATGTACAGGATGGCAAAAACGACTTTCTTAATCATAAGCAAGGCAGAAAAGTGCCCAAGAGTCTCTCTAGGACAGCAGTGGCCAGGGGCTAAGATGCACCGAGGACTGAATTCTGCTCTGGGCTCCTGTGGCCAAAGCACTATATGAGTGCCCCTGCACTGCTATGATCCACAGCTGTGCCTAGCAAAGAATCTCAGTAGCTTGTGGCTCAAACTTGGGCTGTCTGTGACAGTGGCTGTGATGTTCTTGGTCTGGGATAGGGACAAAAGCCGGCCACAGTGCTTTTTTTTAGTCTATATCAGGATCAACCACAGGTTGGATCCCTCAAGCCAGAACGTGTTAAACTCTGCTAAAATAGAAGCTCAGTTTCTTCCTAACCACTTCCTACGTGCAGAATCTTCCCCTTACACATGAGGTGTCTACACGTGCCACCCTGGCAACCAGGCTAGCTGAGTGGCAAAGCCATTGAGCTGAACCCAGCACAGAGCTCACATGGATTTCTGGCTGACCATGCACACCCAATCCATAGAGTGCAGTCTGCAGGGAATGCAGATACCTTCCAGTCTTCACTGGAAATGAAAAGTGGGGCTGTCAGTTGCTGAGATTTTTGATTCAGTGGCTTTCCTACATGTGATGGGTAGGATGACACGGTCAGATTCCTGCTGCTTAGTCAGGCTGCATAAATGCTTGCATCTAATGTCTGTATTGGAAAGCCCTCCTGCTTTAAGTTTGCCTGTTTTTGTGAAAAAACAGTGGTGTGTAGAAATTTGGCTGTTCTCCTTTTTCACTGGGGCAGTGATGTACTGTGTGCCTCAGGGGTGGAAATCCACTAAGTTGAATACGTGACTGATGATGCCCTCATCAAGGAAAGGTCTCTCACTCTGAAGAGAAAAGCCCTATCATGTTTGACAGTCCTACCCCGTCACGCACTGGGATTAATGTGGTCCCCATCAGGAGCTGGCTGGCAGAGTGCAGCTGGTTGTCACACAGAGCTTCTGAGAGACACCACTGACTGCTCTGGGGCAACAACAGCTTTGTCCTCTGTGTGTAAGAGTGGAGAGGTGCCACTCTGTGTCTTGGGGTCCTTGGGATGAGGTGGGGTTATATCTAACAGCTTCTTTGGGACATCCTGCTGCCAGTGGCGCCGCCAAAGCTGAGACAGCGAGTGTGCTGCTGCAGCTCAGGGAATTTGGCTCTGTGCTTTGAACTCAGCCTCTGAATATGTGTCTCCCCAAGCGTCCCAGCCCATCCACGTTGTCCTTTCATTCAGCTCCAGCTGTCAGAATAAAAGGCAATGGAAATATGAGTATGATTGGTTAGCAGACACCCATCACCTACCCGCCACACTGCGCTGCAGGCGCGGCTCTGCGGCTCACGCCGCACGTGCAGCCTCATGACAGATATGTCTGGCTTTCTTTTCTTAAGAAAACCCCTCCTTATACTAGGAAACTCTAAAACCCACAAGGGTAGAAAGATTACGGTTGTTGGTGGGGAGGAAAAGGGTGAGGTTCAAAGAATACTCATTTAGAATTTTTTTTACAAACTTAAAGCAGCAGCAGTGCTGGGCCAAGACCTGAAGTTGGTTTAACCCTCACAGACTCAGAGAGAAGTTCAAGCTGGTTTTGCATCTTGTGCAAACAGCTAATGTGGCTACCCAGCACTCTGTGCTCTTCTATTTTTGGATATTAAATCTCAGTTTAATACAAAAACTGTGTCAACCATGGAAACAAAGTCATAAAATTCATCCTCCCATTCAGAATCCCAAGGGAGCAGAGTGGCTGAAGGACAAGAGCTTGGCATACACAGAAATGCCTTGGACAGAGGGGTCCAGATAAACCAAATCCCACTCAAACACTCTGCTGTAAGTCCAAATACTTTTTCTGCTACCATTGTTTTCCCCTTAGCCTCTGTCAGTTTGCTCTGCAGCCAGGCTGCACCCAGCTGATGCAGCAGAGATTCAAAGGGCTTTGGTGTTTACATTGCATCAGCTCCTCCTGCTGTGGTCAGGGACCCTCACTGCCAGCTCTCCGTGGCAAAGATCCCAGCAGTCCACCTTGCAGAGCTGCACCAAGCCCCCGAAGGTGGGTGCCTTTAGGAAGTTGGTGCCCTGCTAGGGGAGGATGTCACAGAGCTGTCAGGCGCCTGTGGGTGACCCTGTCACGTCTGCGCTGGGGCTCAGTGCTGAGGGACACATTAGAGAAAAGCCGCGGACAGGAAAGCAGGAAATGCTTTGCAGAACAGAGATAACATAGAAAATAATGCTCTATAAATGGTTTGATTTACTGATTTACACATACAGGGGCTGCAATGTAAAGCACACAGGAAAAGGAAATGGAAGGGAGCAGGAGGGGGAGGAAAAAGGCAAGAGGACAACAAAACAGGCTGGCAGGTTTCATGGGGAACAGGACTTCATGTCCTGGGTTTTCTCCTGAGCATGGTGTGTTGTGGAGGTCTGCAATCACACATGGACACTCAGGATTGTGAGCCCTTTGGTTCAAAAGGATGTCTCTGTTTATCAAAGTGGGCAAGTTGCATCATCTTGGGCTTCTTCTGCACTGAGAATTCCCTGATGTGTCAACTGGAATCACCCTGGGCATGCCAGACCTTGTCTAGAGCAAACCAGTCCCTGAGCCACTGATCTGAACTTCAGCTTTGTGATGGAAAAGTCACAGAGGGTGGAGTTGTGAGCCCGGCGCTCTGTTGCTCAGATTCTCTCGAAAAGAGAAGACTTCTGAGATCTCTGTGACTTCCTGTGGGTGAACCCTCGCATGACATGAGCCTCAGCAAGCAGTGGGATGCACACCTCCTGCCAGCACCAGGTCTCTCTGCAGAACCTCTGTGCACAGCTGGTTTTTGTGGACCTTTGCCAGACTTTTCATGTTCCACCTGACTGTGCCTCAGTGGGGGAGCTCATAGAGCTGGGCAGGCTCCACTTTACAATCACTTGTTTCTTCATTTGGTCCACTTCCTTTGTGCCACTGACCCCCAGTGGGGAAACTGAGGCTCATGTGTGGGTGGTGAGCTGGGTGGTGATTCCACTCTGCAGTGGCCAGGCCATGGAACCATCTCCTGCAGTTGGATGGTTACCACTGATGTATTTTTTGAGGCATCTCCTCTGGGTCTTGAGGGACGCTGAAATCATCAAATAGAATCAGTTAGGTTGGAAAAAACCTCTAGGATCATCCAGATCAAACATTAATCTAGCACTGCCAAGTCCACCACTAAACCATGTCCCTAGGCACCACATCTTCATGAGCTTAATGTTTTGGAGAAAGGAAAATGCCTGATGAAAGTATGACATCCAGCCTTCAATTAAACGGAAAGATTAAGTGGGACACATATTGAGATATTTGCTCCACTTTTTCTCAGATAAATTCCCTGATACAGTCTGAAAAAGGAAGTATGGTCTTCCTTGAGATTTCTAGTATACACCCCAAGGAGAAAAAAATCCAAGCTTTCCCCCCTCCTTTCCCACCAGTTTTTCAGATCCTCTTACTCCATCATAAAGACAACAGAAAAATCTACTGGAAATCACCCTTGAAAACACTGACTTTTGAGCTCTGGCACAATTTTTTTTTAGTATAAACATATCTTCCTATAAATTGGTCTTCCTATAGGCACCCAGGATTTTGTTCTGTGTTTGGCAGTTTGCTTTCACTTAACGATGAATTTACAGTCTTGTTTTCCAAGCACGATTTCCATGCCCTTCTTGATGCTGGGAATGTACTTTTTGAAGATTCATTTGTGAAGCAACCATACAAGTTGGAAAGATTCTTCGACATTAAGGAACATCCCTTCCATTATCTTTTCTCCTGACACTAGCAGCTTCAGTCATTTTGTAAATAGAATTACTCGTGGAAAGACAGATGGTGAAGCTTCACCTGGTGCTGGGGTGGCACAGGCACATTTTAACATGTGACACTGGGGATGGCAAGTCTTTCTGTCTGTCTGTCTGTCTGTCTGTGGTGCATGAGAGTGATACCTGTGGTAGCTTTTCTAGGGTGAGTTTGCAGAGTGGAAGCAGGTGGACCTTGACACCACAACGCTCTGTGCTCTCCCGGCTACCCAGATGTGGGATGTTTTTGCAAGAAACTTGTGCACAGCCAAACCTGCAGGTTTCAACATTTTAAGAAATGCAAATATTTTATAATTCTCTGCCAGCCTTGGTAGTGTGTGCTGTCAGATAATGGGAAGAAAACAGATACAGCTCAGTTCTGGACTCATCTTGTGGTCTCTTCGTTAATCTCATCTCTGTCTGAGTTTTGGTTTTCTCTGTTTAGAATACAGCTGTGAATTCTTTTAAAGACTTCCTTTGCAGATATTTTGAGATGAAGTAGCAAAAAGATACTGTAAGAAGCCCAGTTTTTACCACAAATTAAAAAAAACCCCTCAAACTACAGATATCTACTTATAACGAGACATGGAAATCCCAGAATTTTCCAGAACCAAATGCCAGTGCTCCGACTGAGTGGAAGTGTCATGGTGTGCTGTCCCAGCATCACTGCTCAGGTCCCAGGCAAGCAGGATCACTGGCAGGAGAAAGGCCAGCTGCATCCTGGAGCTGCAGCTTATGGAACACACAGAGCAAATAACAGGGGTGAAAATAAAGCGTGTCTTGTTATGCTCCCAAGCACCAAAGAAAACAAAAACACAAGCATGCCCATAAAATACGTCTCCCATTCCTCTGCAGAGGCACTTTCCTGTCTGATCAGCTTGGATGACATCCTGGCACTTTCAGGAACAGGAGGAAAGTGCTATGAGGACAGAAGAAGGAAGAAGATGGTCCAGAAAGAATGCAGTGTCTTTGCTCTGCTTGGTTTCAAGATGATTGGGATGCCTAGCTGTTGGTGAGGGCTCTGGGCAGTGATAAACAAGCTCATGTCTTCTGCAGAGAGATGGACATGAATGTCTGCAGGTAGCTGCAGGAGCAGCTGCTCGTATCCTACACATGGTTTTGGGTGCCCTGGAGAAACCTGACATTGCACGGCCAGGCAGTCTTTTTGCTCAGGACTTTAAAGACCAGGAAAATAGGTTGCTCCAGGCCCCATCCTGCCTGGCCTTGAAAACTCCCAGGGATGGGGCAGCCACAGCTTCTCTGGGCAACCTGTGCCAGGGCCTCAGCACCCTCACAGCAAAGAATTTCTTCTCAGTATCTAAACCTTCCCTCTGTCAATTTGGATCCATTATCCCTTGTCCTGTCACTCCATGCCCTTGTAGAAAGTCTCTCTCCAGTGCTCCTATAGCCCCTTGTCTTGGGGTGACTCCATCATGTATATCCCCTATCATGGCTTTATGCCAAACAATTGATTTTGTGCCTTTTCTGTGTCCTTAAACTGAGCTTGAGAGGGAAGAAAAAAAAAAGACCAAGCAAACTTTTCAAAGCAGTGTCTCAAGGACACGGAGATTCGCTCCTCTGCGTGCTCTGGCTGCGGTAGAATGGGGGAAGCACCCTGCTTGCTTCTTCAGCCAGTTTTTTTCTTTCCCCTCTCTCCGGCGTGAGACGGAAAGCTGAACTTTGTTTCCTGGGACTTTGGTTTTTTCCCTTCTTCTCTTCTGGACTGTTTCAACAACATCAGAACACATCGGGAGAATTTTCCCCGAGGCCCGAGGGGGTGGGCCCTCACCCAGCTCCGAGGAGGAGAGAGACCACACCTACAGAAGGACTCTGAAATCTTCCCAGGTTTCTCTCTACAGTGAGAGATTTCATTATTCAGCATTATTATCCTTTTCTGGTGTGTTTGTTAAACAAATAGTTTTTAGCTCTTTCCCTTTCCTTCGAGGAAAATTTCCTTTTTTCCCGAACCTGGTGGGGGGAAGGGTGGTTGTAACCTGGTTTTCTCTCAGAGGATATATTGCTAGATTTTGGCCAAACCGGCACACCCCTTTAGGCACTGGAAGGTCTCCCTGGAACCTTCTTTGCTTCAGGCCAAACATCTCCAACTTTCTCCAGTCTGTCTTCACAGCAGACGTGCTCCAGCACCCTGAGCATCTTCATGGCCTCCTCTGGGCCTGCTCCAACAGACCCACATCTTTCTGATGTTGGGACACCCAGTGCCAGATGTCCAGCAGCACTGCAGATGGGATCTCACCAGAGTGCAGCAGAGGCACAGAATCCCCTCCCTTGAGCTGCTGCTGAGAACATGGTTGGCTTTCAGCACCCCCAAGTCCTTCTCAGGAGGTCTGCTCTTAATGCACCCTGCTTCTGTCTGCTGGCTGGTGGAAGGACGGCCAGGGATATGTCAGCCAATCCTTTTGCTTTGAAATTTTGCTTAAAAAAATAATTAGTAAAATGGACATAGTGGCTACTAGGCCTCTTTCCCTAAAAAGCTTCTTAGCAATCCAAAGGCAGAAAAACAGGAGGAGAGAATGAAAGCTGATGTGCTATTTATAAAAAGGATATCTTCTGGTGTTCTCTGTTACTGTTCCATGGTTCCCCAATAGTGGTTTGTTCTAAAAAAATTATGAATCTGTCATGGTAATCTAAGATTTATGCCCCTTTACCTAGCAACAATATTTTCTGTTAGGACACCATCTTCTGTCTTCTGCTAGAGGGGGTCTTAGTAGATGCATCAGTAGTAGGACAACAAAACAATAAATAATCTGTTATGATGTCTAAATCCATTTGAAAAATGGCAGTAGCGTACTGGTATTTGCTCTTCAAAGTATTATCCATTATTTGGGAATGAAGGAGCAACCTCTTGTAGTTAAAAACCTTATCAAGCTCAATCACAAAATCAAATGAAAAGCTGTATTCAAATGCAACCTAATTTATAAAGTGAACTATTACTTTATTGAATAAGAAATTTAAATAGTCCAAAATGAAAAATCGGATTCTATCAGCTCTTGATCTTTCTTTGGTAACCACCAGATTACAAGTAGTCCCTAATTCTATGTCTGCTACTGAATTTCAGTTCACTTTATTTTAGCATATTTGAAGGGAGTTTGTTTATGGTATAACTGATGGGAAATTCCAGACGGAAAGGAGGAGTTAGTACATACAGAGACGGACTCTGAGCTTTTCTTCTAAGCCTTGGTTTTCTTTTGAGAAGGAAAAAACAAAACAACACCACCCTTTTACCAGTGCTTTTTCATCTGGCTGTGTGGGTGGTATGTTGAAATAATAGTTTGGTGGAGATTAAAGAGGAGTGTGACTGCTGTGTAGCTGCTATCAGAAGGGGGAATCCCAGCTCTTTCAAGAGTGTGCACAACTAGATGCGAGCAGTGTTATTATAGGGTTCAAAAGAAAAACCAGCCCAAACAATCCCCTTCCCACCAAGCCTCCCCTGGATTTCCAGCGTGTGTAGCAGTGGGCCAGGTCTGGGACTGGGAGATCTTTGCCAGGGTTGCTGTGGGTGGCTGCTGAGTCTGGGCTCTGTGTTGAGTCTGCAGAGGTCCTGTCCTGCTGGGTCAAAGCATCTCCTGCAGAGATGGGCAGCCTTGCTCTGGAGATGCAAAGGATAGAGACCCCACAAGTCCCCTGATGTGTTTGGTGTTTTGCCCTGGTTATCAAAGAGCACTGGTGAAACTCTTCTTTCTTCCAGGCTGGACCCAGCAGAAGCCAGTGTGTTGTTGATATGAAAGGAATACACCTGCTTAATATGTAAGGAACACACCTATTTCCCACCTAAAGTAAAGCAGCCTTTAGTTCCTGGTGTTTTCTTCCATGTGAATTCAAGGTGCAAGAAAAAGCATAACTCCAGGAAGCCATTCTTAGTAGAATGGCAGACACTCACCATGAACTCCCCTTTTCTAGCCCACATTTAGCCCACAGCCTGTTTCCTCTCCTCAGCAATCACACTTTTTTATCATCTGTGGTCTCTAGATACCTACAGATGAATCTTCCTACGTGCCAGTGCGGAGCAGCAAAGCACCTCAGCAGTCTCACTTTAGTGCCTGGTAAAACTATGGAGACTAATCTGGGAATTATTGAAAAACACTTGGAAGACAAGGCAGTCACTTGTCACAGCCAGCACAGGTTCATGAGGGGAAAGTCCTGCTTGACAAACTTAATTTCCTTTTATGACAAGGTAACCAGTGATAATAATAAGCCTTGATCAAGGGAAACCAGTTGATGTAATCATTTTGGGTTCCAGTGAAGCTTTTGACACTCTTACAGGATCCTTCTGGACAAAATGTCCAGCAAACAGCTGGATAAATACACATCCATGATTCCACGACTCCCCAGCCAGTGTCAGGTTCCTGTGGGCTCATCTGGGTTGCTCTGGAGAAAGGGCATGATGAAGAGAAGAGGGGCGGAAGAGGGTGAGGACTGTGCCTCTCCCACTGAAAGCAGGCCAAGTATATGGAAAATACAGCCCTGTTTCAGAGGGGAAGCAGTTGGGGGACAGACTGTGGCTGGGGAACTCAGCTCTCAGAAGGAAGTCCCAGTCCCTGGTGCTGAGGCTATTTTTGTCTTCTAACAGACAACTGTAATGGATCAAATGGAAAAACAGCCCTGACAGCTGGGTCTGAAACATGCCTGCTGCCCATGCACCCTGGCAAAGGTCATGCTCAAGGCCAGACCTGTGCTGGCACAGTTAGAAGCCTGTGGTGATAGTTAGGAACTCAAGAAGCAAGTGGTGTTTTGTGAAAATATTTGTGCAATTAGTCTACACACAGTCACAGTAGACTGGGAAGAGATTTAACGTGATGGATCAAGCAAATGAAAGACCAAAGAGCAGAGTGAGTCCTGAACCTCACACAGGGTGGTGTTTGCTCTGGTCTTTGCAGGTTGCCATTGCAGGTAGTTCATGGTTTCCTCTTTTCAGATTCCTCTGAGGAGTGCACACGTGGAAAGTATGCAGACAACACAAGGCAGCAAGAGTGGCTTTCCTGTGGAACCAAAGGTTTGCCTAGTTAGAAGTCCAGCCTCCAGTGGTGGCTCAAAGCAGCCCCTGGGGAAAAGCAGTGTAATGGGGGCAGCTCACAGTGTCCTCTCCCCGAAGCTGCTCCCTGTCTCCCCAAGTCTGCACGTCAGGGACTGTTTCAGCAGTGATATTTCTACTGCTAGGCATGAGAATGGAAATCATTTCCCTACAGCTCTGCCTACATCTAACACCGCAGACACACTCATGGTTGCTTTATTTCCTTTTCTCACAGCGCTGTACTGTGACCCTGTGCTGTGGTATTCATTACTATTTGCAATCTTTCACTTCTCTAGCTCTCACATCAGTTATGGGATAACTTTTAGTGTTTTACAGGACATGGCCTTTTTTCCTGGTACGGCATCTGATGCCTTGGAAAACCCTGAATCTGCCATGTCTGGGCCAGGTTCATCAAAACTGGAACTCAGTTTGGCAAATAATTCTTGTTCTTTGAAAGATGCTGATTAGCATTTCCTCTTCGCTTCTGTTTGATTGTACTTACCCAGTTCATCCTCTTTACCCATTTGGAGTATTGTTACACTATGAGCACTTCTTCAAATGGAGGTGGGAGAGAGATAACGTCATCTCTTTTGGGAATGCTAATTAGCCATAGTGCTTATTTTAAATATTTTTCCCTAGCAGATCTTGCTTATGAGCCTCTTGATGTTGCTGAGCTAAAATGTCCATCAGCAACCCTGTTATACATGTACACAGTCTCACTTCTTTCTGAATACAGACGAATATCTATTTAATACTTTTCTTTTTTACATTACCATTCATTTTACTACCTCTCTCTAGTGATATTCCTGCACTATTTTTAAGCTTTTTTCTTAGTAGACGAAAAAATACTTTCTTTGCTCTGTTCTGAGGTGTTTCTATATGGTTCTAATTTCACTTACTAATTTCTCCCACTTAGTTACTTCTATTTTATTTCAACTGACAGCTGTTTCTCCCTTTCACAGCTGTGATTGCATTTCAGTTTCACATTGATTCCTTCACTCTGCTGCTGAACCAGGATGAGATTTTTAGCATGATCTGTTTGCACCCTTGGCTTGAAAATCCCGACTTTTTGACCATCTGATAAGCCCTTCATCAAAGGCCTGAACTTTCATTTGGGTTTTTCTACCCACATTTTGCCTAGCAATGAACCTGGATAGTAATTTTCCTTTGAGCTGGAGAATTTACCTTTTTAATGCTGAGTGCTTAGGGCAGACAAATAATCAGGTCACAATCAGATCACAATGATGCCTGGCATTCAGAGGTCAACAAACCTTCTACCCAGCACTTGGTTCACCACGATATGTTGTAATGAATGCTGTCACCATGGGTGTGAACCTCATGGGTTAGAGAATTCACCTGTACCACCCAAATGCTATTTTTCTATTGACTGCTTACATCTCTAGCACGTCTTCCATGTGAAGCTCTCTATGCACACCAGAACTCTTCTCTCCACAAATTGGATGAGGGTTAAATGAATAATGGGTTTAAAGAACAATCACCCTGCTTTTTGACTCTGTGACTTTGTCTGGTGGCCTGTAGCAGATTGTTCTGCAGATACTCTCCCTGTTCTGCTGAGCATCTTGTAGCTCTGACTTAGCAGCTCGCAAGTCCACAGTGGTGCTAAATAGAACCACCCCCAGTCTGCCCTTCCTAATCTACAGTTTTATTTCAGTATCAGGGCAGTCATCTCACCAGGGTTCTGTGACATCAGCTGCATCAAATTCCATCACAAGTAACTTTCTGTTCCTCTCATTTCTTAACGGCTGTTCTAGCACCCATATAATTGACCACAAGTTCTCTTTTTTCATCATTCAGTCCTTCCATCATCCAGTCAGCAAGCTGCTGTCTGTGTGTGGAGTTGCATGACACACACTTTCTTCGCAGTGTTTATTGTTGCTGCTCCAGCCAGCCCTATATGGCCCCCTCTGAAAATGTGGGCAACCTACATGTGGCAGTACTTTTTTTTCCCTGTTTCTGATGTTACCCCTCTTCCTCAAGGACAGGAGACAATTTGCCTCATACCCATTGTGCTGGCCATCTACAGCTCATTCATGAGTTGTCCTGCTTTGCTTTGGTACACCAGAATTCAGTCAAATACAAATCTTCTTTTTTTGTGTGTTCAGGCTATTATTTTGTGTCAGCTCTAGCTGGGTGAAAGCAAGAAATATCTGATGCTCATGAGGAAATCTTTAGTTTTAGGATGTTTCAAGAACAGTTTTGCTGATCTGTTGATACACGTGAATACTGACAAGTGAAACTGCTCGTGAGTCACATCGCTGTTACGGTAATAAAAAACGAAACATCGTCTGTAGTATCTGGGTTGAGGGAAGGTGGTTGTGAAACAAGCTGTTGTGGTGGGAATGTCTGTCCGGAAGGAGGAAGGGAGGAGAGTATGAGACAGGAACAGCGAGTGTGTATGGGGGAAAGTGAGAAACACCACGGGCCAGGGAGCCTCCCACTCTGGGAGCTGCCGTGGGACATGGCAGGGCAGGGCAGTGCCCAGCAGCACAGTCCCAGCTGCTGCCTCCCAGCTCCCATCCCACAGCAGGGAAGCCAAGTCCAGCCAGGACTCACCCAGGTGGAGATGCCCTTGCTTCTGTCTGCCGAGCCTGGAATGGGCTAAGGGAACATAATGCGGATCTTGAGCCAGGTGGAAGCATCTTCTGCATACAGGCAGAGGGCTGCTGAGGCAGAGAGAGACCAGGATCCCATGGATGCTGCGTTAGGTGATGTGGAGAGGGTCAGGGAGAGCCTTGAGAACAGTAAGGAATGTAAGAATGGAGAAGAGTCATCATTGTGCCATGTCTAGAAAATCAGGACAAAACTTGAAGGCAATGCAGCCGGAGTAAGCACAAAAAGAAAAGGCAGGAAGGGTGGGCTGGTGCAGGGAGGTGAAGGGAGTTTCTGTAGCCCCTGGATGGCATTTGGGATGGGAAGTTAGGGAAGAAGAATTTGTGCTGCTGAAGGCTAGGATGGTGAAGAAGGTGTGGGCAGGATGTATTAGTGTGGACAAGATGAGAAAAGCCCCAAAGTGGTGATGCTATAGGGAAAGGTAGGAGTTATTGAATCTGCCTGCAAGGAGAAGATAAGGAGACAGGAGAAGAAAAGGAGAGTGACTTTGTCATGAAAGCGAAAGAAGGCATTAACAGGAATGGGAACGGGCGGGTCTAAAAGAAAGGTTTATGTAGGAAGAGCAATCTTTGAGCTGCTCTTTCTGCAAGAACATGTGAGGGACATGCAAGAGCTCACAGTTACAGAGAGGCCAGACTAACAGCACAGATGAAAACACCTTTCTCAGAACAGTGGTTACTGTGGTAGAGAATGGGGACAGGTCTGCCAGAGGAGGGACTGGCAAATGGTGATGACACCTTCACTGGCAAGGCCTGCAGAGGTGACATGAGGGGCAGACACCAGGGGAGTAAAGTCCAGCTTCTGGAGCAGACTGGGCTGAAGGCTCACCAGGGAGGATCTGGATGGAGTCACGTCCAGGTTTGTTAGTTTCTCCTCAGAGGTGAAAATGGTAAGGAGGGGCTTGGGAATAGAGACTGGGCAGGTGGACAGGCACTACCAGTTGTCCTGGAGGCATGAAGCCACCAGTTTTTGGAAATGAGTCGTGGCTACAAGAGAACTGAGGACACCTGCCCCAAATATGGAAAGGGCTTAGGAGAGCTACTCCAGGGCTTTGAGGAAATGAACCCCGGTGCTCCCTGCTGGAGGGAGTTAGGAGAACATCTAGTGGTGGCCTGGGGTGTTGTGGGGTTTCCCTCCATGCCTGTGACTGGTGGCCCCATGGTGTCTTCCCAACGACTCAGAGAATTTCCCGAGGCCCTGCTGAGAGCTCTCTGCATGCACCAAAACTGGTTTGCGGTTGGTTTCTTTCGAGCACCAAAACTGCAGAAGTTTCCTAGCTCCTCTCTGTCTGGGAAATGGAGTAGGTCATTGGGAAAGCACATATCAGATGGAAACTGGGTTGTCTGTCTGTCTGTCTGCCAGCTTGTGTGTCCCCAGGCAGGACCTCCTGGGTGGTTGGATCCTAACGCCTACAGCCAGGGCTGTCCCCACCCTGCCACTTTGCCAGGGTCACAACTCCAGGTCTAAAGGGCTACATGGGAGACAGTGTGAATGCAGCCCTGCTGTTGGTGGGAAAGATAACTTCTGATACCTAAAAATGCTAATTTTTTTTTACCTCTTAAAAGTAGAAGTTCTACCTCTTCAATGCTTTGCTACTTTACTTCTCTACTGCTAATGGATAGCCACCACAGCCCTTCTCTCCTCATGGACATGCATTTGGTTCCACATGTCCAAAAGATTCCCACAGGTGGAGGAGTACAACTCTGCTCAAGGGCCACTGGGGAGGAAACCTCATGCTGGGCCAGGAGCAGCTCAGCTCGAGCTACCTGCTGCTGATATCAAGCTGCTTTTACTTTTTTCCGTGGCTATTTATTAAAGAGACCCTGCGGTGGTGGTGAGGAGCCCGTGCATGCTCGTGGTGAGTGAGCACTAAGCTGGTGCTCATTTACATTTTCCTGTGTTGTGCCAGGCTGGCTGCCTCAATAAATACCCTCAAATGCTTGTGGCCTCTGCTGAGATCTTCTGGTCCTTGCATGACCGAAGGGATCTCACACACTTCCATGCAGAGGACTCAGAGGTGGCACAGAAAAGCCATCACAATGTATTCATCAGAAGAGAACCTTTCAAAGCTTACGCAGTCAAGGATAACTTCTTGTTTTTTCTCGAGTGACTCATTGTAAAACTATTCAAGCTACTCAAGAATAGAGAAAGTTATCAAGGAGTTCAAAAGAGGCAAATTCAGACATGTCTTGGCTGTTCAGGCTGCACATCCAACCTTTTTGCTCGTAGATGGAATGTAGATGTTTCCATGTTGAAAAAAATAACGTGACTAAGATGTAGTGTGTTTGAATAATAAAGCAACCCAGTCTGGGCCCCTCTGAGTGTTAAAGCAAGTCCCAGCTTGTATCATGTGGCTTTGAGGCCGCTGGCTGATTGGTGATGTTTTGTCTGAACCTCTCAAACCATAGGAATTCAGGAATGGCCCAGGCCGACTCTACAAATACTGTTCCTGCAGAATGGATGTCATCTTCCAGGACAGAATCATAGAATGGTTTGGGTTGGAGGAGACCTTAAAGATCATCTCATTCTAACTCCCTGCCATGGGCAGGGACACTTCCCCCTAGACCAGCTTGCTGAAAGCTGCATCCAGCCTGGAATGAGCATGACTCTGTTCTCACTGAGCCGTCAGTGAGTCTGTCCCCTTGATCCACTCCTCACAGCCACAGCTCCTCTTGGCTGTGCCTGGCTGGATGACATTGATCTTGGGAAATGTTCCATCTTGACCAGAAAAAGGTCTGAGACTGTGGGTACAGTCAGCAGAGCCAGGGAGGCCCTTGTGAGCTTTAGGCTGCAAAAGTGGGATACAGAGAAAGGGTTCATGTGCCTCTGTGGCTGTGGCTTGAGCCAACAACGAGAAAAAAACTGGGCAAGAGCAGTGCCAGCATTCAGACTTTGAGGCCATTTGTTGTTCATTTCAAAGCCCAGGTGCTTTGAAAAGGATGGATAACTGACTCACTGCCTGGGTCATTCACCTTTTTCCATTAGTGTTTTGGAGGAAAAAAACACCATTAAGGTCACATATTTAAAGAAATACCCCAAAACCTACAAAGCTGTGAATGATTCTAAGAGGTCACTTTCAGCTGTCATTTCAAGGTTTTTGGATAGATGTTTAGCATCCTTGGGGAGCAGTAGCTTCACCTGAGTGAATAACACCTGTCACATTAAAACTATGGACCGGTGAGGATTCCATTTCCAAGAATGGAGGCTATTCCCCTGGCCCAGAGATGAGCTTAAAATCACAACCATGCCTTACCTTCAAGTGGCTTGTCCTAGATTTTTAGAGCTGCTACGTGGTCTCATCCCACCCAAGATTTTATAGAGACTTAGTTTTCTCCAGAAAATATCAGCATATAGTCAATATATTTTTCCTAAACCACCACCACCATAAATGAATAAATAAATAAATAATCCTGCATCCCAAAAGCAGATCAATTATTCAGGGTGCTTCCTGGGTATAAAATCTCTGGAACAGCAACATTTAAGAGGCTGTGGATCAGCTACTTTGCAGTGCCATGAAAATTTCATGCTCTCTTGGCAAGGCAGTTAGTGAGTCAGGCAAATGAGCTCTTATGCCGTCTCCCTGACCTTGGTGCAGGCATACACGGTTTCAGATTTCAGCTGTGAGTGTATGGCTCAGAGAGGAGAGACCCAAATGCATCTATGCCTTTGACATCCAAGGAGTCTGAGTTTCAGATGTGCAACACCATTAAACATGTTTTGAAAATTTCAGTCCTGATGACCATAAAAAAAAAGTAATAACAATACCAATACCAATACCAATACCAATACCAATACCAATACCAATAATAATAATAAGCCTTACAGATGGATTATTCGTTTCTAAATGCAAAGGTTCAAGCCATGCACAGAACATCTACCTGAGAGTAACTTTATTGACCTGATGGCACTGACTCCTCCTGCCCCTGGCCATTACTCCTTCAGCCCCAAGGTTGTGTGTCTCACCTGGCCCGCAAAGTGTGGCTGGAGGTGGAAAAGAAGTGGAAACAGAAAATGTGTCAACTAGCTGCTAAAGTGTTGAAGTTTAAAAAAAGCCAAGTGTGGGGGAAATGAGAGAGAAGGAAGAAGAAAAAGCAGAACAGTAGACCCAGCAGGCACATTTAGCCACAGCAGAAGCAACTACTAAAAAGTGAGAATCTGAATTTTCGAGTTGCTTACAGCTTGGTTACACCGACTTTGCTGTACTGTGTTGCTGTATTCGCTGCTCCTGACTGTCACACTCCCACGCTCTCCTGCAAGGCGTCAGGACCAGTTCATTCACCTCGCAAACCTTTTCTGCTTCTCCGACGGGGCTCTGCCAGTCCGGGGATGCTCCAGCCTCGAGCTGGAGGTGCCGCCTCTGGCCAGACGGTGTCACGCTAATCCCGCGGATGCTCGGCAGCCGGGAGTTTCTCTCCCAGCCACAAGCACTGCAGTGGAGGTGCCTCCTGTCCTGCTGCATTAATGCCTTCCCAAGCTCTCCTTTTTTGTACCAATCACACAGCACAGAAGGTGCCATTAAGGCTTTAAAATTTAATGAGCTCTAATAAAACCTCTCCCTGTGATATACAACCCAAGAACAGCCTATGCTGCAGGAAGATTGTATTGTGTGTGCCTTTATATCTGTCCCTCCTCTGTGTTTTAACTATATATTCCCAATCACTTTAATAGCATTTCTGCATCTTTATGTTGTGGAGTTATTGCAGATTAACTCCTTAAAGGTAGGTAGGTGTCTAATTGTCTAATGTGGAGTATCTGCCCCACCCAGCTGAAGTGTTTGCATTCCTGACACCCTGATAAATGCAAACCTGCCTGAACCTTGGCTTGGCTGAAATGATCATGCCTAAATCCTGCTTGATGACTTCCCAGCTCACGGAAACAAACGGGAAGTCCATCCTCTCTCCTGATTTGACGAAGAGTTCATCCTCTAAATTTACAGGGTGCAAGAAGCTCTGTAAGTGGCTATATCCCATAAGCTTTCTCAGCACACCAGTGTTCTGCACTGGAAACAGATGGCACTGGTCTAAGCCCTCTCTCAGGCTGTTGAAAACCCAGACTGAACTTGTATTTCCTATGTAGAGCCTCCCATGTCCTGAAAACGTGCTGTGAGCATCCAACTGTTAGATCCTCTGGGGTCTGGTCTCAAAGTCTCCTGCTGAAGCTGTTCCATGTGGTATAAATAATTAAAGATTCACCAGACCAGAGAGAAGAAGTGGAAGATGGACTCTCCTTCCCCACAGTCAGGACACTCATGTGTGTAATGTGGGAAAGTCAAGCTATAGGTTCCTGCTCCAGTGAACAGCTAACTAGCAGCACAAGTTGGACCAGCTCCAAGAGGAGAGGCTGAGACCCCCCTTCCCAGGACCATCCAGGGCCTGCTCATTTGGCGTTTCCCTGGAACAGAAGAGAAAGGAAACCAAGAGCAACCAGCAATATCTGCAAGTCCCTTAATTGCTGATGTGAGAGCTGAGATGTCACTGTGGGAAGGACCTGAGCTATCTCACATGAAGCCTGAAGGATGAGCTGGATCAGAAGGGTGCATCCAGCTCTGTGTCTGTCTCCAACCTTGACTGAAGGCAGGTTCTGGTGGAAGAGCAAAACCACAGGGTAAATCTTTAACAATACCTCCCCAGGACACACACTGGACCCAAGTGGGTGACCCTGGCCATCTCACCTATGTTCCCCATGGTTTATTCTTGTGCCTTACCCAGTTAGATCATTTCCTATAAACTTAAGCCCCTTGTTTTTCTTGTACCTGTGGCAGAGGGCTGGAGAGCCAAATGTGAACTGGGAGATCCCTGGGGTGGCCATGTGCCTCTGAGGTGAGCACAGCAGCTTGACTGCAGGTTTGCTGCTGTGCAGCACCGAGCATCGTGCACATCTGGGGCCCACAGGCACCACCACAGCACAGACCTGAGTACTGGTTCTGTGGTTTGCCACCATGAGTGACACCAGTCTCTATTGTTTTTCACCTGATAGTTTTCTTTAATCACCTGGGTGTGCAAGAGCATCTGAAGTGATTTTATTTTAGTCTCAGATTGGGTTTGCTCATTTTGCAAAAAGAAAGGGGAAAAGAAAAAATGTTTCTTTTTGAAATAAGCCTCCACCAAAAGATCTCTCAATTTCCCAGTCTGTTGCACCGATTTTAAAGAGGAGGCAAGGTGTGGAAAGAGAGTCAGTATATTCCATTTGGTATATTTGGACAGAAAGGCAAGTGCCCAGGTCTGAAGAAGAAAACTCCAGGCTAAGTTTAGGAGCTTCTATTACAGAGTTGGAAAACTGTGAGTATCTGAATTTATGCAGATCAGTAGTGGAGCTAATGAAAAGTGTTTCTTCGCAGACCCTCCCCAAAGGATATCCTTACATCACCTCAGCTGGCTGTGACACTTGGCAGAAGTGAGTGGAGCTGCACAGGTGTTAAAACTCAACAGTACACAGAAAACCAAGGCTCTCATGTAGGCTCCTTGTTAGGAAGGTTTTTAAGCACCTTTAAACATGTTTGCAATTCCCCTGATTTCAAGTCAAGCTCCTTGCTTAACACATTAAAAGGCAGAATGACTTTGCTTTGGAAGCCCTGGAGACTTCATGGAGAAGTTGTTTGACCTCCTTGTGTCTCAATCCATCCAGAACATGAGAGTGAAAAATAAACAGCACCTCATTAAAAAAGAAATAGATAGTGTGACTGACCTGAGCTTGCCTTGGTAAATAAATTACAAAGCCATAAAACTGCTTGAGGAGCTGCTTTGCCCCTTTGAAACAACACCCACTTCAGTCACTTTCTAAACACACCGTGCTGGGGGTGATGCAGAGTAATCGCCGAGGAGCTCTTATCATTATCTGCCTGTCAAGCCCCCATACATTCTTCCTTGTCTGAGCTAAGCAGGAATTACAAACCAGTGATGAGAGGTTGCAATAAACACCAAAAGAGGCTGATTTACCCACGAGCTTTCCCAGCTGTTCTTGCCACACAGAAGCATCCCAAGGTCAAATTTATACCTATGTCCTTCTCTGTTCCCAAAGGACTCCCCTTGATAGTTCAGTTACCCGGGGTTTTAGATGCTTCTGCTCTCAATGCTGTTTGCTGGGATGCCCTGTATTTCCTTGGTAAATAGCAGGGTTTGTGAGGCTGGCACAAACAGTTGGACTGGATGATGTTGGAGTTACAGTGGTATTCTGTGATTCCAGCTCAGGGTATTCTGTGATTCTCTGAATAAGAAGCAGGGAGAAGGGTCAGAGGAATGATCTGGGATCTTGAAGATTAAAATAAACAGCCTACCAAAGTTTGGGACTGGTGTGGGTCTGTTTAAGCACTGAGATGACAGAGTTTGTCTGAATGAAAATCAGGGCCTCTATTTCAGTATCAAATCTGAATGCAGAGTGGAAAAGTCCCATGGGTGTAAAACCAAAAACAGTCTCTAGAAATGTATTTGTAGGGAGCTCACCACAGATGGGGATAGATACTGATATAACAGGATTGAAAGTGGGAAAAGGCTCCATATACCACACAACCAGGTGATCCCCTGCCACACAAACCAAATGCACAGCATCCCATCAAACAGAGCAAACTTTAGCTTCCTGCCCAGTGCTGCCTGGATTATCTGCCCATGGATTACCTTCCCATGACCTGACACTCTCATCCTGCCCATTCCCTCATCCCTGGATAGCCTCTGTCTTTGGGAATGCAACCTGCCAGGGGTCACACGGAGAGATTACAGCCTAGACATTTAAGCTACATCAACACCTGTCCCCATGCTGTGTCCTAAGGGCAGGATGGCAACAGGATGTTTCCTCCCATGTGTAAACACAAACCTTCCTGATGGACCATGGTCCCATCAAAGAGAAGGTGCAAACTTGCTTTTCAGTAGCTGCAGAATCAGTGCTTAACTAATGTGGAACTGCTGAGGAGAGATAGTTTCTTGGCATGGTCTTTCTATGCTACCTTTAAATTCTTGTGTAATTAAAAAGAAGCCAGGAAAAAAACCCCAAACCACAACAAGCACCACTTTTTATTGCTCCCCCTATGCTTAATGAAGTCCTAAAGATTAGAGAAATGTGCAGACAAGACACCTGAGCATGGCAAACCAGAGCATGTGGGCTGTAGCCAGCCTGCTGCTGGCACTGCATGCAGCCAGTGTGGCTGCAGAGGGTCCGTGAGTGATTCAGGTCACTTATTATCCAGGACAGCGAGGCTTAGGTACAGTGAGTGGAGAGAAACAACAGTGGCACTTACATTAGGTACCCAAATGCCCTTTGTCCTGGGCAGAAGGTGTGATTTCGTGTGTCTTGACAGCTCCTCTCCCTTCTGCTCAACCATGGGAAAGACTCCGTCACAACTAGATGCTGTAAAATGAGGATGGAGTTTTGCCTTTGTTTTCAACCATCTAAGTAGCTTTGTCATGCCTCTGAATGAGTTTGAGATGCATTTGAAAAGCAGCTAAATGGTAATCTCTGCATTTGAGGGCAATCACATTTATTATTTAATTTTACTGCTTAGTGTTGCATGACATTGTTCATCTTGAGGGAGGGGGGCATTTATTGAGAGAAGTGCAGCATTCCAGACAGAAGAATAAGTTAGATTTCCGTGATATAAATATTCCCCTACATACAGTGCAGTGAAAGGAGCTGTTTGCTCAGGATGAGCGAAAGTATTTTGTTGGCCTCCTCTCACAGCAGCTCATCTCGGGCCATGCCCTGTGGGCTCTTGCTCAGATGGGTTTCTTGATGCTATCAGCAGCAGCAGCAGCATATCTGCAAATGTCTTAGGGGTACAAACCTTGGCCAAGCCACCCCAGGAGCCCGTGGAGTTACCCTGACACACTCTGTTTTCCAGCTCGAGTTTTTTGGGCAATCTAGATGACTTTATGGGCAGATTCCCTCAGGCTTCTATTTGCTGAGCAATATTTAATGGGACATCTTGGGGAGTGAGAGGCTGTCCAGGCTGACTGGGGACTTGGGACTGGCCGTGACTTGGAAATATTGCATATAGTTAAGATCTGCACACTCCAGTGAGATAGTTAATGTGGTTAAAATCAATGGGCTGTGCTAATTTACCTCAGCTGAAGCCTGCATTTCATGTGGCTTTTCAGTACTTCCTTTAAACTCTATTAATTCCACTGTTTAATTCCAAACAAACTGGCTGATGGATCAGTTAAAGAAAAATCTACTGTAAAGGGTCAAGGATTCAACCTGTACTATCTCTATGACTCCCATGCAGATCGGTCAGACCAGTTATTTGCATATGTTAAAATCTAATTTGAATTGTTCATCGCATTGAACTTGGTAAGCTTTTTTTTTTTTTTAATGAGAGATGTAACTTCAGGGCACTATTAAATTCTAATTAAAAATCAGTCAAAAGCACCCTTTTCTTAGTGTTTGTGCCTGCAGCAACACTTCCACTGTGGTATCAAAAGCTCAGTTCATTACTTCTTAATTAATTTTGCCTTGAGAAGCTCTAAGTTCTCAGAGGACCTGTTGGGTTTTCAGAGCGTTGTCTACATAGTGTTTGTTTGTACACAGCAGCCACAGTGACATTAAGATCAGGAATTCTTAGCCATGTAATCCAATTTGATACAATGTCTGCAGCCTGCCAGCTTTTGGGAATCTGAAAGATGCCTGAAGTTCACAACACAGAGGATATCCTGCCTGGAGCTACTGGTGTTGTAGGCATTTTCCCATATCCCTATTCCCAGTGTGCCTATTTTACAGTTGAAAAGGTTGGTATATAGGTTGATCTTTATTTCTTTTTTTGTGAGGAAGATCATGATGAATATGAAACTAGTCTTGCTCCTGACCCTGAAGAAATCTTGTTTGGAAGTACTTGACTTGGCCAAGATTTTTTCCTCCACCAGGCTCCTGGAGATGTGCATGTTTTTTTTTTTTTCAAGATAAGAATCCTGCAATCCTGATCTCCCACTGCAAATGATTCATTTCCCCTCTTGGCCCGGCTGTGTGCGCACGTGTCTGAGGGTGGTGAGCCGGAGCTGACCAGTGCCCCGGGACAAAGAAAGGAAAAGAAGGGAAGAGGGTGGAGGAGAATAATCTACCCAGTCCCAGGGCACATTTTTCACTGGTTTAGGGCATTTTCACCAGAACAGTTTAGGTGATGAAGAGACCACGAATGTGCTTGGGGTGGCTTGAACATCTGAGCACTCCTCAAACTGTACAAGGCAAGGGTTTGGCAGGAGAGTGTGAACCAAACTTGCAAACGTCCCTCTGAGCTGGGCCAAGGGGGACATCTGTAGCTGCTGTCTGTGCCAGGAGGGACCTGGATGATGTAACTTTTCATTAGGAACCTTTGTATTAAGCCTAGTTTGCACAAGCAGACCCTGTAAGTATCAAAGCCAATAGTTCAAATTTGCCTTCATGTGTGTCCAAGTCTTCTTGCTGCAAGGCACAGAGTTAGATGGGTGTGGCCGAGGGAGCTGTGGATGAAAAAAATAGTATAAATTGGGAGTGGGGAAGGCTTAAAATGAGATTTTGTGGCAATGTCAGCTTCCAGCTTTCCTCTTGGAAAAAGTGCACAAAAAAAAAAAGGGAAAAAATTTAAAAATAGACAGAAAAGAAACCTCAATAAGTGGATGTGGGCAAGGTGTTTTTGATTCTGTGGGAAGCTCCCTCCTTTCCCCAGGTTATCCTGTCCTTTTCTTCAGCAACACTTCAGAGAAAGCTCTCCTCTCCTCAAATGCTGATTTTGGGGCAGAACAGTGACTGGATATTTTGTTCCTCCTCTTCTCTGCTGGGGATGGTGAGGGGGCTGAGCAAGAAAACAGACTGGACAGCTCATAAATTACCCTCTCAGCTCTCTCTTTTCAGGGCCTGTGNGGATGGATGGAGGATGGATGGATGGATGGATGGACGGACGGATGGATGGAGGATGGATGGATGGATGGATAGATGGATGGATGGCTCCGCATCTAGACGGTCTCATTGCACATTGTGGAGGCCAGGAGAGGTTGAAAATCAGTACCAAGCTTGGTTGATAAGCTGCTGAGTTTGATTCTCCTGCTCTGCCACAGAGCATCAACACTCAACAACAAGCAGCTACCAGTTGAGATAAGCATCCAGCTGAGTTGAGAAAGCTGCAGCCCTGCCTGTGCCAGGGAGAGGTGGTCATGATTTCTTTCTGTCCTCAGAAAAGAGCCAAAGCCTCCAGCTTCTGAAGCTGCAGTTGTAGATGTGCTAAGTCAGCGTGTAGCCTTCAGCTGTGGCCAGAGCTGTGTTGTGCCAACACAGACATCAGTCCTGGAGAGAATAAGCTGAAAGTTTCCTCAGCTTTGATTTTCAGGTTCATTCAATTTTGCCAAGTTTTTGTTAGTGACAGGCAGCAGACCTGAGCCTAATGTGCCCCAGAGATGTCTTCATTCAAATGTCAAGAACCACAGGGGATGTGGAGCTCAGAGAGGAGACAAGGGGAAGATGGGACGTGTTTTTACCTGAGATGTAGGAGCAAAGCTGGCCTGGTTGTCCATGGAGGAAAAATCACAGCAGGACTGTGCCAAGACCATAGCGATACAAAGAGGGCAAATTTTAGGGGAAAACAGTGAGGCCCTTGCCTATTCCATGTGCCTGGATAGGACAAATTTTTGTGATACACTGCAGGATGTGATAGCAAGTCTGGGTGAGGAGGTGAGCGAGGCTGCAGATTAGTTTCAGCAGGAACCCCCTGTATAATTGAACCCACCCCTCTTCTTTTTCTGCTGAGAACACCCGGCCATGGGGCTGTCACTGCAGTCTGTGCGAGACCTCCTGGCAGGGAGAGCAAGCCACTTGTGAAAGACTTCCTAAGGGAAATGCTTGCAGCCACTGAGCTTGAAAATGTAGCATACTTGAAAATGTATTCAAAGGAAAAATTCTTGTGTAGGACAGAGGATGGCCTGGATAAGACAAGATAAACAATCTTGTCAGGCTCTCAGAGCCTGTTTGTTTATACACCACATCTCATCAAGTGAGGGTGTATTGGCAGCATCCTCCAGCCTGTACCTCCTCACTTGCATCTGGGCAGAAACCCAGTAAAGAGACTGAGCCCAGCTGCAGAGCTGAGAGGGCAAGTGGACCTTCTCCCTCATCCCCTCCTCCCCTTCCAGTCCCTCTCCTTCTTTCACCTCCCTACTACCCCTTCCACCAGCTGTCCTCAGGAAGAGCTGGCCTTTGGAGTACGTGCCTCTGACCACCCTGCACTCAGCGCTCTGGGATTACCAGGAGCAAGTTTCCGAGGAATTCATTTGTCATTGCTTGCAAAATAAATGGAGTGTGATAAGAATCTGCATTCTGCTTCCATAAAAACCTGTAGATGCTGTCACTGGTGTCTCAGGAGTTTCTCACAAGAATGCCCAAGTCACTTATTCTTCTCCATAAAAGCCGGAAAGGGCTGCCTGGCTCAGCTGGTGTGGTCAGTTCTTGGGAGGGAGCCTCGGCACTTTCATTATCAGCAGTTGCCACGAAGTGTTGGACAGGGAGGGCTCAGCAGCACAGCAGGAAAAGGGTTTCATATCTGGAAATAATCTTGTAGAAGTCTCTCCTAGGCCTGAAATTCTTGGCAGCAGCCTTTCATCCAAATTTCCTGAGACAGCAAGGGCCTTTCATCCTTTGGTAAAGCCTGGCAAGTTTTACATATTTTTGAAAAGCAAATAATGTTTTTTTAAGCTCCACACGACAGGAACCATAAAAAGAATACATCTAGTCCCTTTTTATGATGGACATAAACCAACATATTCCACAAGTGATTTCCTCAATTGTCTCCTCAGGAACAGATTTAGCTCCAGAGCACCTGAACACCAGATCTTCAGACACCTGATTGCTGCTGATACTAGTGTGATTGAGTTAGCTGCTTAAATATCTCTTCAAATTAAGCCTGTGATTCTTTGTATGTGTTAATACATTTATTCTCATAAAACCTCTCTGAAGCAGGGTTGTATTTCAAGGGTTGGGGGCCAGGGGCAGAGTAACATAAGGTCACATTTTCTGAAGAGCCTGGAGTAAATCCCAGCAGACTGAAAACCCTTCCCCTGCAATTTGTCCATTGTCTGGGGATCACATTCACATCTCCATCCTCCAAATTTGGATTGAGCAGTGCCAAGCAGGCATCAGCTAGAGCTCATTAGCTCCAGTAGTCTTTTAATTTCTCTATTAATACAGAGAGTCTTTCCATTATAGAAACACCAGGCACTGGGGAGGGAGAGGATGACTTCTGTGCTTCAAATAGGTCTTCACAAAAGGGCTAAAAAAATCCCACAAAACGCCCAAGATAACATTGTCGTCTGTAATCTTAGTAACGCACCCAAAATGGAAAGCATTCTTGTTGTGAAACTCTCAGGTTGCTGTTTTGTTTGCTCCTTATTAAGAGTTAATAAACAAAAGTGTTTGGGTTAATTTTGTCATGTGTACTGTGAGTTGCTAAGGAACACGGCTCCACTCTGCCTGAAGTCTCTGTAGTGAGACAACTAAGAGAGGCATTAAAGTGCTGTAAAATAAATGGGATGGAGCACGTTACAGTGTACCAGGCCCTGGCCTGGCATTTGGAGCATTTCCTTTGTTTTAAGTGTAGAAAAGGCAAAGAAACAGAGTCCAGCTGACATAGCAAGGGCAAAGGCTGGCAGGTGGAACCTGTGCAGCTCTAGCTGGGGGATGATGCCTTTCTGGGCTAGGTGTGATGTGCAGCAGGAGGGAAGGCACCAAAGGACCAAGGTGGGCAGAGAGGAAACTGTGACAAGATCTGGGAGGTTTATGGACAAGACTTTTGGTCAGCAACAGGTGGAGAGGGCTTGGTGTCTCCAAAGGTTCTACATGCTGGCCCATCATAGCAGGGAAGGCACATCCTGTGTTGTGAGGTGATACAGGGGCTAGAGTTCCACCACATTTCCCTGAGGCTTCCCACAGAAAAGGCTCTCTGGGATGGCTTTTAGCACCCAGCAGGGCCAGGAAAGCCAGGCTGGGAGAAAGGAAAAGCTGGATTAAATGGTCACCATGTGAGTGCTCTGAGCAGGAGCCTGTCTGTCATGGGGGGCTGAGGGAAAGGCTGTGATTTTGCCACAGCTTTCAGACAAATGGACTTCTCTTTAAAATGGTGATTATCACCGTCATATGAATGAAAGTTGAGAATCATTTTCTGCAGACAAGAGGTACTGTGTGTAAGGTCTAATTTCACACTGAAAGCAAGTAGCAGAGAACAAGACACTATTTTAACTGCAATAGAGAGGGAGCATGTTGCTGGGCTGGGAAGTACCAGGGAACACTCTTAAAGGTTTTAACATGTCTCTTTTGCTTTGTTTGCAGGCATTATTCAGTTTTTGAAAAAATCCTAGTTTAGATCAGAGAATTTCAATCTTTCAGAGTGATGTTAGAAGCTGAGTAGTTTGTCTCTGACTCAGTCTCCTCCCAGGACAGGTTTTTCTCAAGAAAGAGGCACGTGTGTTTGGGTTGAGGATGCTAAAGGAGTAATTGCACACATGTTGCTTAGGATAATTTCTGTTCCAGGACTGGAAATACAGTCTGAATACAGCAAATCGAGTTACAAAAGTCGTTTATTGGTTCATTTGTAGGGTGAGGCATAAGTTTTCAGCATATCTCACAGCTTTCAGAATTACAATTTCAATGCAAACACTAATGTGTTCAGGATACAGTTTTTCAAAAGTGAATTTTCCCCTTGAATTCAGTGACTTTAAATAGTATCAATTTTACTGCAAATTGAGCAGTGGTTACAGGAGAGGGGAGAGAAATTAAATCCAGGAACACCAATCAACCAAGACAGATACTGGAGGAATGTGAGCAGTGCAAGTTTCAATCTTTCAGGGCTTCCCAGATTTCTCAGGGCTAAACTGATACTTGTTGGTGTGGAAAAAAAATCCCCGCCCCAAAACTCCAACACTTTCTGGTTTTGATGAAGTATGGGGGATAACTGCTGGGTTTAGGAATCAAATGACCTCTGTCAGAACATACCTAAAGCTGTTTCCTTCCAGTAGCCAACCAAACAACCTCCAAGCCCCCGCAGGCATGACAGGAGACAGCTCCTCGCAGCCTCTGGGGTTATGGTTAAAAGCACCAGGCTGGCACTTCCCAAGATCCTACCAAGAATGCCTTAAAAGATACATGGAGCTCATTTATGGCTTCTGCAAGCAGAGGCTGGGCAGGATGCATTTCAAACAGCTTATGTGCAGAACACATATAGATGATGCACACCCAGTCTGTTTTATTTTGCCTGCAGTGCCTGACATAGCACTGTCTGACAATGAATCACACACACTCAAACAGTCCAGCGTGCCTCAGATTTAAACATGTAAGTGCCATTTCCTATTGTCCCCAGTCCAAGGGGCTGGTGGAACATCATGTTAAATAATAGGGCTGCTATTAATAAAGCTGGAGAGTCTGTGTCCAGCACTGCTACCTGACAAAACACATCCCTGAGGCCGAGGTTCTCTTCTGCTGACACAGGCAGCTTAACCCCGCTGTGCTGGAGCTGCTAACACACTTCTCAACCTCACTGGAGACCCTCTAGAAATACTGAGATGATTAAAACAAGACAGAACAATATGACTAATGCAAACCAGGAACCCATGCTGCTTCTTAAAAATGCTGTTGAGTGTATTTCTGCTGGTGGAAGGCAGGCCAAGTCACTGGCACTGCATCAAGTGGTCGCCTTATTTGTATGAACTTTGCTCTGCCAAATGAATGCTTATTCCAGGGAATACATAGACACCTTCAGATCTCAGGAGGAGGGGAGATGGGGGACACCTATTTTAAAGAGAAGCATCTTGGGAAAGTGGCAAACACAGCAGGCTGAGACAGTGAGGTGTCAGGGCACAGGCAGCAGACTTGCCACCTCCCAGCAGGAGGAGGAAGCGTGAGTGACACAAAGCAGTGCAGTCAAAGGGTTGTTTGAGTGTTGCATAGTCAGCCGAAGGTGTCAGGTGGATTATAGATACTCCTGATTGCACATTGCATGAGTATTTTAAAATTAATTCTATTCTGACCTGGAAGGGCAGATTTGGTGTCATGGATTGGCAAAGTTGAACTTCCCCTGACCAACTGTGGCTGTGCAAGTGACGAGCTGGACCAGTCAGCAGGAGCCAGGAAAACAGCCTTGGAGAGAAACTGAGGCCCAGCTTCATTTCACTTGGCTGTAAGGACTTAACTGAGTGCCTGAGCATCGCTGTATCCTCCAAAGAGAGGCAGTGGGAGATACCTAATCCTCACCTCAGTTATGCTTTGGGGTTATCTGTCTCTTTCAAGGTTGCTTTCTGGTGCTTGGCATTGTGGGGAATGAATCCATGACTAAGCAGCACCTGAGACCACAGAAGGAAGGTTCCTCTCCTCCTCTGGGAGCACGGTGTCCTCCCTGGCTCTTGTCTTCTGCCACTTTTCTACCCACACTGGCTTTCACTGCATCCCAACCTTGCTCTTTGCTGGAACTCCTTGACACCCAAGTCTCCCTTTCAAAAAACAGACTGAGGAATGCTAACACCGAGCCTTTGAAACACTGACATTTCAAAATCACTTTTTCCTTCCTCACCTATCACAGGGAGCGTAAGTAGCTGCCTTATCCTTCTCATGTTTTGCTTCCCCAGACAATGGGGATGCTGGTCTGCTTCTTCATCCTGTCCTCATCTTTGCTTCCCACTGCAGTTGAACCCCCCCAGCTGCCGCAGATAGGTCACACAGGAAAAAATCCATTTAAATTAGGGCTTGAATCATACTTTAAATGACATGTAGGCCTCTCAAGGGTCCTTTTGAGACCAACTGAATCTCAATTCATTGAAAGTTTCTTTCTGAGCAAACGAGAGAATTGAATGGGGCTGTGCTCTGCTACGTGGCGCTGAGGTTGATATGGCAACAAAGGTTCTAAAAATGATGAGACGCAAATGATATTCTCCTGTGTTATAAATAGCTGTGTCAAGTTGTTATGGAAACTGTCAAGTAAACTGGGTTAAGAAGGGCTACTTTTCCTGCTCTCTTTTGCCAAGGCTTTCTGAAACATTCTGTGCCAGCACAGTATGAGGAGGAACAACAAAAGCTGGGCAACGCATTGATCGGAGTCTCTACAAATGAGGTGGGATGGCACCACAGCTGCTGTCCTTAGAGGCTGGGACTTCAAATGACATGCTGTACCTGCTCTGTTCCCCTTGACAATGAAAATCATGATGTGGTCTCACCAGAATCCTCTCCTGGAGACCAGGGCCTCGATGCTCTGTGGAGACACAATTGTGTAGGCAGCTTTTTTCCCCTGAAGTCTCAGAGAAAACACTCAGGTGGGTGAATGCCAGATTGAACTGCAGTCACAGCTGTGCATACAGTAAAACACTTTTGGGGCAGGCAAGTGAAAGAAGCTTCCACCAAGATTAAAAGTGCAGTTCAGTGGGTTTTGAAACCAATGTACCAGCTGCGAACTGGAGGGGGCATCATGTATCCTTTGATGGGAATATAAAAAAGGTGACAATCAAAGCAAAAATGTTGAATTGTGCTTTGGGCACCAACCTTTTGTCTTAAAGGTATTCCAACAGTAGACAGACCCAAGACACCCAAATCCTCTCTGAAGGATCCTTCTATTCTTCAGCTGAAAGGTTGCTTTGACATCTTGTTTTCAGCCCCAGTCCCTTTTGTGAGCTGCACAGAGGCATCACTTAGGTTAACCTCCCCTTGTGAGATGCCCACTGTGCTGCATTGTCAGGGGGGTGATTTTGAGATAACACACTTGTTCTTGACTCATTTTATGTCCTGAGGAATTTTACAGTGATGAAGCGCAATTTGATGTCTTTGAAAGATACCAGGCAGGTAAATGAGCCACTCACCTATTAGTGCTGTCCTGTTACTGTCACTGCATCTGTCCAAGGCCATAATTCAAGCAGTACAACTGCTTGTGGTATGCACAGCCTTCTTATCTTCATTTCCACCGATACATTTATCTGGCACCTATCCCTCTCAACACAATCAAGATTAGAGTCAAGGAGAATGAGGTTGTTGAAAGGTCTGCCTTTCATATTTCCAAAGACATGATAGCAAAGAGAATTTTGAAAGGGTATTCCTGAGCTGATGTACAGTGGGTATTCAGTCCCTATAAAAAGCTCTCTGTCATACATTCAATACACCTTTCCAGGGCTTAGCAGTCAGCATGTGGAGTTATGCCACAAGGGGTTAGTGGAATGTACTTTGTTCCTGTGTATAAATAGCTGGCTTCTAATAAAGAGCATTCAAAAGTATGCAGAAGCGGGCAGGATGTTAAGGCTGAGAAATCGTTTTCCTCCGGAGCGGTGCGAAAAAAAAAAAAATTATATAAAAATTCACATGTACAGAGGAAAGAAAGTAAAACACAGTGAATTGGCTTGGTGCCAGCATTACAAAAAGGGGCAAAAAAAAAAAAATTATATAAAAATTCACATGTACAGAGGAAAGAAAGTAAAACACAGTGAATTGGCTTGGTGCCAGCATTACAAAAAGGGGCAAAAAAAAAAAGAACAAAAAANACACCTTTCCAGGGCTTAGCAGTCAGCATGTGGAGTTATGCCACAAGGGGTTAGTGGAATGTACTTTGTTCCTGTGTATAAATAGCTGGCTTCTAATAAAGAGCATTCAAAAGTATGCAGAAGCGGGCAGGATGTTAAGGCTGAGAAATCGTTTTCCTCCGGAGCGGTGCGAAAAAAAAAAAAATTATATAAAAATTCACATGTACAGAGGAAAGAAAGTAAAACACAGTGAATTGGCTTGGTGCCAGCATTACAAAAAGGGGCAAAAAAAAAAAGAACAAAAAAAGTTCACCTTTGTCTCTGGGAGCAAATTTTTGCTTTTATCCCTTCAGTGAAGAAAAATTGCCATTTTCTTGGCAAAAGAATAGAATGTGTGCACAATGGGGCAAGGCTGTGTGACACGGGGGTCAAATGGTAAAAACTGCGCCCTGCAAATCATTTTTGAAAGGTAAGTTGCACCACACTAATTCTGGGATGGAGATCCCAATCAGAAGAACCGGACAGAGCTCCTGTCCAGGAGGACAGTAGTGCAGGGTGATCCCAGGAGGCAGAGGACTCCTCCAGCTCCCTGGTGCTTGCTTGTGAAAGCAAGAGATGCTGCTTTTGTCACACTGAGGAGAAACCTCAGTCAGGGACAAGGAGGAATCTTGTGTGGTCCAGTCAAGGGGTGTAAGCACAGTGGTCAGTCCTTCTGCACCATCTGTCCATCTGTCTTGACCATTTCAATTATAAGGACCTCAGATGGTGGACTGCTCTTCTGTCTGGGCATGTTTCTGGTAGTGATCTCTGACTCCTATAGATTATAAAAATATGAATAAGTAATGAAGAGTGATAAGGAACAAGGGAGATGGGCAGCAGTAAAAAGACCTGAGACAGATTGATAATGCAAATATTCCTACTGAGTGGGAAAGGTTTCAGAAGGAAAGAGGAGAGGATCAAGCAGGAGAAAGAATCAAGCACAGCTAAGAGAAGGAAAGGCTCCTAATAGATGGCTCCCAGCCAAGGAGATGTTCAGGCAAAGAAAGGAAGAGAGCAATGCCCCATCATGGGACAGTGCAGGGTGTTTCAACATGCAATTTATATTGGAGATCTAAAGAAATCCACAGAAGAAGTATCACCTTCTTCATTTGCTGGAAAATGCAGTGTTTGTCCTCAGAAGGCTACAGCACTGGCAGGGAACTGAGGAAATAACTTTTCTACTTGCATAATATCTGCCAGGCTTACAGTCACCCCAGCAGGGCTTTCAGAGGCTGGTGGCTGTCCCTGTCTCCTGGAGCAGGGTTCCTTTGCCCCTGTGCTGCCTGGTGATCACCAAGCTTGTGGGACAGCAGCAGAGTCAGGGCAGAGGGCCCCTATGAAATAGTGCACCTACAGACTGCTCTTGCCTTTCTGCTGATTTGGTAAAGGGTCTAGAACAACACTGCATCCAATCTTTTTTGAAGGCATGAATATGCTTAAGTTACTCTATGACTTCATATTCATCTACCTGACTCTTGCAGGCTGAGCTCCATGCGGGGTTGTGGGCGCAGATGATGCGTGGCATGAGAAATGCTGGGGATTTTTAGCATTTGCAGTGTGCTTTTAGAATGGGAACTGGCAGAAAAGCGTGGGATGGTCTTGTGGTGCTGCGAGCAGATGAACCAAGACTGACCAAATGGTGTTTTGGACTGGGGATCTTCTGTCAGGGGTCGAAGTACCTGATTATAGGAACTACCTGAGGGATTATGTCCAAGCGATTAAAACTGAGAAACTCTGCCTACCAAAGTTTAAAGTTTCTATTTTGAAGGAGTCTCCTAGCCTGAGACTTATTCCTGACTATAAAAATGTCGATGACCCCCTGTTAGAACTGGTGCCATACCTCCAAATGAGGAAAACTAAATACAAAGCAGAAGCAGAGCTACAGAATTGAACCGAGCATTCACTTTTCCTGTGGTTTTTTCAGGCTGGTTTAAGGGAGACTGCAGTGAAAGAGGAACTTGGTGACAATTTCCCAGAAGTCATACAACTCTTGAGCAGCTCCTGGGGAAAAGAAACAAGCAAAACACCCCCTGCATCTCAGGGCACTGTGCAGTGATTTTCCAGTCCTTTCCAATTGCTTCACAATGCGTGGGCTGAGCAGTGATTGGGAGCTGTTACATTTTAATGCCAAGTTTCAGAAAGATCTTTCTCGATGTCTACTCCACCTTTGTTTCCTCTTTTCTTTGTGGTTTGGGTCCACCCAGACTCAGAAGTCAAAGAAAAGTGGATGGGCTGATTCACTAGACTTTGCACTTGAACAGCTTCAGACATTTTTCATTCATTCCAATCCTCCTTGGAGGCATTCATAACATTTTTGCCTTTTTTTTTTTTCCACAGCCTTACATGTACCTACATTGCACTATCAGATAGGGTAGTAATAAGCATTAAAGGAGTGTGCTTGTTCACGTCTTCTAAGTGATGTCAGACAAAAATGCAGCCCTCAGCTCAGCTCTCGGTAGTTCTGCAGCCACTTAGAGACTGCTCATGGCAGCACCTCTCCTGCTCCCCGAGCTCTATCCATTTCTTAATTTCATGTTCTTCCTTGCACCACTCTTTCCCCCTGAGATCAGGATGCATGTCCCACTTTCCTACTGCCTTTATTCCCACTCAGCCCATCTCATTTAGCATTTTTTTTTCTGAACTCCATCTGTTATCAACTATGTTCTTGGGCATGTGGTCACCCCTGGACACGTGGTCATCTCAGGAAATGTGATCTACTATCCCTTACACCTAGGGAAAGTTGGCCATAGAGAGTAGACCCATGGTCCTTGCTGTTTTCTTGCCTGCTGGGAGCTAAAAATTCCATGCTGAGTCCTCCCAGGAGAGACAGTACCTTTCAGAAATATTGCCCCCTTTTTTCTTTTTCCCAACAGTGGAAATGCTTTGCATACTTTGCAGATGTGTAAGGCTGTTACGTAAAGCATCACAAGAAGGCAAGGGCCTTGCAAATAATAAAACTGCAGGCTAGTTGAAACCAGCCCCCTGATTTCATTTTTCTTAACGAAATGTAAATCTACACCCACACAAACTATGCATGCTCCGAGCAAAACAGTATTCCACATTCTGCGGCCGGCAGGGAGCCTGGTGCAGGGGCAGCTGCCTCACCACTCTCCTCCACTGAGCTCCTGCTTCCTTTCCACACTGGGTTTGATCAGCCCGGGCATTGGCAGGGGTGCTGCCAGAGGCACTGAGGTGAGGAAGTGGCTTGCCTGTCCAGAACTCATCAGACAGCCTTCCTTGAGGATCTTCCCTCCCCTGTGGGCTCTGGAGATGTGCACTGGAAAGTGCTCAGCCTGTTTTCCTCCAAGAAGTCTTTCATGTGCCCAGGCAAACTTCCCAGACAAACACGGGCACAAGCACAAAAACAGGAGAGTGTCTGTCCAGCCAATGTTCATCCTGGACCTTCTCCATCTGAGCAGCCTGGGTCTTGTGCCCTCTTTCCTCCTACTTGGGACCAGAGCTGTCCCACTGTCACACTAACTTGCTTTTCCACCAGGCATAGGTCTGGTTAGACATGGAATAAAGATAATAACCCTACCTTTCACCACTCCCTCCAAAAAAGTAAAGGCGTGGCAATCTTGGAGCAACACCTTAGTGGGCATCTCAAAATTACTGCCACGAAATCACTGCCAAAGAAGTGACAGGGCAACCTGCAGGATGAGACATTTCCCAATATGATATCCAGGAAACTGTTTAATGTGACTAGCTTCAATCAAATTAATTGTCTATTATTCAATTAAAAATAAGGAAGTAAAGAGACAAAACCTTATTTAATTTCTTGCTGTCATCAGCCAATGTAATCTTCAGTTTAATAAACCTGATGGGTTGTCTTCACATGAATAAAGAATTTTTCCTCAGGCCATGAACTCCAGACATCACTGGGGGCTGGGAAATCTCAGTTCCATTAACAAAGGAGAAGTCCAAAGGTGCTGCTCTGCACATGGGATAGGACAATTCCCCATTGCTATTAAAGTGCCTTAACTGGAAAAGGTGCATTTGGGCTTGCAGAGGGACAACATACCCCATTTTCTAAGAAAAATTACTTCCTTTTCTCACATATATTTTGTGACAATCCATTTCCTCTCCTCTTCCCAGAGGTTTTATATGCAGTTGTTTCATAATTTGCTGTCAGGTCCCAGGAACTGCAGTCTGGACACAGACAGAAGCTCAAGAAGAAATCCTTCCACTGAGCATGGATGTGTTGGCTCCAAGCTCGTGTCCAGGTAAACTGCACAGGAACAGTGAGCCTCACCCTCTGCAGGGAACCTGGAAGAGGAACACAGGCTGCATGCAAGCTGCTGCTTGGCTTCTCCCACCTCTGGGCAACTCAGGGCCAGGTTTATTTTCCGAAATTGTACTCCTTGAGGCAGTACTAGAAAGCCTCACCTCCATGGTTTTGCCCCATGTAATCCCCAGCCAGGTCCCTTTCTCTAACAGAATTAAAAAATATAATTTGAACTGTATCTCTATGTTTTCTGCGCCTACACACACTGTTTCTAGTCCAGTTGGAGAAGATGAAGTTCAACATACGGTCAGTTAAATTAGACCTGAAAGGGACAGCCAGAGAGAACAGGGAAGATAAGGAAGGGCTCTACTGGACATGGCACACCAGGGTATCCCAGCTAATCCAGATGCCGATGGAGCCTGTGATGGCTGTTGCAGTCTCTGCGCCCTACAGCAGCACACAAATAGGTGGCCAGGAGCCACCTGTTCCAAGAGTCTTCCCTCCATTTTGGCCTCAGTTCTATGTCCACTGAATGTCAATGAATGTACACATACATTTCATCACACGCTCGGTGTTCGTGCCCTTTCCCCATGCTGGTAACCCACCCCAACCGTGTGGGCCACCCTGCGGCAGACACTCCAGCCTGTGGAGGCTCTGGGGCCAAAAACATGATCCTAAACCCTTCTCCAAGCTGAAGTGAAGCTGCAGCATTGGCAGACCCCCTGGTGTGACAGTCCCAGCCTCCACGGGATCCATGCTCTCCTCTAGCTGCGTTAGCCTCGTATAATGTTTCAGCTGCAGCTAGTGTGACACTGGCACCTTTGTGTGGCTGAGGCTTTTGTGCATCAGCCAAAGTGCAATGCTAAACCAATCAGGGTAATGAGTGCCTGCTAACACACCACTTACTCCAAAAGGGGGTTGTATAACATTGCCTGAGCCATTGGAAGTGTCTCGTTGAGGCTGGGCTAAGTCAGAGGCCAGGTGGGCTCCCCCTGGGGCAGGTCTGCTGGTCTGATGGCCATGCAGCACTGCGTCACATTGGGCTCTCCATGGAGAAGCCCCACTTGCCAGCCAGGAGCTTTATGGTGGATGGTGGGAGCCATCACCCCATACATCTCCTACATATGCC
Source organism: Ifrita kowaldi (assembly GCA_013398055.1). Classification (NCBI taxonomy): domain Eukaryota; kingdom Metazoa; phylum Chordata; class Aves; order Passeriformes; family Cinclosomatidae; genus Ifrita; species Ifrita kowaldi. The sequence goes on from VZRS01011857.1 coordinate 211,750, forward strand.
TCCTACACCTTCACCATCCCCAGCTCCAACCCAGCCTGGTGCAAGCACTGGAATCCAGCATTCTTGGTGGGATATCGCAAAAACGGAACACAGGAGCTGTGGTGATTCAGGGATTCCCTTTTCCCAGGCAAGATGCTCTGGTGGAATTTCAAAACTCCTTTCCCTTGACAGAAATCTCCTCTGGCACTGGGGCTCCCGAAGGGTGATCCCAGAGCCTGGGAAATGCTTCCACTTGGACCTTCAGGATGAGCTTGGCCTGACACAGATCTGTTAGAGGGACCAGGCTTTTCTTATCCCTTGCCAAAGATAAAACAAAAATGAGGTAGAAAAGAAATTGGAGGTGTGGAGGGGTTACTTGTCAGACCAGGTTCCAAGTCCAAGGAGAGAGGTCAGAGGATTCCCTGTGAAACACTCAGAACCTGCGGGAGCAGATGATAAAGGTTCCTTTAGCTCAGCATCTGGCATTGCAGGGCTGCCTGGCCAGCGCTCTGGAGTCTGGAAAAGTGTGCAAATAAAGTGACGTGACATCCTGTTAGGAAGGTCGCTAATTGGCCATGGGGCAATCAGAATGAAGTGCTGTGAGTGGATTTTGGTGTTGGAAATGCCACCAGTGAAAGTGGCTGCTGCTGCAGGGAGGGGCATCTCCCCATGCCCAGGGTGCAGCATTTGCTGCTGGGATGGACGAGTCCTGACTTCACCTTGACCTTCCTGAGTGTCTGTTTTGGGGCCGAAGGAAGGCTCAGGCATGGCTTGGGGTCACTGCAGGAGGTGAAGGGGCACTTCTGAGTGCAGAACAGCCCTAGTTAAGAGATTCCTACTACCCAGGGACAGACCCCTGTCCCTGCAACCTGTTCTTATGGGTGGAGGTGGCAGTGGCTGGACTCCTTTGCACGCCTGCTGCTGTGCACAGCAGCTCTTTTCTAAAGCAGTGAGGTTCTGGTTCAGAAACCAGGCTATATTTCATGGAAATAGGTGTTTAGTCATAAGCTCAGCTGTCTTGGTCTATTCTGGCAGCTACTCCGATGTGACCAGCCTGTTTCTCTCTGTGACAGTCAGCAGAAACTCTGGTTTTAAGTCACACATCTGAGAAACCATTTCCCCAGGTTTTAGCAGAAGGGGAAGGCTGGTTAAAGCTATCCACTAAGAACAGTAGCTCCAAAGGCTTTGCATCCTGGGCAACTCCAGTAATTGTTGCTCTGACATCAGCCCCTGGCCAAGCCTCATCCCAAACCAAGCAGAGCAAGGTTTGCACATCATTCCTGCTTTTTTCCAGTTTGGTGTGACAGTGACTGCCTCCTCTAGCAGTCACCTGACTATGGTAATTTTGTTCTAAAGCATGTGACTCCTGTTATCTCCTCTGAATTAAGACATGCATTGCAAAATTTAACATTTTTTCTGTACGGCCTAGAAAAGCACATTTTTGACAGAGTATGACTTGACACCTTTCTGGAAAGCATGACTACTTGTCTCTTAGTTTGCCCAATGGGAAATGTAAATTACCAGTAAGCCAGCATGACATATCAAATTCAGCTGCCTGAGTAGAGCATATTAAAATGCCATTTTTACATCCCAAATTATATTTCATTATGCAGTTACAATTTTGACAGTAGCAGTGTGCAGAATGCATTTCATATGCTAACTAAGACTTTTTTTGCTAATTTGCTGAAAAAATATTATGGTATATCTAGGGCATAATGTTTCTGGAGTGAAAAGAACAGCGGCATCAGGGATATAGTCTGTGATCTTTGTTTTGGGTGCTGATTGTAGTCGTACACTCTGCTCAACATGAAGTGGCAGACATTTCACCCACTATTGCTAAAGAACCATCCCCCATTGTATTTTTTGTCTAATTTTAGTAATTTACATGCAGTTGGATTAGATGATCTCTGTAGGCCCCTTCAACTAAACTCTTCTATTCTACAAAAACAATTTGCTGATTCAATGGGTCATTGTCACAGAAGACGACGCATTTTTCCAGATGGCTTTTAAAATCCTTATTTCTTTCAAAAAAGAGAAGAAAAGCTGAGACTAGGGTTATAAAATTTATCTAAAATCTGTAGAGGTGGATGTGGGGTTTAGCCCAGGGCAGAGCAGAGACCATTTCTCTTTACAGACACTGGCAAACAAGAGAGACTTTGCTAACGTTATTTTCTTAAGCTGCTCTCATGGCCTACGTTGTTTACTCACTCACTCAGGGAGGGAGGGAAGGGTATAAAGTGTCATCACACCTCTTGGTATGGGCAGCAACAGGACAAGCTGTGACAGCAGGGAAGTGTCATCTGTTTGCCACCTACTTCAGGACATTGCTCCTTGTGTGCCAATCAGCTCAGCTGGAATTGGGGATAACCTGCATCTGCATCCAGCAAATGCTGCTTCCTGCCATCATCAGAAGCTGAGTTAGGAGCCAGGTTGTGCTTCAGGTGCCTCACAGACTTCTGCTTTTAATACTGCTGTTTAGATGCTGCTGTTATATCCTAAATGGGTTCCCTGTATCCTCTGTCCCTAGGCATTCCTCCGTAGTTTGGCCTGGAGACATCCCAGCAGGAGCTCCTCTGCCTGGCTTGCGTGCACATCGAGCACTTAATTCCTCCTGCTATTACCTCTGCCAGCTCCCTCCCCGCTCCTGGCTTTTAGGCAGCCTTCAGACACTGATCAGAACAGCAGAAAGATCAAAGATCTGTTTAGAAAGTGGTGTTTCATTAATACATGACCGACAGGGATGGTGGCAGCGTGCAGGGGTACCAGGCACATGACAAGAAGCCCTGAGGACTCTGTGCCCAGAGGCTCCCTCCTCCTGGCACCAGTGCAGCACCTCTTGGCAGCCCAGTGTTCATTTTGGCTTGTGACCGGCCAGCAAAGCACGATAAGAGATAATTAGTGATTAAATTGCAAACTTTTATCTCGGTAAATGACAGTTACTTCCTCGTAGGCTGCCTCGGTTGACAGCGAGTGTTCAGGACAAGCTGAACAAATCTGTTTGCTTTGATCCTGAATAAAAACCTGGGAGACGCTTCCCAGTCCAAAGGCAAGGCAGGGTGGAAGGCTCCGTCGGCTTTGGCTCTGCAGCCTCTGGGAGCCTCCAGTGAGAAGTTTTGCTGGAAATGGATGTATCCATCCGACCACCTCCTTGTCCGGGGTCGCATAGCAGCAGAGGGCAGTAGCTCAACGTGATGCTCCCTCCACTGCAGACGGCTTCCCTTCGGCTCACGGCATCTTTCCCTTCAGGTTTTTGCAGCCTCCGGGTAGCTGCGCATGCTATTAACATCAATCATGCCTTTTTAAATAAAGCTGGGAGTCCTCTGCAGGGAAGGAGGAGGGTTTGCCTGTTCCCCCAGCCTCTCACAAGGCACCCACGGGCAGCAGCGAGTGCCTGTAGCTGACTCACTGCCTGCCTCGGTGCCTCCCCATCAGCCCGGGAGGCGGAGGTGGCACAGGGGAATTAAGGCGCTCTGTGGGATGTGTAGGTGGAGCAAGCACCCTGGGAAGTGAGACTGAAGAATCGGGCTGGCTGTTGATGCTCATTAGGCTTTCCTCTGCAATGGATTTGGGCCCCATAGAAGAGGCCAGCAGTCTCTCTGGATGGTGCAAGTAAGGCTTTCAGCAATACCTCTGTGGTGCCCGTGAGTGCTTGGTCAGTGCAGGCCGATGCTGAGTCCTGGGTGTCAGTCTTTGGGAATAAAAACAATTTCTATGCTACTGAAGGGTGGTTTCTGATCTGCTACAGAGCACCCAGACCTTGCCTCAGCAGCATAAAAAACCTTCCTATTTGCAGTTTTCTTCCTTGTGGCTACGACAGAGTGACCCCGAGGCCAAAGACACACAGGACGCAGCCTCTAGAAAAACAGGCAGAGGCACAAAAATATGATTCCCTCTAACAGCTTCAAAAGCCTCTTCAGAAGCTCCAGAAACCCCAGCAAAGAGAAGGGAAATAAATCATGGAAACCTGTGATGAACCCCACCCTGAAAATACCAAGGCACGCAGTGCTGGGGCAGAGAGCAATAAACCCAGCGCACAAGCAGCAACACGGCAGGAGGGAGCTCAGAGCCACATTTTGCACAATCCAGCGCAGGTATGCGAGTTATTGCCTGGTGCCCTCCTGCCTCGCCGGGACGCGGCCCGAGAGCTGCACAAACACGCTCGGGGAGCTGCAGGTTATATCTTTACCTGCTTTGGCAAGCTCGGCTCAGCCATTAGCCGAGTGAAAGCTGCGCCTCACCGCAGGTCCCGGGAGCCGCAGCTGGCCCGGCAGCGCTGCTCCGCGTGTGCCGGCGCGTTTCCCGGCGCGGGCTGCTTTCCCAGGGCAGCTCCGGGAGCCGGAGCTCACCCCTACCCTCCTTGGCTGCGGCGAGGCCACGCTGCAGGAGGGAGCTGGCTGCTGTCTTGTACAGCAAGGAGTCGTGAAGGGGCACGGGAGCCTCCAGCACAGAGCAAATCTGCAGGAGCGGCATGCTTCCCTGGCCTCTGCGGTGCCTGGATACCCTCCAGACCCAAGCAGACCCCAAGAAGGGCTGGCACTTGCTAACCCCACTATTTCATGGAATCATAGAGTCATTGAGCCTGGAAAAGACCTCTGAGATCATTGAGTCCAACCATTAGCCCTGTGCTGCCAAGCCCACCGCTAAACCATGTCTCTAAGCACCACATCTAGACATTTTTTGAACGCTTCCAAGGGTGGTTGTTTCCTGCAGGGCTGGAGAAATCACAGGCCGTGCTTGCTGCAGCCTCCCAGGAGCCTGGCTTTTCTGTGTCTGCAAATGTCTTTACTGTGTGCCCCGAGACTGGTCTGCACACCGGACCTATAACCTTGCACCAGGCCTTGCTCCTTCCTGCCCACTGCCATCCAGGGAGCAAGCACAGCAGGAAGGAGAAGACCACCATGCTGGAGTGCTTCCTTCTCACTGCCACAGGGGAACACCCACCATCAGCCCCATGCAGACCTCCTTGCTCTGCAATCCCCTCTTCAGACAGGTCCATATGCTTTGCATCCAGATTTTTCGGCTGCAGACACTCTATGCACCACATGCAGAAACCTAAAGGGAGTCACCCGGGGTAGGGTTTCATACAGGACCCTCAGAGTGTTCATGCTGGATCAGATTTGTAGGGCTATCAGCACATTAAAAATCAGTACGTTCCCCATCTACTTTCTTCACTTCTGTGGAAATAGAAGGTCCACACAGTACCTTGAGGTTCCAGACACAGTTTAAGGACTTTTTTTTTTGCAGTGTCTGAATCACCAGAATAAAATGTCAGCCTCGTTGTCTCAAGTCTTTTGTGCACTCCTTGGGCCCTGGTATGAACAATACTCAGCTCTGGACACCCAGCCCTGAACTCATTGAAATTAATAAGAAGATTGAGGATGACCCCAGGCAACATTTTCCTCCTTTACAGGAGGATGTCACAGCTCTATCCTGTGCAGAGAGCCACCACGGTGAAGCAATGTGACTAAGGTCATGCAGCAGCTCAGTGGCAGAGGATCCAGTTCCTTTGTACCACACTGAAAAATGTCCCCAGACAGGGAGATTGATGCCACAGGAGTATTTCAGAGCCTCACATGGTTGAAGAAGAGACAGAAGTGTTGTAGAGACAAGAATGAAGAATCAAAGCATGACTTGAGAATGAGGCAGGAAGAGATCCCTTGCTGGATGGTCCAGAAACTCTTAGGGCTGAGGTCTGGCTCTTGATCTCTGGTCTGAGGCTTGGAGCCTTGAATCTCCATAAGATGGTCTTATGGTGATCACTTCAAGGACAGTCTTGGAAGAGAAAACCAGCAGTCCCAGTTGCCATCAGTGCTTATCGGAGCTGGAGAAGGCACTGATAATGAAGATTTAAAGAGGAGGATTTGCAATTAACTGGCTGTTAATAATCCCCAGGCGTTACCTGTTGCTTGCTCTGTAGATGGCAGCACAAGGAAACCAACCAACTTCATGAACTGAGCAAGGCAAGTACAGAGGTCTGTCATTAACAGGCTCAGTGGAGGGAGTTATTTCACCTGAGACTTGAACCACTTTCAATTTTTAACACCAATGGGTTAAGTAAACAAGAAAGAAGCCACGGCTGCAAACAAGTCGTAAAAGTAACTTGTGAAGAAAGAAAGGTCTTATGTCATGTGGAGATAGCCTTCAGCTCATAAAACCCTCTGATGGTTACCACATAACTGCAGCTCAAGGGAAGAAAGCCACCTGATTAGGCTTATTATGAGCCTGTGTTCTTTTGGGCGCAAATCTGACCTTTATTCTGTATTTAAATAGAAAATAGGGACTCATTGTCTCAATCCCCAAACGTTTTTGCAAAAAGGGCTGGTATTGCAAAATATATCAAAACACAACATGTTCTAAAGTGCTTGGAATTTCCATTTGAAAAATGTGGGTAGCTAATAGTTCTCACTCACCTCCTCTGTGTATCTGCCCTGAAATAATTTTGTCGCATTTTGATAAAGCTTGGCTTTGCAATTGAAACCCGTAAGTATGCTCTCCTGTAGAAAGACGGGGCTTTTGTTTTTCCTTCCACAGGGCACATTGGAAAGGGAGCCTGGGGGGACCTTCATCTCATGAACTCCCAGGGCTGCTATTTCTGAGCACCGATTTCCTACTTGGGATGTAGATCTTGACCTCCGTGCCCCCGGCTGACTGGTTTGCATAAACAAAGAGCATCGCAAAGAAGTCAAAGCCGGATGTACCTACAGCAAATAAATCTCTTCCTCTCTGACAAACAGAGGATGAATTGACCTCTTGCACGTCATGTCTGGTTGTCTGACCAAAACTGTCAGTCACAACTTTCTCTCTGGAAGCCTTGGATGAGACGAGGGATAAAAGGGACATAAAAGTGACATCAGTAAGGCTAAAACAATGAGCGACAGGATTTCCTCTACCATCTCCATTACTTGATTCCTACAAGTTTTCCAATCATGGCTGGTCAAATCCCAGACAGTGTCTGTGTGCATTTGACTCACACAGGGCGAACTAATAAACCATTGCCTGTCACTCCTCTCCCAGCCCCATTTTTGCATTCATTTTCTGGAAATGGTCCAGCGAACATGTTCACCAGCCTGAACATTTGGGCTGGAGTGAATTTTAAAGCAAACATCTGGGATCTCTGCAAACAGGAAATACACCACACTTCTGGGCTGGAACATTTGTAGCTGAGAAGTGGGTGCTTTCTGCTCTCCAGACAAGAGATTCCTGGGAGACGCCCTGCAATCCACACATCTAATCAAGCCCTCACAGTTCTCCTCAGATTTCAGGTGGTGAATCCTAGAAGCACAATGCTGGGAGTCATACCACGAATTACAGCAGGAATTATTATACCGTGAGTCATGGGAAATTAATTTGTGAGTGCTGGACATTGCTCCTGGGTAATTTGGCCATGCCCAGACCAGAGGGGACGTAAACTCCAAGGCAGAGCTCATCTCCTCTCCAGCCTCATGGAGGGAGTCCTTCCCTGGCGAATGGGAGAGACAGGACAGGGAGTCATGCATGGCCAGCATGCCCTGGCACAGATTTGGGGCTCAGGAGAAGAACATTTATCAGTCCCATGCTGGCTTTCTGAGCAGTGATGTGGCTGGATGATTTAGGGCGAGTTATTTGCTCCGTTTCACTAACAACGTGACAAGCAGCAAAATGTCACAGACAATTCCATCCCAGTGAGATTTTTCTGCCATCACACAGAGCCTTGTTTTCTGGTATACACCATCTGGCCCAACTGGACCTGCACACATTTATGCCAGTGAAGGCTCTGACCCAGTAATCTCTGTAAGATGTGTGTATATATACACACACACATATGTATATATATATATAATCTGCAGTTTGCAGGGTCAATATGCAGGGCAGCGTGTAATGAGAAACACCCTCACATGGGTCATGAAACTGTAGTGTGAGATCTTGGAGTACAAGTGCTGCCCCTTGGATACTAACCGAGGCTTTGAGACCTTTAAGCCTTCCAGTTATGTGTGAAATGTGAGAATGCAGGGTAGCCTCCTCCCCATGGACTGAGGACTAACCAAGCCCTGTTGAAGCCTCCTTCCAGACCTCCTGGGAATGGGGAAACTGAGGCAGCAGCTGCTGCAGAGGAGACTGTGGACATGTGGTCTGTCCAGGACCCTTCCCTGTCCCGTTTGTACCGAGCTGGTCCAAAAGAAGCAGCGACATTGGGACAGTGGGGCCGGGCTCCTGGATGGATGCTGAGCTCAATTCTCGTCTGGGCTGACCTGGAGTGCTGGTGTAAATCCAGATTAGTTTGGCCACTGTCATTTCTTGTGGGAATGATGCCTGGAATGCACATCTGTATAATTTTTGTCCTTTTAAAAGGCAGATTCCAAGCTTGTGAGGAAACAGCATGTCAGGCAGGAAGACTCTGCACCATCGACCAAAGCACAGAGAGGATCAGCATTCCTGCTGGGACAGGCTGACAGTCTCAGTTTTCCAGTCCATCCTGGAAACAGGGGCTGTTTTCTCAGACTCCAGAGGGTAAACTAGGAACTCCATCCAGAGTTCTGAAGTTCACATCTGAAAAATTCTGCACCTACCTCTAGAAAGGAGGTGCCTTTCTGGGAAAATAAAAAAAAAATAAATTCAGATTAGAAGGCAATGGGGCAAGTTATTTCCTGGTGGTCCCAGTTGCTTTATATCTAAGAGGAATGTAGCCCATACATTTATTTCCACCCTTCCCATTCTCCTAATGCTTCAAGGGCTCTCCTGTGGAAACACTTTTTTGGTGTAAAGCAAACCAAAACTGTGATCCCTGCAGTGCCCATCGCGTTTCTGCAGCAATTTTGGAAAGGAGAAGGGTGCAGGTTGCTGTTGAGCTCGTCACAGACTATTCCTTCCGTCATTTTGGGTCTGGATACATGAGGCTGAGCCCTGCATGGGGGCTAACAGGGAGCAGACCTGGCTGTTGGGTACAGGTGGCCCACAGGCTGCACTCAGTTCCCTGAAAGGGACCCAGGTGCATCCTTTGGGCTTTGTGTGCTTCCCCATATGCAGCCTGGTCCCAGTCCTGCCCTTCAGCCCCTCACTGAAACAGAGGGTGGGGGGAAGAAAAGAAGGAAGGGAAAAATAGAATGATGAAGGCTCTGCCCTAATTGCAGGTCAGGTACATCAGCAGCCTTCCATTTTTGTGGATCTTGCATTTAAGAATTCATCCTACTGTCACAGAGGTTTCTAGTGCAACACAGCAACCCAGAGACTGGAGGACAGAAAGCGTCCCTGTACTTCCATTCAGTTGGTCAGTGCTCCATGAAGATTTTTCTGGCAGCTGTGAGCACTGGGAAAAGGTTAGGAAGGCTTCAGATGGTAGGGAAGCATCTTGCTCATTTGTTTGTTGGTTTGGATGTTGTTTTAAGAGCAGTACAGCCTCTTGTTCTGCTGCCCCAGTGGCCAACTCCCAGTGCTGGCCTCAGGTTTACTCTGCCAGAAAGGCTTGGAGTGTACACCCTCAGGCAGCCCCTATTTATCTACACAATGCGGCTGTGGGAAGGGAAGTGCTGTTAGCCCTGAAAACAAAATAAATTAACATGGAGTGACTGACAGGCAGATGAAGGCTCAGAACCCCAAAAGGGTGCAGATAAAAATCAAAGGAAAGTGAGGAACAGGGCTGTGTGATTTTCCCAGGGGTGGCATAGGTAGGACACCATTCCTGACAGCCTGGTGGTTTCTGGTAGATTTGCCAGTCCCCAGGTTGCCCTTTGTCCATGCCCTGAAGCTCTTGGAAAAGAACCCTGAGAAGAGCAGGGGGCTGGCAGGCAGGAGAGGCCAGGCCTTCTCCTGTGTATCTTAGGATGCAGCTCAGCCAGTATCACATCACGCTGGGCTAGAAATCACATTTGCGTGAGTTCCCAAGATAAAGCAGCATATCTCAGTAATTTTCCACCCATCCATTCAGTCTCATACACTCAGCATTTACTATCATCAACTTTATTGTCTCTTCCAACGCAAACAGCCCTGCAGCACAGCCTTTATCTTCCCCTCCTTATCTCCAGGCTTCCAGGCTAGTGGAGCCCTCTGGAAAAAGTGAGATTTTTCTCAAAGAGAAACATGACTGCAGGCAGTTGACTTCAGATAGGCCCTACTACTTCTCATTTTTGTAGTGGAGAGGCAACCCCTTTAGGAGCCTGTATATGTATGTGGAATATCAACATCTGGGAAAAACCCCATCCTGCTACTGAAAGTGAGGGAGATTCACATGGCTCCAGCCAGCAGAAACCAGGGAAGCTGTGTGGCCTGACAAAATGGGGACATTGCCTGGTATTTATTCGGAGCAGGGCTTTCTGTTAGGAGTTTTCCCCAGTGAGAGGCTCCCTTCCTGATGGTGCTGCATTCACCAGCAACCAGAACACAGGAGGGCACCTCACTTTTTTTCCTGATAAAAGGCTCCAGGGCACATGAAGCCACGAAATATACCTGGAAGATGCAGGGAAACAGAGCAGATGCTCCTCCAGACCACTGCTGGTGGCCATGAGGGCTCAGGGAAGGATGGCAGGCAATGCCATGCAGTCCATGCTCAGAGCAAGACTCATGGGGTGAGAGGATCAGGGCGCAGAGTTTGTACTGCTCTGCAAGCTGGAAATTGTATCCACTTGGTTCAGTTTCTTTAAAAAGTCATTCGAAAGTATTTGGTGAAGCTGAAAGAAGCCTTGACTTGAAAGAGGAAGTGTGGATTGAAATCCTAAATGCTTTCAATACTCTTAAGTCCGCATGTGAAGCATGATTTAAACCGAGATATGTGTTGCCTAACCCAAATGATTGCAGTGACAGTTACATTAACCTCTCTGGCACCAGAGAGAAGATCACATCCCTCTAATACCAGCTCTAAACAACAAAATTTCCGTGCCAGTTGAAAAGCTAGCACGCAACTGGCATTATCTGTGTTTTCTCTCCAGGCTGTGCCAAGATACTCTTTTCTTATGAAGACTTGATCCAGCTCAATTTAGCAAAAAAAAAAAAAAAAAAAAGGTAAAAAAATCAATTCTCTGAGTCTGAATCCAAGCACTTGGCAAGCTGCACCCTGGTGAGTACTTCTCAAAGCAGGACACATCTTGTTCTCTGGAAAAGCTTAAAACCCAACACCTCGGGGTGCATTATTGCAGGAACTTTTTATCACGAGGGAGCAGTTTCCTGAAATCACAAAGTGAAAAGGGTGTGGGAAGGTATGGAGTCTTTCTTCCATTCTGCCCTGGTGAAAACACCTTCTGCAGAAGCAAGGTTACTCGCAGGCAGGTTAGACTTATGCTGGAGCCCTCTTGTTCTGTGGTCATGTAGCACCATGAGCCGTGGCTGAAATCTGGCCTGTCTCAAGGTCAGGGGAAGTGAGACACCTGGGATTCTGTTTTAAGGAGAACTTTGACCAGCTACTATATTTGGAAAGGCCAAGATTAAGCAGAGCTTAGAGACTGAGTACATCCTCAAGGTCTAGAGTCCAGCAGGACCCCTAGGACCGGATCCCATGAAAGCAGAGATGCCATAATACAGTGCTGAGGGGTGCTATATAAATATGTCATTTCCAGTGAGTCACTCTTCCCACAGATTCTTGTCTGTGCCTTGTTGCTATTAGCGTTAGAAGCAATTTGTGGGTGAGACGGTGTTTCACCAAGGACAATATCTGTGATTCAACACTTTCTCCCATCCTACTTGTTTCAGAGCACGTAAAAGAGATACTCTGGTAGGAGACACGTTTTGTAGTTCCTCCATATGCTGGAGGCGGTGATTGCTGACTTCTCACTTCCCTGACCCAAACCTTTTTGCTTTATCAGTACTGTGGCTCTGCCTGGGAACTCCAGCTGAAACTCAGGTGGTGGCTGTGCTCAGTGCTGTACACAAACGTGCCCCAGGAGACACCTTGGAGAGAACAGGCACCAGGCTAATGTATATTTGCAAACTCTTCTTCTCTCTCTATCACACCCCTCCCTCCACATCACCTTTTTTTTGGAGTAAACATCCCCACTGCTTGTTCCCCATGCTCCAAAAGGGCCCTACCAAAACTGTCTGACTTTGTGGCTCCGGATGAAGCTGTTGCTCTGAGCAAGTACAGACAGACAGAGCGATTGCCATAGCAACAGAAGTTATGTGTGAAATCCCTGGGAACCGGTCCTCCTCCTCCTCCTCCCCCACCCATTCAGTCCCTTTTCAGATTTCTTTCCTCTTTTTTTTCTCGAGGTGCCAGTGCCAATTCATTCCTTGTGCTGAACACCTAGGGAGATGCTATGAAAGCGGCCTGCTGGGTTACGATAGCGCGCCACCAATTACTGCAGTGGCAGGACAACTTTGTGGAGCATCATATTGGAAAAATACACCCTGCTGGGTCTTGAGAAAGTCTTAATAAGGAGAATTGAAAGAGGGCAGACAGTGGGAAGGTTGCTGCCTGCATTTAGGACCTCAGGGGCATATGCCAAATTCGTTCCTGATCAGATCTGCGCTGAACTATTTACTTTCTGAGATGCTAAGTCAACAGATGCACATCAAAACAAATTAAAACCATTTAACATCAAGCTGCTAATGGCTAGAACCACACAAAATAATGCAGGCTATTAACCCCATAATAAGGAGCTCATTAAAATGGGAATTGCCAATTAGGTTACTTAGGAGTTCCATTAGGAGAAATACAAGCAACAGAAAAACCACTGAATATTTGCCAGTTGCTGGGTGCAGCACACTGTGAAGACTGATGGCCAGGGAGATGTGTCCAGCTGGTGTAGACTGGAAGCACTGCCAAGGGCTGCAATACAACCAAACTGTCTTAAACCACAACAGGATAAAGTTCAAATGTCTCATGAACCCATCTCAGACCTTGATGGGGTGCATTTCATGCAGGGAGTGCTTGAAGTTTCATTGGTGGTGAGGGTTAAGGATACCAGTGCTACCACTCACATTTGTGTTTGCATTGACATTTAGCTTCCCTTGGTGCTTTCTTCAGGTCAAAAGGGGCATTTTTATACACCCTTTGAACATGACGATCAGCCCAAAACCTACCAAAAGCTTTGTATGTTGTAATCTCTGACAAGACAGACATTAAATAGGACAGCTGTAGGCAGCATGACCTTGCACGTAGATGTCCCAAAACTGCTTTGGAGAAGAGTTTTACTACTCTAATCTGTGCTCTGCATTTTGCTATTTCTCACAGCTCTGGGGTTTTAACTTATTCTTCCTAGGTACTGGCATTTTTATGTCATCTGGAGGGAGCTGGCAGCCTCTCAGAGCTTGCTTTGCTTTATATATGTAAAAATATATTTTCCCCGACATACTGAAAATGGCATGCACAGAAGAGACCTTTAAGCTTTATTTTGTTGCTGTATAAAAGTAGCACAATAACGTCCTCATGTTGAAGTCCCCATTTCCCAAATGGCATCCGTCTTGCTTTCCCACTCACACTTGAGCAGATTTCAGATATCACAGAATCACAGAATATGCCGAGTTGGAAAGGACGCACAAGGATCACTGAGTCCAACTCTTAGCCCTGCACAGCACCATCCCCAAGAATCACACCATGTGCCTGAGAGTATCACTCACACACTTAACTCTCACAAAACCAGATTTGAGCTGAATGTTCCAAAACAGGCTTTTAGACACATTAGGAACGAGACAGAAACTTAAAGGTTTCTGACTTAAGAAAAATGCTTTAAAAAAGGAAAATTCTTATTTTCCCTTCTGAAGGCAGAGAAAGCCCCAAAGTGTCAGGTGCTTCATGAGATGGGAGAAGGAGGAAGGGAGCAGGAAAGGCTGGTGTGATACCTGAGTGCACAAGGAGGTTTTTGTGGCAGACAGAGTTTCCTGAAGCACTCTGAAAGCATCCAAAAGGGGCACTTTTTCCTCAGGAAAGGATCCAGCATCGACCCTGGGAGGACAGCAGCTGTGTTAACCCCCTTCTGTGGCACAGCCAACGGAACCTACACCACCTACACCTATACCTAAGGGACCACACCACCTGGGAATAGGAATCGCTGTCAACCTAAATGCTAGTCTTCCCACGAGGACTGAATTTCTACAAGGTACATGTAGTCAAGTAAGTCACCTTCTACTTTGGCAGCACCCGTCTTTATCCATGCTTTACCTTCTCTCCCTCTCAGCCATGGGAAATCTCTGCAGTGCCAGGCTCAATAGCATCCCACCGTGGGTTTATACTCTACTGCCCAGTGCTGGGGTGAGCTTAGCTGGAAAGTGGATTTTGCTGTGCTGGAATGCCACTCCTGGAGCTGACACACCTTTGGGAAGCTTGCAGTCCTTATTGAGAGCCCCACTCACGGTGCTTGTTTTCACTCATGGTACCAACAGCTGTCCCAAAGGCACCTGGGGAGAATGAACCCAGGATGGGGGACAAAACATAGGAGTTACCTGCTCCATCCCACAGCATCACTAGTCCCACATCCAGGGTGTGGGGATGAGACACCACACAAGGGACCACCAGCATGTGGCAACTCCAGGCAAGTACAAAGCCCTGCCATATCAGGGCTTTATATGGGATTGTAAGAACAATGTCTGTGTACTCCTTTTTGATATAACTAGACCGGCACTTCAAGGGGAAGAATTATGTGAGCGTGTCAGTAATAGCTTTACGCAGCCCAAGGTGAGCATTTGAAAGTTATTTCATAGGCAAAACTGTGCTTTGGGCAGTCAGTAAAACAAGGTCATCTCATTCAACAAAATCATAAAGAACAGCAAAAGTGCTAAATCAGTACGGTCATATATTTACAGTGAATAATTTAAGCAGCTCCAGAGTTGAAACCAAGAAGATTTTCTTCAATGCTTGAATTTAGCTCTGTTTTCAGAACCACTTAAAATGGTAAATTATGTTCTTTTATCCCACTGGTCTTATGGAAACTCAGTCCCCCCGTCATGACTTCATAAGGGGTATTTGCCTTAAAGTTTGAGTGGGGACAGGTCCTGTTCTCTTTCATCTCTTCCAAGATGTTAACTTTTTCACGTATGCTTACTGAGGACACAAACTGAGATAAAACAGGTTTTACTAGCATTGTTTGAGAAAGCATTAAAAAGATGTTAAGTATATTTAAAATTAGAACTGTGCTGTAATCTCAGCTGGTATAGACTGACATATTTCCAATGGTATAATGGATCTGTGCCAAATTACATCAGCTGGCCACAGCATAAGATGTTAAAACCAACTGGAAAAACTCATCTGATATTTAAAAGCAACATATGGGAGCAGCAGAGACTTCAGAAGATACTACATTTAGGATATTTTGGAAACAGAATATGTCCTACAGTAGTGTGGAAGGAGGTGTATTAACTTGTATCTATGTCCTGTGGGCAGTAATTATAATTTAAATCTTATTAATATTGCTCCACATCTTACTTTACACTAATTGTCATGGTCTTCTGGGGTAAAGGAGTAGAAAGTGAACGATGCATTGTCACATGTGTGTTTAGGAAAAACAAATTTTAAATGAACGAACCCTAATGCTGACCCTGGCAGGACTTGCTTGGCAACTCAAATGCTATGGGTCGTAAAGGATATGTACAAAATATTATATAGAATATGTATAAAATATTGTATAGAGTATATACAAAATATGTACATTGGACAGAGACTATTTACAAGAGCGTGTAGTGACAGGACAAGGGGGAATAGATTCAAACTGAGAGTAAGTTTAGATTAGATATTAGGAAGGAATTCTTCCCTGTGAGGGTGCTGAGGTCCTGGCACAGGTTGCCCAGAGAAGCTGTGGCTGCCCCATCCCAGGAAGTGTCCAAGGCCACGTTGCGTGGGGCTTGGAGCAGCCTGGTCTGGTGCAAGGTGTCATTGCCCACAGCAAGAAGGTTGGAACTAAATGATCTTTAAGGTGCCTTCTCACCCTGGCTGTTCTATGGTTTTATGATTCTGTGAAAATATGGAGACTCAGACAGCCACCAAATTTGAAGAAATCAGTATTCAGTGGTCACAGAGGCTGTGCTTGGCAAGCAGACTGGTCTCTGTGAATAGTCCTATCTACCTGAATGTCTTCAGCACATCCTTACTCAGCAAAGTAACCTCAAGAGGATATCAATACAACCTGGGCAACTCTGCAGAGCCAGGATCTTTGGTTTACACAGGAGTTCCACCTGCAAGCTTGTTGATGCTCAAATGCACAAATGGTGCTGTGAGAGAATGACACAGACAAACATGGGAAAGGAGCCTGCTTTCTCACTCTCCTTGGCAGCAGGTTGAAGAGCACAGTGCATATTTTGTAGTGATTCAGCATTTGACTACCTAAAGAAAAAAATAATCAGTATTTCCAATTCTGTTTCCCTTATGTCTTTTTAATCCTTTAAAGAAGCTGCAGTGGTGAAAGTTTTATTGTAAAGATTGGTGTCATCTATAAATGAAAAGTACAACTGATTGTTCTCATAAAATATGAGTCTGCTATTGCTACAGCGTTTACGATGGAGTATTAAATTAGTTCCTGTGAAAAATTCAGATGGGACAAAATGTAAAAGGGTATTTTGTCAATTGAAGTAAATTTGATGCAGATCAAAGTTTGGGATAAATTTTCAGCTTGGCTGAAGTTCTCATGCTTTAAGATCAGTGTACTTAGGTCTACACATTAAGCCCATCACAGACCTGCTCTGAAACCCAGAGATTTCAGGGACCTCTGTGTCAGGTCACTTAACAACTTAAGAACAGAAACAGAAAGGGACATGTATCAAACATAAATCAAAAATGGCATCAATACTGCCACGAACTCCTGGTTTGCAAGCACTGACACCTTCCTTTCCACCTCACAGATTAAAATAAACTCATGCAGGCGTGGATAAGAAGCACTGAAACTGAAATAATAAACTTTCCTTTCCTCTTAGCTGGGAAGAGGGGATGGAGCAGAATTTGCCTCAGAGATGTCTGCAACTCAAACCCTGCTGAATACAAGGGCACAGCAGATACCTAAGCAGGGACTTTGGGCTTTAGTTCTATGTGAACTTGAACTCAGGCCCACACCACACATATTCTACATGTTTAGCCTTAAATGGCTAAAACCCAGTGAAGTTTAAAGGCAAATCATATGCATTATGTACAACAAAATGGCTAGTTTATACCATTATGTTTTGATTTCCTCAGGAAAACTAGGACAATTAAAGGCAGGAAGGAAGATTATAAATTTGAAAGGTGACATGGGGATCACCACTCACCTGAATAGGAAGCTTTAAATAGTCTACCATTGACTCATCGCAATTTGGAAACAGGATAGCTTACACTTTTACTTACAGAGCACAGAATAGATATTACACTTATGAATTAAAATAGACTTATGGTAATCTGTATCCAAACAGTTAAAATACCAGTGTTAGTTTTAATTATATGTGTTAGCCTTTCATGGCGTAGACATACAGTGAATAATAGCTAGTTCTGTGAACCATCATGTGAAAATGAAGAGATAGTGTTCAGCCTTTCAACCACAATAAACTCTCCATCACAAGACTTGGTTGCTTACTAAACCACTAAGCCTCTAACACATTGCCCACATCTAGACAGATAAATATGGCTCTTTAAACCAGAGAGACAGATACATGTAATATCTAGTTAGCTGTGCTCTATAACTGCTGTTTTCTCTAATAGTCTTCCTTTGTATAAAAGAATATGTTGGGACTGCTGAAATTAATATGAACATCAATAATGTTTAAGTCCTTAAGATGAAGTACTCCACTGTGCAAGAGGTTTCTATCTTTATATTAAATCTTCTCTCTGTCTCTCCCCATTATTTAATAGATAAAATAGATTAAGTGTGGAGAAAAGTAATATTATCCTCATCTCCTGATAGGGAACTGTTATACATAGGAGGATTGAATAACCTGGGTTCTGGAAAGCTGGGCTAGGACCAGGAACTGACCTTGGACTACTTGTCCCATCATCTCAACCAGGAGCCTGCCCTTCCTCTCATTTAGTACCACCAAAAGGGAGTGCAATTTGAAGATGAGACAATGAAACATTTCCTTTGAAAAAATTCCTTTGAAAATTTTAATTTCCTTTAAAATTTATTTCGGGTCCTTGATTACTAGTCTCAAATCACATATCTGCATATTCCCATTGTGATTGTTTCTCTGAAACAATGCTTAGGCAAGCCCCACATTTCCCAGTCAGAGTAGGAGCATTGGACACTTGGGATGCCCTTAAAAACAATTTTCAACAGCTTGTTGCACACGTATGACCTTTCCCTGACAACCAGGCTCAAAGTGCAGGTAACTCAGCGAGCATTTGAGTAAGATGGTGCCTTACTGTGGCTTCTGTGCAGCCAACACACGCTTCTAAAACCGGCATGGTAACCACAGATGAGCAGACCCCAAATATTTTGATAGACGGAGCACCATAAAACATCAAGTTAGAAACTCGGCAGCCCACAGACAGCCAAGACTTCAGTGGCTGCCTCAACCTGTATCTAAGCAGCAACCCACACGAGTCAAGTGGTGGGAGGGAGTTTCTCGTCCCCTTCCTCCAGAGCTTCCACTGGTGTTGCTCCAGTTGCTGTCACGGGCACTCGAGTGATGCTGTGTGATTCTAATGCGCTGCCACCCTCCCAAACACGTGGGTGGATTTCACATCGCTGACGTGTGGCGAAAGCCTCTCCACTGAGAAGAATTGCCAGGAATTCCTTGGCCTGCTGTGAGCAGCACTGCCAGAGCCGCGAGGTGAAGAGCTGCCACCTGCGGTGAAGATCAGATAAGAGCGAGGAGTGTCTCTGCTGGGTGCAAATTCAAGAGCGGAGGGCCTGCTGCAGACGCATCCTGGCGTGGGCTCCCAAAAGCCCCGTGTTAATAAGGGCTTGGAGGTGATGTGTGTGAAAACAAAGAATTTGCTAGTTGGCCATGCGGGTTTTGAGATTTCCGGATCATAATTTGCACTGTGAATCCCAGCCAGAAGTCAGTGGGCAGACAACACAGAGAAATGGGAACAACGCAGAGAATTGGTGGAACGAGTGGTCCAGCAGTTTTTTAAGGAAACCAGTGAAATTCCCAATAAGTCCTCTCGTATTTTCCAGATTGCTTGGTGTGGATTGAAGTGTAGCATTAATCTCCTGTCTGTGGGAAAAGTCTAGTCGAGGCTGTGAGCTAACAGGATTTAATTCCTTGAGGTATGGCAGCGTAGCATATCATTCTCCCAGTTCCCACACTGGAGATCCATGATAGTACAACATGGATATCAAAAAGAAGGTGAGGTTTATCTCTCCTCTGGCCCACATTAATTAGTCTCCAAAAAAAAAAACGGAACAAATAGCACCACTGCAAAGGACATCTGCAATCCTCATGCTGGGCCTGGACTTCTCCATGTGATAATTTGTGTCCTTTTCTTTACCTGCCTGATGTTTGCCTTGCCAGTCCCTGTCTGTACACATCTGGAGTATTTAACCCCATGCCACTGGGATTTTCCACCTCTTCTGCAGTGACATTCCTTCCACTTTACTTTCCCCACCCTGTATCCCAGCTCTGATGATTTTGCTTTCATTTTCACATCTACCGGTTCAGGGAACATTGCCAAAAATGTGACTGTAAACATGCTGTGATCCCAGAGGCAGCAAGATGGTGACTCCATGGAGGTGGAGAGCCAAACACAGGACCTGAGTGTATGGTGGTTTTAAACCCTATTCTTCCCTACAGTGGAGATCTTTCCAAGCCAGTCCTGCTGGAGATCCAAGTCATCAGGCCGTTATCCACTTCCCAGTCTGAAAGTGGCCGTGTGTGTAGCCCCACCACTGCCCACTGATGAGCCCTGGCTCTCCCTCCCGCTCAGCAGCATTCTTCCATGGTAAGGTTTGTTTCTGTATCAGACTATAACCTGCTGCCTTCCTTTTTTCTTTGTTTTTTCCAGGCTATGTATGTGTTTATTTCCTTTGATGTTCCTAGTAAATAGGTCATTCCTTCCACCCTCTTGTCTATACCAGTTAATCTATACCATTACCTGTTTGCCTGCACTCTTTTCAGAAGGCCCTGCCCCAAGTGGTATTCCTATTAGCACTTCAAAAGAGGATTGATCTGGGTGTTTTTAATGAATTATCAGCCGTAGCTTTCCATCAACATTAGCATCCAAGGAGCTCTTCTGGATTACTCTTCTCCACAGCCTCTGGGGTTACTGCTTTGACCTCTCCTTAGTGAGCAATGTTACCCTGTGGATGTTTCTGCACTTAGATTTGTTCAATTTCTTGCTATTCCCACTATGTCCCATCTTCATTTATTGAAATCCCTTTAGGATGGTGCCTCTAATAAATGATTTGCAATTCACACTCCAGCTGAGTGTTATCTTTGAATTTGATTGATGTATTTTTCTTCTCCTTCCTCAATGCTACTGCAGATGAATATAATGTCCAACTCAGCAGGAGTCCCTGAGGAGCCCAACATGGCAATATTTATAAGCATACTCCACTTTCTATTGTAGGGGCTGATTTTAATCTCTTTCTTTGTTGTTCTCTGTATCCACCCTACCTCTTTTTTGTAATGCTTTGGGCCCACTCCAGCCACTGTTAAAGTCAACCGTGTCTGTGTGGAATCCTTTAGGGACGGATCAGGTTCTACAGGAATAATATGTCTGAAGAAACTGAGTAAAATTACTTACTGAAATCAAGGATCTTTCTGCAGAAGAGTTCTCTGTACAGCCAGTTGTCTTGTTTGCCAGTGAAACCCTTGAGGGCAAATTTACCGAGTGACTCAAGGGACCGTAACCCTTCTTCCTCCCACCAGCATGTCCCACTATGCTGTATACTCATCCCACATGGAGGATAAGCAGCTGCTTATCCTTCACTCTCCCCACCCAACATTTCCCACTCCACGTGGTTTTCCTCCTCCCACCAACACTGTGAGTATAATCTGTCTGTAGAGTCTATCACTTGGGTGCAACTACTCCTCTTAATGTGACCTATGTGTGTGACACACTTCTGTTCTGTTCCTCCTGCAGAACAGCTAATAGTGCTTTCTGATTATTAGAGACCAAGTTTCACCTGCAAAGGATGTCAAGTTAATTGATCTGTAATTCCCCTCTTGGAAGAGAAGCGTGATGTTTTCCCTCTGCCAGTCACCAGGGCTTCCTCAGTTCTCCAGGAGCACTTGAATATAATGGATAATGGGCCTAAGAGTTTTTCAGCTAATTCCTTTAATACCCTTGGGTATGTACCATCTGGCCCTCTGTGCCGATTTGAATGCATTGTGCTCTTTATATTTCTTTGCTGTTTCTTTAATGGTTTTGCCAACTCCTGGCTCTCAGTTTCTTGGCTGTCCTTTGATTGCTCATTGCACACCACGTTTTTAAAGGAATTTTAGAAAACTGGAATAGGTGACCTTTTTGTCAGCTCACTGTATCCATGGCAGAAATTGACTCGCTTTTTAAATTAACCTTTCATCAAGAAGAATTGTGTCTCAAAAGTGTGACTTATTATCTTTTATCCTATCCAGGCAAGACTGCATCTACAGGACATTCCCTGCTATTTGAAAGAGAAAGGCATTCAAGAGAATTTTCTGTAAGACCCTATATCCAGGTCTTGTCTTCTCAATACTGGTAGGGAATTTTTCCTTCTTTCTATTATGTCCTATTTTCTCTCTCTTCAAGTGCATTAATGTGACCCTGGTTACATCCTTCAGTTACTTGTAGACTCAAGTCTGCTATTTTCTTATCTCTTTGCCATCCTATATCTAAGTATCACGTCATGAATCAAACCCATACCAACTGATCTGTTCATGTCTCTACTCTCCTTTAAGGGTCTCTGATTTTACAGGGTATGGTGTCGAGATTCCAAGGAATTAACAGCAACCTTCCAGCTGTATCTAAACCAGGCAGATTAGAGTGCTGTCCACTGAGGATGGCAGGGAATTTCTCAATGCCAGCTGGCTGCCAGAAGTTACACGTAGATTCTCCTCCTACATCACTTCCCAGCTTTCCTTAACACAGCCGCTTCCGAGTGTCCTTCGGGAATATTTTTCCCTGACTGATGGTAGCCCATATTATTCCACTTCCATGATTTCATTTTCTGGCCACATTGCTAATCTCTGTAGGTGCCACAGGGTAAATTCTCTGTTCAACAACACTCAAATCTTCTCCCATTTTAGCATCAACACCATCTTGTGGTGCTGTGCATTTTCCCTGCTTTCTTGCATGTGACTTGCTTTCATTTTTCTCCAAACTTTTCTTTCTATTATCCAACAATCTTCTCACAGTATTTTTCATTTTAAATGGCTTCTATAGAGTTTCCTTTTCCTTTTTTAAAAACAAACAAAAAAAGCTTTTTTCTCCTTTCTACACAGGCATATTAGACACGACAGGTTTATACCTGTCTACCTGTAATACATAGTGTCCTTGAAATAGGTACAGACAACGATGGGTCTACCCACACGCTGAAAGATGGATTAAAAGGTAAGTAAAATTCATTAGATGAAGCAGCACAAGTAGGCAGCACTACAGCCAGGACATGGTCGCAGGGTGGTTTTGTTGAATGTGAATCCTTCCCTGTACAATCCACTGAGGTTGGAAGGGACTGTCTCCTCCTGTCTTGCACTTAGGTGGCATCAGATGAGGGTAGTTGTGGTTGCCTTCCTTCCACCCTGACTTTGGAAAGTTGTCATGACATGGACCCCAGCGCTCCATTCCTCTGGCACATCCAGCGAGGTGGTGTCTGGATATGGACTAGTCCATGCCTGTCAGAATGTGGGATGGGGAGCAGAGCAGGATAGGACACTCGATAACTTCCCCAAGCCTGCAGGCTATAGAGAAAAAATGACCCCCTTTTTCTTTGCAGAAACAATAAACAAAAGGCTGCATTAAAACCTTTGTTTGCAGGAGATCATGAAGATTTCAGCGATACCAAACTCCCCTGCAGGAGGAGGGATTAAGAGGGTTACAGAACAGATTTACAAGCCCTGGAGAGAGTAAGTATCCGACGGATATCTTTGGCAATCCCCTTCCCTTCCTCTTCTGCGTCTCACCCTGGCTTCTGGTAACACTTAGAACAAAACCACCAGCTCTTGCTTATTTTAATGTGTTCTCTATTTTACACTGAACCCAAATGAAACATCAAAGGTCTGGCTCAAGCACTTGCAAGTAAAATAGCTCTGAGGCCAATATATTTAAGGCCCTTGAATGATATCTCTGAAATAAGTCATCCTAAGCCCATGAGAGGGGAATGGTGTTGTTTGTTGAAGGAATGTGCGTGGTGCTGATAGTGGGCAGTACTGACGTGTAAAGAGCAATGAGTGATACTACAAAACAAAAGGAAGGTGAGAAAAGGAGCATGAAGACTGCATTGCACTGTATTGTGGAAGAAGAACAACATATATTTACGACAAAAGCCCGCTTCAAGCTGCCTTTATTTTCTTTCCAGTCTGATCCATCTCCTCCCTTTTGAAAAATTTAGATTTGAACATATCTTTCTTGGTACATGAGAGAATGGTAAGTCGAGGTGGATCCTTGGTACATGAGGGTATGACCCTCTCTCTCCCACAAAGTGCTGCAATTTGTTTAGAACCATCCAGGACTCATTTATTCCCTGTGACGTGCCCGTTTTTGAAGTGAGATTAATCAAGGCTATGAAGGCATCAGGCACATCCCATGCAGTCCTTTTGAATCAGCCTTTTGTCTGCATTGCTGTGTGTTTGAATAAAACATTATGCTTTTATTCTCTGTCACTACCAACCTCTGTCTTAAATTCCTTTGCTTCACAGGTAAACAATGTTTTCTCTTTCCATCTTCCAGTAACGAGGTGAATGCACCTTTGCAGTTATTAATCCATACTGCCTTCACTCTCTCACTGAAACGTGGGCAAGGACAGCTTGAGCCACTGTGATACCAGTACCAAGTGGGATTTTCTGGAATAGATCAGTGTAAGTCCCGTCTTCCTTTGACCTGATGTTTTTCACCACCATTTTCCAGCAAATGGCTCCCAAACGCAACATTTGTAATTGGTCTTTCTCAGATATGATGGAGGTATATCATCTCAGGATGTAAACACAGGGTATTCCACAGATTCCTGCCTGTCCTGGCCAGTCCTGGCCTGTCCTGGCAGACAATTTATGAAATTTCTTGAGTCATGAAGGAGGCTTTATATACTAGGAAGGTACTCAAAAGAAGCTGGAAAGTATACTTGATTTTAAGCACACACGTCTTTCAAGGGCTGATGTATAGGCAAGCCCACTGAGGTGAATCCTTACGGCTCACCAGTGAGGGACATGAATGTGGTCATATGGAGCACATGGAGGTTTCAAACCACTGTCTGGGAGCAGTGCAGTTGCGAGTCCCGTTAGCTGAATCAGAGAAAAGAACAATGATGGGTCAAAACCAGCCAGATACACAAGGGGCAAGTGCTGGAGGGTGTGAAAAAACCCCAGTCTTATGGCCCTCAAGGCTGCTCTGTTAACGTGAGGGCTTGCTGCAGTTATTTAAGCAGGATGAACAAGATAAAAAGGGCTTGTTGGTGTTGGATGCTGAGGCAGTGTTTAAGACATCCCTGACTCACAGCTCACAAGCTGAGACTCGTTTTGCAAGTTCAGTCCCTGTTCAGATAGGATCAGGGAATGTCTCTGGGCTGGATTGCGAAGGAAGCAGTCTTGCCAAATATGCTCTGCCCACAGCACCGTCCAGACCCGTCAGATGATATTTCTTCTAATTTTACTAATGTATGCTTGGCCCCAATTCCACGCTACCTGAGGCTACAGCCGTAATAAAAACACAGCACACATGCTGTGGGTGGGTGCGTGCAGCTGGTGGGAGTTGAGGCACGTGAAAATGAAAAACACAACCCTTTCTTAACTGCAGCAGAGGAATCAAGAAATAATATTCCGCTGAATCCTTTCCTTGTCCCTCTCTCTGTGGCACAGCCTCACCCGCAGCCCTGTGTGTCACCAGAGAAGATGACAGCAGGTTTCCTCTGTGCAGAGATTGTTCCATACCTGGGCAATGCTGACATTTTCAGGCAGAAGTGGGCTTGAATTGCCACACACAGCTTGTGTTCGGGTGTGGCTCCTACACCAGGATCATCCCACATACCCACCTTGTGGGTTGTACTGGTGGATGGGGTGTTGGTGATCTAACCCCTACCTGAGGATGAAACCATCAGGCTGCCCTCTTGCCATGGTCATGCAGGCCATTCACTCCTGGAAAGGAGTGAAAGAACCCTGGGCGCACATTTGTCTCCTACCCATGAACTGCTTCCATGAACCCTTCTGGTGGAGATGGGTTGGGCTGCAGCTCCGGGCTGGGTGAAAATCTCACTAAGCACCTCATGAGTTTAGAAAACTTTGACTTCTTTGAGCCACAAGCCTTCACGAATATGGCAACTTATAACAACATCACTGCTGTGTCTGTAGAGAAGAAATTAAAACAGACGCCCCTGTGAAGGCAAGGAACTGTTGGGGAAAAGAAGGGAAGGGGCAGAGAGGAACTCCTTGGTGCAGCCTTTGTTTCTGCTCTCAGGATGTAAACAGAGGCACCTGAGGGATACTCCCTCAGAGGAGTAGAATACATTGAGGTCCTGATACCGTCCTCACCACTGAGTCCAGCCAGCCATCGCAGCTCCTGACCTCCCTGCCACATCATCCCACTAACATGTATCCCTGATATCACTTGTTAGGGGCCACCTTGTTCTCTGACAGCTATCCCTACTGGAATCTCTTGAAGAAAGAACCAGCATGGGTTAGAGAAACCCGTGGGTAGTCCTGAGAAGGCAGTTTATGTGCTGGGAAATTCGGGATTTTTATGGACTTGCGGAAGTTTCAAGCTTCTGACATTAGTCTGAATCCTTTTCTTCTGAGCTTATAGTGAACATTGCACATATCAGGAGTACTTTCAGTCTGAAAATTTGTATTCACCACACATAGCAGAGTCTATTTGTGTTGATTTTCAACAACAGCATTTTATTTACTGGCAGCATTTTTTGCAGGCTGATATTTAGCAGCTCCGCTTGCCGATGCCCAACCCTGCAGGCTGATATGCAAGTAAAGATGATGCAAGAAATAGAAAATGGTCGCTTCCTTCTTCCAGTTCTTCTGATTCATTTCACACACTTGGTATATTAATGATTGCTTTTTTCACTGGTCTGTGCTGTCTCAGATGCCTTAAAAACACTTGCCCAAGCTATGTACTGTCACAGCAGAAGGAGTTTCTTTTCCTTGCTCTCTCCAGGGGAACCTCCACCCCTCTCTAGGCAAAACACATGAGATGCTAAGGCTTAAAATTTATGGAGCCTGATTTAAAAGCCAGGATGTCTCCTGGTCTCAAGGGAAGGGAAATGACCCTTGGCTTATTTTGCAGTCACTCCTTTTCAGAGAAGGAAGTGCTAATAAGCACTCACTTGAGGCACAGCAGCTTAGTGCAACTGAAGGCCAAAAAGCAGACACATAATTGCTGTGACTGGGAATAGAGGAGCCAAGAAGAACACGTGAGAAGTTATCCCTTGTGAGTGGTGCTCTGTGAGCGATGCACATCATCAGTCACGGTACTGTCTGTGATGGGAGCTACCCAACATCCAGGACTGTCCCAGGGATCCTGCTTCCCCTCCCAAAGCAGCTTACTTGGAGATGGGTCCGTGGTTGCAGCATGGGAGAGGAGATAGAAAGGTGAGACAGCACTGGGAAAAGGAAGTGCCTGAAAAACATCATAGGCGTTGGTAGGAATTCCACATGGAGATAGCCCATCGCACACTCTGCAGATACATGAGCTCCTGAGCAGTTTGAGAACAGCTCTGAGAACCCATCATGCTCACCAAGGGGAAACCTCAGGTGGGATTTCAAAGCACAGCACCCTCAGGCTCTTGGGAGCCCTCCTGGAAGAATATCACCACGCACAAAAACGACGTGAGCACAACACCTGATGCAGCTGGAAACCAGAAGGGGCCATTAGTTTGTCTTACCTGGCTTGGCAATCACAGACCATCAGATTTCACATGAGTGCTGCATCCGGAGACTCGGTCACACAAAATATCTTGGTCCTCTCAAGACTATAATGTCTCAGGCAGAATCTAGGAATGGAATGGACTGATCCTCAGCAGCGGCAGAAAAGGGCTTGGGTGAGCTGTGCCTCGGTGACACCGTCAGGCAACCTACAACTCACTACCGTAGAGGAAGGCAAAATGAATCAAGATTCTTGTTCTCTGATCTGAGAAAAAAAACAGTTTTGAACCTCAAATGGAGTATTCACTTTGACCCTCAGCAAGTTAGAGTCAAGAGTCAAAAGGGGATGTGGAAACACTGCCATGTACAGCTGTTGCACCACTTTTCTTGTTGCACTTCCACTTATTGCTCAAGAAAGGTCCACGACCATTTTGATCAGGACTTGCCAGTGTTTGTGACTAAAAGTTCTGCATGATAGTGGCTAACACCCCTATTAGTAACTTTTAATAGGTCCCAGACTATGTGTAAAATGAACATAAGTAATTTCTTAAAGACTTGATGCACAAAGGCTTCTGCATGCCATTTGAATACTATAAGAGTTTATAAGAAAATCAGTTATGAGACAGTAAATCTAGGCATCCCAGGCAATAAATTCTTTTGTGTTCCTCATTCCTATGGCCCTTTCTTGCTGCTACAAGGTGTCAGAAGGGCATTTGCTGTCATGGATGTATGCAAACACACATTCCCACCAGATCTTTCAGAGATGTTGCTCCTCTCTAATGTCCTCGTCTTGGAACAGGGAGGGAATGGCAGCACCTCAGCCTCTCCCCAAAAAGAAATTCATGAGTCAAGAGAGGGGATTATCCTGCTGTATTTAGCATTGGTGCAGCTTCACTTTGAGAACCATGTGCTGTTCTGGGCTCCAAAATTTAAGGAAGTTGTTAAGGTACTTCAGTGCATCCAGAGGAAGGCAACAAAGCTGGTCAAAGGGCTGGAAGGAATGTCCTGTGAGGAACAGCTGGGGATTTTGGGCTTTTACAGTTTGGAGAAAAGAGGCTGAGGAGTGAACTCGTTGCTCTCTGCAGCTCCCTGAGGAGGGGAAGTGGAGAGAGAAGTGCTGATCCCTTCTCCCTGGGATCCAGTGATAGGGTGCATGGGAATGGTTCGAAGATGCTCCAGAAGAATTTCACTCTTGACGTTACAAAATATTTCCTTACTAGGAGGGTGGTCAAACACTGGAACGGGATTCCTTGAGAGGTGGTTGATGCCCCCAGGCTGTCAGTGTTTAGAGAGACATTTGGACAATGCCCTTAACAACATGCTGTAACTTCTGGTCAGCCCTGCGGTGGTCAGGCACTTGGACTGGATGATCATCATAGGTCCATTCCAACTGAAATAGTTCTATTCTGTTCTATTCTATTCTATTCCATTTGGCTTAGCATTGTAGCTGCTGGCAAAGGCCCCTGCTTGTCTTCCACACAGGTCACAAAGTCTGGCTTTGCTGGGTGGTTCAAACTGAGTCCAAAAGAAAGAACTGCTTGGTGAGTGTGCTTTAGTGACTCGAGCCTGCCAGCTCAGCAGCCTACGCTCGTGCTCTGTCTGGGGAAAATGACACCTGGGCATTTCCAGTAAGCCCAGCATCCTTTCACTGGCTGCTGCTGGGAACTCCCCACTGAATCACCCAACCCTGTGCAGACATACACGCATTTCCTTCTGTTTCCTTCTGGGGAAACCAATCTGTGTGCACCCCCTGAGAGCATGTGAGGTCTGACAGCAAGGCCAGTCAGCCAGGTATCAGACAGGCAGAAGTGTGTTTTCAGGAACACTTCAATTTTCAGGTCTGTCACTTTTTACTGTCATATTGGGAACTGGAAGTAGTTCAGAGGGAAGTGGTAAATGAGCAAAAAATACACCCTTAGAATGCACCTACTCCTGCAGGAGCTGTGAGCTTGTATTACTGTCATATTCTGAAGACTGAGCCATGTGTGTGATAACCACCTTGAGGAAAATCGCAGCTGGCCTTCCTCTCCATAATGTCCAGAAAGAGGGAGAGCAGGAGTTGGATTCAGAGGGCAGAGTATTCCCCATGCCATGCAAGTTTGCCCTGTCATACACGCTTACTTCACTGAAGAGGGTTGCCAGTAGCTGGATTGAAGCACATCATGCAGAAATCATCCTTCCTTGCTACAACAAAGTGGGAAGGTGAGGTGACAGTGGACTCCTTACAGCAAGGTTTGGTTTGCCAGGCTTCATGTTGTTTGCTCATGTTGCACCCTCACTAGCGAGACTCAAAAGTGCCTCTAGTTCCCCTAGTTCAGTTCTCTTTCCAGGTAGAATCACCCACCTGCTGTGATTGTCACTTCTCAACCTGGTGTCTGAGAAGCAAAGAGCATCCTGGCCCCCAAAACTCATTTTCCAGCTGCAGCCTGACTTCACTGATCCTCCTTTATATCCTCTGGTGTCTTCATGTCCCCTCGCTGCCCTAGCACAAGCCACTCTGCTAACAGATGCGACATTGCTTTCCTGATTGCATGTCATTCCACCTTCCACCCCTCTGTGAAAGAGCCAGACATTCCTTGTCACTCCTCTGCGCAGAAAGCAGCTCTAGACATTGTTGGCACCCCTTCCCCAAGCAGTCTTCTGTCCTGTGGGCAGACCCAGGGTTTGTTTGAGATGGAGAGCTTGAAGCCATGCCAGGCTTCCCAGGTAGCATGTGCCAGAGCATATGTAGTTTAAGCGAACAGAAATGTAGAGGCTGACTATCCCTCCCCCTCGCCAGTCAAGTTCTGCACATGTTCCCCAATAAAATTCCCAAATGAGGTCAAGTCATTTAACTCATTATCATCATAGAGTTCCCCCACCAGACTGAAGGGTTTCCAGACAGATGACAAACACTCCATCTAAGCAATGTGGATCACCAAAATCCACCACTGCAGCACAGCTGCTTTGGACTGGAACACAGCAGGCCTCTCAAGGCAGGAGTGTTACACAACCACTGCCTAGAAAGGAGGAAATCAACAAAACTTCTCTAGTTTGAATCGTAGCAGAAAATTAAGTAAATTAAAAGTGGGCTTGGCCAATGACATTCAGGCTCCAACAGCTGGGAACGTAAGGTCCTGGTGGTTCTAGTGACCACAAGCCACCAGGAAATTAAAAGTAGCTTTCTATTTGGAAGGTTGGAGGCCAGCAACACCATGGCCCCTACCAGCACT
The DNA here is from genome assembly GCA_013398055.1 of Ifrita kowaldi. Classification (NCBI taxonomy): domain Eukaryota; kingdom Metazoa; phylum Chordata; class Aves; order Passeriformes; family Cinclosomatidae; genus Ifrita; species Ifrita kowaldi. The sequence continues at coordinate 241,737 of VZRS01011857.1, forward strand.
GAATTAGTCCTAGGTTGACCCCACCTGACAGCACTTCCTGCAACATCTGGATATTCTTTGGATGTCTCTGCCAAGTTGCAGCTTGTTCCAAGCCTGCTGAGTTCATGAGACCTGAAAACACACATCTGCCTGGGAGCTGGCAGCTTCAAGGGAAAGAGCTGTACTGGGAGCTTGGAGAGCTTTGCCAGCAATCAGGTGGGCACAGATCAGGCACAGGCTGCTGGGGATGGTCTGGACTTCGCTGGCAACAGCAGCCCCACTGCTGGCCATGGCAGGGTGGCTTGGAGGTGGCCAGGTCCTGTCCCCATCCCTGACAGCTCTACTCAGGGGGTGACACACACAGAGCAGCCTGCATCCAATCAAGCTCCAACAGGATCCACTCTCAGGGAGGGATTCGCCCTCCCTTGCACAAGCTGACTGTGCAGGATGGTGACTCATGCACCTGGGGGGCAGCAGAGTGAACAGGGCTCCCCGGGACAGATGTGCCTCTGTCTGTCCAACACATTCCCTACAGTGCCTTGGGCCAAGCTTGCCCACAGGCACTAACTCCAGAAGAATTTTCCCTGTCTCTTGTGCAAACTCCCACCCAAGCAGAGCGCGTACCTATGGAGTCAGTTAAAATTTTGGTGCCCTCTGCAAACCGCAGGGCATCTGCATCATAACAAAACATCAGCTCTGGTTTGAAAAAGTATCATCCTGTGTCAGAGAGGCCCTACAGGACACAGGGATGATAAGGACATCAGCAAATGCCTGACTGCAATGGGTCACAGGGTGGCAGAGCCGATTGGGGCGTCCATGCTGGCGGTGGCACAGTGGGTGACAGGCATTGCAGGTTTCCTCAGTGGCACAGCTGCCTGAGCTGAGCTGAATTTTTGAATAAGAAAGCAAAGCCCTGGTTTAGTGTTTTTGTGCATGTGGAGGGTGTGCCGTGGAGCCAGAGTGTCTGGGACAGCCGTGGCCAGAGGAAGCCGCTGCGGCCGCTCGCGGAGGAGGAAGTCGGTGAGTGCTGGGTTTTGCTGGAGAGCAGGGGAGGTGGCGGGGGGAGTTGGAGAAGGGAGTCCAGCCTAAGAAAAGAGCAAGGAAGGAAGAGGCTTGGAAAGTGCACTGCTGGTGTGGACACGGAGGAGAGGGCCGGGAAAGGAGCTTGTCCCTGCAGACAGCTTCGTGCGATGTGGGAGAAAGGGCTGAGGTTTCAAGATGGAGGGACTGGAAGGAGCAGGAAGGCACAGCTGGGTGAGGTGGAGAATTGCTTCCAAGTGGAAAATAGTCCAGGAAATGGTGGCTTGAACTGGAGGATAGAACCCAAACATACTAAGAGATACGGAAAATGTCACTAGTGACCAACAGTTGTCATTCAGAACTGCTGAAATTGTGTGTGAAATGAGAGGCATCCCACAGCAACCGACATGAATAAAACCCAAAACTTTGCCCTCAGGTATGTGTAGCAAACATCCAATCAGTCTTACCTGTGGACTCACGACATCATTTCACCATCATTTTTGTTTTGCTCAGCTAAAACCCTTAAGCTTTACCTAGCAGCATTTAAATCTGATGAAAAGGAGCACAAAAGCAGGGAATGGGTATATGTGTTTTGCTGGAAAATCCCCAAGTGCCTGTACACAAGCAGAGAGCAGACCAAAATTGTACAGTCAGGGGCAGGCTGGAAACATCCAGCAGTACGTTGAGGCACATCACCAGCATGTGCTGCAGGCATCTCTTCCACTGCATGGAGGAGCCAAGCCAGCAAATATTGGTGTACATAGCCCTAAGGGCAATGGCAACCAGCCATGGGGCAGTGCCAGAGCAGGATTTCTAGGGAGCTGGGGCAGGAGAAGAGATCTGCTATGTCACAGCCACAAGACAGCCCCCCTAAAGGAGACAAGTAATGGTTCTCTCTGGGTATGAGTTTTACCAGCCAGTTCTGCTAAACCAGATCCAAGTGTGCATGTCCAGAGCAGGGTGACAAAGGTGGGGAAGGATCTGGAGTGCAAGGCCTATGAGGAACAGCTGTGGAAGCTGGGGGTGTTTAGCCTGAAGAAAAGGAGGCTCAGGGGGCACCTTATCCCTCTCTAAAACTCCCTGAGAAGAGGTTGTAGCAGGTGGGGTTCACCTCTTCTCCAGGGTAAAAAGTGATGGACAAGAGGAAACAGCTTTGAGTTGTGCATGGATTGGATGTCAGGAAAAATTTGTGTACTGAAAGGTTGATCAGGCACAGGAAGAGGCCGTCCTGGGAAATGGTTGAGTTACCGTCCCTGGAGGTATTTAAAAGATGTGTAGATGTGGCACTCGGTGACATGGTTTACTGGCAGACTTGGCAGTGTCAGGTGATCATTTTAGAGGTCTTTTGCAACCTTAACGATCCTATGATTCTAAGTGCTTCCTGCCCAGCCCAGCCCAGCCCAGGATTAAAAACTGTGTTTGTTGTTGTGTCCTAACACCTATATCCCTTTGAATGTGCCCTGAAGATGTCCTAATCAACTACTGATTGAGTGAACTCTTTACCCAAGGGCAGTGCAGGATTTAGCAACAGCCTACAGTGCAGCTGGCAGCACGCAGCAGAGCTCTGCAGTGCATGGCAGTCCCTTGGTTTATGCTGCTTGGTCCCTGGCACTCGCTGCCATCAAAGGGTTTGCAGAAATCCAGATGGGAGATGGCTGATGGCAAAGCTCAGCAGTGTCAGGATGATCTGCAGAAACTCTGTATTGGGCTCAGACTGGCTGGAGTTCAGAAGAGATGTGTGAGTGAAAGAGGCATGTCTTGCTGATGTGGCTCATAACTCCTGGGCTGTGGGCTGAGTTTCTCACGTTGGCAGCTTATGTGTACCTAGTGAGGTTTAAAAACAAGTAACTCCAAGAACAAACAAAGAAGCTGCCTGGGGTTGCCTGTCTTGTGACTGGAGACTCCGGAGTCCAATAAAACACAAGATGCAGCTGTGGCAGGGCCGTTACAACATCTGTAGACACCCTTTGCTCCTGCTGTGGTTGAGGTCCTTTTACTGCTTTTCCCTGCAAGCTAATGAGATTTCTCTCTCCTTAAAGCAGAGACAAGAATTCACAGAAATAATGGGAGTGCAGCATATCTGGGTGTCCTCCCCATTTGCCAAGTGTTTGTTGCAAGCAGCCAAAATGATCAAAAGTTGACCTGGAGGGGAAAAGAATGATACAGACACATTTGCAAATCCTGACTAAAGAAACTGCATGAAGCAAAGCTACAAAATTGTACTGTCTTTTTAGTTAAGTAGAGTTTTAGTAAGGAGTGGCGTGTATTGTGGCTAGCACATACAGAATTTGAATGTATTAAATATTTCTAAAATTATATGGCACTCTGTTGTGTGTTATTATAGGTCTATTTGGGGTTTTTACCTGCAACAGCCCTAACAATTAAATCTGTATAATTCCTGCTAAACCATCCTGCTAGGTCAGAACTGTGGTCTGTGCTTCAGCAAAGAGAAGATCTGAGGTTCATGAAGAGCAACTTGCCAGGCTGCAAAACATGTAGCACCTGCATTCTCCCATCACACATGGGAAAACAGACAGTGGCTTCCCCCCCCAGCATTTGTCCTGGTCTGCAATATCTGTACTGAGTACTGTCAGCTTATGGAAGGAGGCAACAATGTCACAGGCACTGAAGTAATTTCTAATAGCAATGGAAAGTGTCCAAAAATGGCTTCCTGCAAACACAATCTAAGTTCACCATTTCTCCTCCTGAGGAACAACACCTTAGGCAGTTCTGGATGTCTTCTTGATTTTCAAATGTGACTTGGAGCATGTTAATGTTAATTACAGGTACTGAGAGCTTTACATGTTCTGCTGATTTGGATGGAAAAGCGAAGTATATCCTGTCTTGTTTCATGATTCAGCCCTGTAATTGGTAGTTTCAGTTCTGATGGCAAAAGTCACCATGGTAGTAGAGATGCAGAAATAGTAAGCTGTTCAGATTCCCAGCCTGATCTTTGCTGTGCAAGTTGTAAATCTGAAACTTGTACAAAATAAAAGCTGTATCATCTTTCTTAGCAGACAGGGAATTTATAGAGCACAATATACAATTACCCTACAACATATATTCCTTTCTTTAGTAAGTCTGTCACTACAACTTTCCATTAAAGATGGAAAATTTAGTGCAAACATATTAAACATTTGTCATAGAAAAATATTGACAACTATATATGCATGTATGTATATGTACACATATGTATATATATATATATATGTGCCCACGTATATACATACATACCTAAAAGCACATATACATTTTTTCATAGGTTGGTACAAGGGGTTTACCTGCTAAAAATATATATACATGATGCTCAGGTAATGGTTCTTATCAGCCCTGCCTGCCTGTGGCTGCATCCCCCCAAGTATTGCTGAGCTTTTACAACCTGCCTGAATAGCTGAAAATAGAGATCTTAATTAAGAAAAGTCAACCTGGCCTGCTTGGTCTAAGGCACTTTTCTTCCTGCTTTCAGCCTGAAATCAGCTTTCGACAAGGTGGGGAGGAAAACCCAGTGAAAAACTGGTAAAGGATGAGGAATGCACTCAATACAGAGACCTAAAGAGAAATAAAGGCAGGGCTTGTGTTTCATCTTTAGGCGTGAGGTAAGAGCATGGCCATAAAATACCTCAAATAGAGACATTATCAAAACCTGAACCTTATTTTCTCTTACAACAGCCTTTGCTCAGGGAACCTGACAGAAATGTCTAGAAATGAAACTGGTGCTAAGTATATCCAAAAAGGGCTTTTTATATCTATAGACTCAATGCACACGACAGACAGTGAGCACCTACATGTGTTGGACAGCTGTAGATATAAAAATGCTGTCAGATTTTGCACGGGTGCAATAGAGAACCATAGAAATGAGCAGGAAGTTGCCCAAAAAACCTGTTTGGTTTCACTCAAAGGAGACTACGTGGGCAGTTGTCAAGTAAGCACATTTCCAGGGAAATGGTGTATTCCTGCAGAGGTTTGGAGCCAGAAGGGGCTGAAGCACAGGGTGATGTAACCCCACCAGCTCGGATCAGGAAGCTGCACTGGTCCAGTGCATGCAATTGCTATGTCTGACCCCATTGCAGCACACTTGGTTTGATCTGCACCCACGCTTACCAGTTGTGTGCTACCAGTGAGAGTGTTTCTTCACTGGAACAAACTGGGCAGGGAGCTGCTGGTATCTACCTCTTTGGTCTGGCTGGAAGCTTTGCTGCAGCCTCAACGTGAAGTTATAGGGCTCAGCTCAGGGCTCACTGGAAGAAACACTGTGACCTGCAGCATTCGGGAGGTTGGCCTAGGTGACCTAAGCGTCCCCTCTGGCCTTACGCTCTATGAATACTCCTGCAAGACCAACTGCCTTAATCCCTCACCAGAGAGGTGGGGGGATGCTGATCTTCTCTCGTAAGACTTTCCATCTCTATTATGGCACACAGTCTTAAGCAGCTCACGTTCACCCATATGGCCAAGCACATACTTTGCATTTGTCTTCTGCTCTGGTGTTAATGATCCTACCAGATGCATTCACAAACTCACCCAGCATGTGCAGTCCTTTTGGAATTGTGCGTCGGGTAAGAGATACCGGCTTCCAGGAGCTGAGCGTGGGGAGCTCGTATTGACTCATTCCAGCAATTTGTGGAGAACAAAAGAAATAGGTGAATTCCCTTCTTCCTCACAAAGTTTCCTGCCACTGACACAAGTGTTTCTTCAAACAAAGGATTTTCCCCCTCCGCAGATGTCCTCAGACACTGAATTTGTAGTATCTGATAACACGCATTTCCATAGCAACAAATAGTGATGACCCAAACACAGGATTATGTGACTTCACTCAGAGTTGAGCAGAATATTAACAAGGATACTGATAGCTAATACTTTCCATTCTGTGGCACCTCCCTGCAGAGGATTTCAGGGAGCTTTATGCACATCATCCCCAATTTGCAGATGGAGAAATGAAGAGGAGAAGTAAGTGATCTATTCTAAGACTGAGAAAAGAGGCTGGGATCCGAGTGCCCAGTGGGGAGGGGGGGAGGGAGGACAAGAGTCACAAAGACCAGGTCTTCTGGACTCCAAGCAGCAATGGAGCTGTCAAGATCCTGCTCTGCCCCATTCCTGGGATCTGTTTTCTTTGGGATAACGCATCCACCTGGCTGCTTCCCATCCCCTCTGTCTGCTCCCTCTGAGAGTTCTCTGCGGTAAAATGGCATCAGTGGGTCCAGCTGCCTTCTGCTATCATTCAGTAGGCTGGTGTTGCCCCTCCCTAACAATCCCCAAAAGCTTGGAGGTTTCCTTCACTCAAAGCAATTTACTTCAGGTGATGGGAAGGCAGAGGCAGTTTACAAACACAGGATGCCTCAGACCTGAAATACATGAAATACAGCTCCAGGAGTTTAAACTTCAGCAAAGAGACATTAAGGAAGCAACTGGATGAGCAAGCACCATGAAATGCTCTACTGGAGTCAAGGGAGGAGGGAGAGATCCCACTGTCTGAACTTGCACGACATGTCATGGAAAACAGCCTGTATCTCACTAACGGCGAGTTGAAAAGACTGTTGCATCTTCAGAAACTCAGGGAGCCTTTTAATTTCAAAAGAAATTTAATGAAAATGATAAAAGGAAGCGCATCCCTATCTCTCCTCCCTCAGATAATTGGGTGTAAATACCAGCTCCTTTTCATGCATCAAACCTTTTATCTGTAATTAGAATTGGCTTCATCCAGATCCACCGGTATCCCATGCTAAGAGAGTTCTGGTGGTGGAATAAAGTGCCATGTGATTATTTATTTACTGTTACAATACGTGTCAAAACAGCTTTGGAAGATTTGTCTGGGTTTGGAAATAGAGCTGTGAAAGGCTGCTCCAGCTGGAGCCCAAGAAGAAATCCCTTGGCACTTCTCTAGGATACTGTGCTGCCATGATTGTCTCCCTGTGTTCAGAGAACAGGGGGAATTCATTCAATGAAGCACTTGGGCACGAGTTTACCTCCAAGTATTGTAGAAAGTACCTTTAGAAACCAGGGAAGGTTAACTACATGCATGAACCAGGCTAGAAAAATCTGAGGTTTTCTTTTGGTTTGCTGTGAGTTTCAGAAAACCAATAAAACTTTAAAAAAACAGACCAAATAAAACATTTTTTTCAGTCCTAGTTTTCTGTTTCGCCTGGGACTACTTGAAGACTTCTTTTACTGGAAAATACAAGGATAATTAGGAGGGAAAGGGACCAGAGTTGAAGAGGATTTTGGATGTGTGGGTAGGTTAGGGAAGCAGGGACTGGACGCTGCCTGTATGCCACAGCCCAGTGAGTAGGATGCCCACCTACTGCATGGGAATCCCTTTTTGCTGCACGGGGAGAACCACATAAACCTTGGTTCTTCCTCCCATCCCTCTGGGTGAGTGCCCAGGTGCCTGTTTTGTGGAGAACTGGTTGCATGACGCCTGTTTTTCACCGTGCTTCTCAGAAGGTTGGAGCTTGCAGGGAAGTTGTCAGATATCCATGTGATGTGACCTCGACCCTGCAGCAAATAAATGGTTTCTTAATATTAGTAATGCTGAGCCAGATAAAATGGGAGAAGGACTTTTCAGACCTGCAGATGGGTCGCATAGTATGAGAGCACAGAAAAAAATGTCCTGTACTCAGTCTGCATCTTCTCACCAGCAATAAGCCTCCCATCACCTTTTCTACCTCCCATTTGAGAAGAGTTTGGTTTTTTTTTAAAAAAAAGTACTTTGTGACTCTCAGGGCCTTTTAGAAGGAACTAATAATACTCCATGACAAAAGACCTGACTGGGTTTAGGGTGGAATTTGTGAGTGGCAGACCTTGCCGAGGATTTGAGGCAACCCTGTATCCAGTTGCTGTCCTGGTTCATGGAATGCTATGTATAACACAAAAAGGTGCAGAGTAAACCAGCTGAGTGTTAAAGCTCTAAGGGAGCTCATAAATTAACATCCACTATGAAAGAAAATACGTGTGTGTTACTGCACAGTTATTACACATCTCTGCTGGAGAACAGCTGCAAAATCCCTGAGCAGCTACTGGGGCCGCGGGCTACACTGCACAACTCAGAGAGATTTTAGCTATGGCTCATGCACCCTCTAGGGAGACAGACTGGGCTTTGGAAAACACATGAAACCAAACCAAACCCACAGAAAAGCAGTCTTACTCTGGGCTTTCTGCATGTGACCTGAGCAGTCAGCCTGTCAAAGCAGAACTCCTTTAGGTTATAACTCCAAAATGCATTTTCTTGTGGCTGGTTCTAAAGAAGAGACATCTTCTGTTTTTGAATAACAGAGGGTGTTGATGATAGAATTTACAGAACACTGTGATACTGATGGAAAGTAAACTTTTCTCTTGCCCCTGTGGCTGGAATAAAGTGGACACAAAGTGCTGTGTCCTACAAGATCCTGTTACATTTATACCTGGATGCTAAAATATCTCCAAATCTTCAAGTGAATTCAGGGAGAGAAGCATTTGCATGGCAATCCTTTTCTTGTCAGCTTCATGGTACCTATCAGCTGACACACTCTTCCTACTAGTGCTAATTTTAAAAAAATTAGGGGAAGGCGATTTTTTATTATTCAAAGAGCTACCTAAAAACTGCAGAGCAAAGCAGAGCATCTCCCAAATAAACTCAGGCCAGCAGTTAGAAATGGCTTGGAAGCCAAGGCACGTTAGGTTATGCCAAAAGCATGCTGCAGTGCATCCTGCTCAAGTCCAGAGGGATCATCACACCCTGATTGCAATGGCAATTGCAAACACCCACCACCACCCGCAGATGTGTCACAAGCAGGAAGCCTGTCTGGAAACTCAAGTGCATCTCTGTGTCCTCTGATGCATCCAGATGAGTAGACCAAGAAGCCATCTGAATTCCTGGACAGATGTCACTCACATCCCCATGAATTCCACTGGGGGCTCACAGTAGTCCCTGCACATTGGGACCCTGTTGGCAGACCTGTGGCTCATTGTTTTCTTCAAGGAAAAAGCAGGATATGACAGGCTGAATTTTGCCCTGAGTTCTGTGGACAGGATGACTCAGAGACTGGGATATTTCAGGGGCAAAAGAGATCAGTGCTTGCTGGGCAGAGGAAGGTCTTTGCAGCAAGGAAGCCGATGCAATTAGCCCTTGCCTTTAGGGAGCTTATGGAGCCTGTGCTCAGCCAGAGACTTCTCCTCCTCACCACGTCACTGCAGACCTTGCTTCAGTTGATTTGGTGAAGAAACACTGCAGGGGAAGTGACTTTGATGTTTCCTGCAGGAAAGTATATATAGACCTGCCAGTGCCTCGTGCTTTACACGCATGGCCCAGTCAGGGTGGATTTTACACTCAAACACGCAAGAGCTGTAGCACAATGGACCTGTGTGGGAGGGAGGGAGGGACCAGATGCTCAGATGCTTCCTTCCCCACCCTGCCCCAGTAGTGGAATGCACATATCTTGCTTCTCCTTCCTAAAGAGCATGGCTATTTCCAACTCCATGCAGCACTTCCCAAGGGCTCAGCTCCAGGCTGACTACCATGCACCAGGCTTCATTTCCACCACTTACATTACATAGAATATTCCTTGTTGCTAGTTGTTTTTGGGTTTTGTGTGTGTGTGTGTTTTTTGGGTTTTTTTGATGAGATGGAAGAAAAAATAACTTTGGACCACTTAGACGTTCTGCAAAGAAAGTGCTTAATTTCTTTTCAAGTTGCCTAAGCCCTTAATAAAAATTTAGGAGGGGATTATGAAAAGAGGCTGAGAATGGAATGAAAAGAACGTGTTTCCAAATGAAACAAAGAAAATTCAAAATCTTGTTTGACCTTTTCATCATCATCTTCAACCTCCCATATCCATCTTCTACACTGCATCCCTGCACAAAATGTGTTTGCATTCAGCTGGGCCAAAACTCTTGGTAAATTCCGCCTGTTTGCATGGATAGAACCCATTTCTCCAAAACTTCATTTGTGGGTTTGCTGAATGGACTGGTTTTCACAGAAACCCCATCCAGCTCTAACACTTTAGTCAGCAGGAAGCTATAGGTACATTTTGCTTTCCTAAAGTGATTATTAAAGCCTTTTCCCACCAAAACCTCCTGGGAGTAGAGACTGAGGAAAGGCTCAAGCATGGGCTGAGCTGTAATATCACTATTGCTCAGTGGGGAGGCTTGTCCCCAAGGTAACTCACACAGGAAAAGTTTGTTTGCCATAAAAGTAAACACTGCTATAGTAACCTGCCCTGTGCAGAACGGCCCATGCCAGCAAATCTAATAATTCCTTGTTTTCACAGATGTAACTGCAGGGCAGATGCACCCAAACTGCCTTTAAATGACTCACTTTTGAGCAGCACATTGCTCAGTGCACACTCTTGTTCAAGGCTTATCCCACTGCCTACAGTTCTTGCCTGCACTCTGCCCCAAACAATCCCAGCTGCTTCTCTCCCAGCTCCTCGACTGGATGGTTTATCTCTTCCTTGTGTTTCCCACTATTTCCTGACCTAGGAGGCAATGAATCCCAGTTTCATGCTTTCTGGAGCCTTTGCCAAGGCTCCGTATTTTTCTTGCCTTGTGGTCAATGTCTGTCTCACTGGCTTCTGTGTTCTACCTAATACCAGGGCTCTCCCTCTGACTTGCTTTGCCTCTTTGTCTCTTTTGGCCTCTTTACTGCCTGTTCCATCTGCCTGAACCAAGCACCCACCATCTCCTCAGCCTCTAGAAAGCGCTTCTTTGCCCAGTCAGGACAAATGTCCTCCAGGCCCCTCTGCCAAGGGCTCCCTGCCTCTCTGCCAGTGCCACATCAGTCCTCTCCTCACACAGTTCTTGGGAGTCCTTGCAGCAGGGTATTGGAGAGTTCAGACATCTTCAGGAAGTCACTGCCAGATCACAACACCAGAAATTATTGAGGGCTATGTGGGTACAAGTCCTGGCCTAGGAAGTAAGAGCGCCATATCATCCCAGAGGATAGCAATATTCCAAAAACATGTGCATCTGCCATAATCTTATCTTTTTTACAAGCACCACAACCAGTAGGTCACAGCCAAGAGCGAGATTTCTGGGCAAGATGTGTCTGATGACTGAATTGGTAGGCCCTTTCTCATGTTTCGATGAATTTATCCTCCACATCTTCTATTCCAGAATCCCTTCTATTCTCAACCCCTTGCACTCACATCAGTTGTGCACCATGTCCAGCTGAAAAGAGAAGGAACAGACTAAGCAAGTTCAATCACTGGAAAATGTTGAGGCTGCCGTAGGTCTGGAGGACATCAGCTTGCCCAGGCCTCTCCTTGGTGGGCTCATTCTGCTGTCCCAAGCACCTGTGATAATGCAGGGCTTGTCCTGTCCAGGCTGCTGTTCCTGTCCTCGTGTTCTCCTGGCTTAGGAGGTCAGCAGCATTTCCTCTTCCACTGGTCTCTCCATCTGCCACAAATTCCCATGGCATCAGCTCAGAGGGACTGAGATCTTTTGGACTCTCTCCTTCTGATTCCAGAACCACCTTTGCTGTATTTTAGGCATCTTTAAGAAGCAGATGAGCTCTGGGGAAAGCTGTAGGGTTTGTGAACATACTCAGTAGTAGACCCTTTACTTCTACTGACCATCTTACACAGGCCAGGTCTGTATAGCTTTTAAGACATCCCTCCACACATTTCTACAAACACGGTCCTCAGCCACTCAAATTAGGAGCCATGGAGAGGCAACCAATTCCCTCCCTACCTCATGTACACAAAAAGTATCACTACGTTAGGACACCTCATAAATAAAACATATGTCAGAGGTTTTCCGTGCATCAAGCACAGCAAACAAATGCATTCAGTCTTGCTTGAGTGAGGAGACATCTGTGCCAAGCCGTGCTGCAGGAAATCATGTTTATACCTGCACAGAAATTGCTCAAGATCATTATGTCCTTGCGAAACTATTACTTCTGTCCCCTCCCTCTCTCCCCTAACCCCACCACAGCCAAGGTGTGGGATAGCCAAGGCTCTTCGGGCACGGGATTGAAACTACGCAAGTGCAGCCTGCCTGGATGCCACTGGTCTGTTTGCTCAGTGACTCAGAGCACTCTTCTCATTCCTCCTTCTTCCCAGTTATTCTTCGTCTCCTCTCACTTTTTCCCCATGCCCAGATTGCAGTGGGAGCCCCTTCTTCCTCAGAAAGCCTGGAGAACACTCCAGGAGCAGAAAACGGCCTCTGGGAGAAGGCAGGGAGCTGCCCTCCACTCCCACCCAGCAGCTGTGATCCTGCTGTGAGCAGCCATCATGAGCAGCGGATGGAAAGGGTTGAGGAAAATGCCAAGTTCAGCAGTTGACCACCTCATAAAGTATCAGCACAGAAATCCTGTCCAAACCATGTATGTTTTGGTGTACCAACCTACAGCAGCTTGAAGCAGGACCACAGCTGGCCCCAGTTCAAAAGCTCAGAATTTCAGTGACTGATAACAATGTCTGGGAAGAAGTGAAGATGGGTGTGACAGAGAGAGAAATCTGACTTCTCTCCCTCATTTCATTTATTAGGAAAGACAGCAGCCTTAATTAGTTTTTTGGTTAGGGTTGGGGGGTTTTTTTTGTTTGTTTTTGTTTTGGGTTTTTTTTGTCCTGATCTGAATTTGGTCATCCACAGTAGAGTATGAGTGAGAGTGAGCATCATAATTTTTCCTCTGTGTGATGCATTGCTGAACAACTGCTTTGCAACAAAACTTTTCAGAGCAGAGACATAATAAGTCAGGACATCTTTGTACCAAGAAGACACTTGTCCATGTGCACAGGAGAGCTGGAGCCAAGCCAAACCTTTGGAAGGTCTAGCAAATCAGGTGATTTGCTCTGGGAAGAGGGCACTTTGCTCAAGAGGAGCAGGTGATCAAATACTGAAGAGTCCATGAAAATGAAGAGGATGCTTTCATTGTTATTTGGAAGGGAGCAGTGATGACAATCACTTCCTCTGTTCTCTTCATTGCAGAGAGCAAACGTTCGTCACCAATTTATCACTCGCACACAAACAGAGGCCAGTGTGAAGTGAGAGGACATCGCCTTTCCCTGGACTGCCTGTGGGAACAGTGTGAGCTGTCACACGCCTCTTTAGGCTGAAACCACTTCATATTCCAGCTGCTGAACTCCTGCTGTGTTTAGTAGCCCCACTTGCAATACTTGGGTAATTAAGTTGATCCATAGAATGTAAGTAACGCAGCTGAGTAAATGAAAAATACAGCTCACAGGCAGCCTGTGGTGAGTCTGTGAGGGAGGCTTCTGAAACAGCTGCTTGTCAGATGGGGAACAGGTAAACAGCCCATCACTGCACACACCCCCTTTTACTGAACTCAGAACTTAATCAGAATCAATGCCTGATAAAGGGCCAGAGAGATCCTTCTGATCGTTTACACAGGTCATGCAATTTCACTTCACAGCTCCTGAGTCTGCCCTCATAATTTTTAACTGATTTAAAACAAGTCTTTCAAAAATTATATGGTCATGATTTACCAAATTCAAGCTTTAGGGAGTCTGTTGCACCTGTTGGCAATGCCCTACATTGAAAATTTGCCTTCTCTGATCAAGAGAAAAACTGCACCTAACTTAGCAGGGTTTGTTTATAGGGAGCTGCTGACCATCAGGTATGTATTTTTCTCTCTATTTAATGTTTTAAAATTGGGCTAGGCAGAGAAATGTCAGTGGAAATAAGACTAATTGTTTCTATTAAAATCTGGAAGATTTGAAAAATCAAGCAGAAAAGTTGTTGAAACATCCTATTCCACCTTTTGAGAATAAAGTAATTTTCAATTTCCACCATAGAACAGCTTCTCATTTTAATATCCCACTGTAACATGGATCATAATGTAACAAAGTAGTTATAAAATACAGTGCAAAATGGAAACATCGAAAAATAAAAATTAATTAGATCAAAAGATTGAATTTAAATCAAACAAACTCATGTTTGTTTGTGTTCTTTTTCTCAAAGGTTTCCCTTACAGCAATTTTGAAGTTTCAGGTTCTCAATCCTGCTCTGAATAAACTCTGGAAATCTTCCTGAGGCAGAACATCAACATTCAGTAGGACTTTCCAAGATTTATGTTGCTGACCCAGCTTGCATTACCAGGGGACACAGCATAGCTGTATCAGATACAGAGATCCTGCCTTTAGTGTACACACAGCTACATCTGGGGTCTCTGCCAGCACAGCCATTCCAGCACAGTCTCTGAAGGAGAAGCTCAGCTTCCACCACTGCTTATCCTGTCTGTTCCTGTTTAGCTTCATATCTCCACACTGGCTCAAAAATGTGCATTTATCTAAAATAAAGTTGGAGCTTGGGATTTCACTTGGCTTGCGAAATTTGGTCCTACCCACTTTCACTTTGTTTGGTTTTTTGTGTACACATATACGTGCATAATATACACCTGCATTCACACATACACAGAAACATGCAATGTTAAAGACAGAATACAGGCTTTTTAAAATGTTTTCCAGGTGGTTTTCAGGCCCAACAGCTGACACTCTTTCTTTTCTTTCTTAAGTACGAAGAGGATAAATATTGCCATTTAAAAAATAAACTTCCTCAAAATTGTCCTTTCTGTTCTGAAAGACCGTCTTGTTCTTTAGGTGATTTATGATATCAATCTGTAACTCCATGTGTATTGTTCAGAGTGTTCAGCAAACAAGATGTGAGTGTTTGAAATACTTCAGGGCAGGAAGACGCACAAAACATTAAAACAGCCTCCCAGTTCTAGTACAGGCACTTGAAATCCAGTGTCTTCTTTCCTGCTAATACATCTCATGCTGTCATTGCCTCTTCATTTCCACATAAACGAGCATTGACAGGCCAGCTAAGCCAGACATTTGCTGTGTAGAGACCAAAACCAGCTTAAGTTGAGTACATTCCCACTTTTTAAAGTGTTAGGCCATTGGCCAGCTGGGCCAAAATTGTCAGATTCTTTTTTTTGAGTGAATGCTTACTTGATACCCAGGCAAAATTTCAGTGTAGGAACATGGGCCAAGTAAAATGCAGGAGCATGATGAATATTAGGAAATTGGTGTACCATGAGCACGGAAACCACCATTTGGTGGCAGGGTTGGGCCAACCCTTTCCCAGGGCCAGTTAAATCCCAGGGGTTCCCACCATGGACCTGCTGCCTGAGGAAACCAATTTCTGTTTCAAGGGGCTGGAACAGGAAAGTCTCCTGAGAGAAGAGCAAAGAAGTCAGCCTTAAAAGACATGAGCCCTGAGAGTATTATGGGAATTCTGAAGGCCACAGCCTGAGGGTTTCTGGGCAAGAGGGGAGCGCAAACTCCTGCAAGACCAGCCATGTTGGGGATGAAGCAAGACAGCGGGGAGGAGAGGGAAGAAAGAGAGGAGTAAAAAGAAGATCTGGTAACTTGGTTATAGGACCAAGGACTAATTTAGGCTGGGAGACACCTCTGGAACAGCTCAATCCAACTTTGAGTTGGACCGAGATCAACTTGCTCAGGGACTTGTTCAGTCCAGCCTTCAACATCTCTGAGGATGGGAAATCCCACAGCCTCTCTGGGTGACTTGTGCTGTATTTGACCACTGTCATGGTAAAACATTTTTTGGCCTTAACATCTAACTGGAATTTTCCATGTTCCAACTTGTGACATTAGAGGGCACATCCCTGCTTGCACCTTTTGTTTATGAATTTGGGTAATCCCTGGCTCTGCTGTCACTCCTTGTCTCCACAGTCTTCTAAAGCAACAAACTCCCCAAGCTGAGTACCAGCTGTGCAAGAAAGGCTAATCCTGGTGGTCTAAGCCAAGAATGACCTTGGGGTGGTGGCGGGAAGATGGACAACACATAGTTCCCTCTTCATACACCTTCTTCCTCTGTTAGGACCCATTTTTCCATCACAGCCTCTTTTCTAGATTGGGGCTCTGGGACCAACAGTTACACAAGCATTTGATTTACCTGAAGAATATTGCAAAGGTTATTAATTTCATCAGTGACTGATTTGCATAAATTTGTTCAGCCAGCACTACAATAGCTCTTTCTGGCCAAGTCTGAATGAGTTACACATCTAACACTATATATCTCACAAATGTTATATGCGTATCACCTCCGTGCACATGTACTCACACATACATTCATCACCGCGATACTTCCTTTCATGTCAGGTATGTGAATTATTTTGTTTATAAGAAACAAAGTTCCCTCCCTGTGCCAGGATTAAGAAGACCTGCGTTCCTTTCCTGCCTCTCCTTGGGATCCCATGTGATCCGGCCAAGTCATTTCATGTCTCTGTGCCTCTGCCTCCAGTCTGGAGAGCAGGGGCAGCACTTGAGAAGAAACCACGTGGTTCACTCTCCTCGGAGCTGCATCCCAGAGATGCCAAGCGGGAAGAGCGGGGATGTGTCATTCTCTGATGAACAATGGCAGTTCTGACATTCCTAATGCCATGGCAATATGAATATTCAAAATAGCAGGGCCTTTGTTAGAGATGCTGATTAATCGGTGATTAACATCACTGTCATTTCCTTAGAATAACGTGTGCTATGCTCTTATCTGGAGAAAAGGGAAAGAGAGAGGGGGGAAAGATAGTGCCTGAGTGTACTGGTACATGGCCTTCAGTCGTGCCAGACAATGCCTGGATACTCGATTATGAGCAAACACCGGTTCCCAAACCGGTCCTATTCCTGTGACATTTACGCTGCTCAGGTTCATGTACTTAACACTCAGCTCCAGGAACCCTTCCTGATTCCCAAGTGCTGCTGGTGTAAAGTGTCAAACCCACCAAACTCCGGGATGACAATTAGACACTGCAGCTATTTTCATCTTTCTCTTGCGGACACGCCGTGCCCCTCGGCTGATCCAGCTTGGCAAAACTCTCCTCTGGGCCACAAAGCACACAGAAGATCCACATTACACCTTGTCATAGTATTGGTCTCTAATTAAGTTGTTTCAACAAGAAGGCATCTTTGAAGGACACACATATTTTAGTGGAAAATTAAATTATTAAGCAAAGTATTTGGGATGTTTCTATTTCACTGGAACATCTGAAGATAACTTTACCATCAAAGCGACCATATCATGTAGTTGCACTCAAGCTGCTGGCCACAGTACATCTCCAGAACACCTTCTGACCCCATTAAGTGGCTCAGACAGAAGAATTTTGCCCTCAAATTCTTGTTATGCACACGTATAGGGCATATTTTCCTACTAGACAAAGCTTAACTGTGTACAATTCCTCTGCAATGAATTACTTCTCTAGGATTTAACTACAAAGGCCCATTTGGAAACCATAAATGCAGCATCGACCCCAAAGGACAAATCCTACACTTTCATCAAGGCAAAACATAGAAACTACAAAACTATGTCAAAACATGGGCCAGAGCACTAGCAACGTCTCTTCAGAAGGGGTCTGCATTTGACAGACAGAAATGTGTACTTCAACCAAGGAGCTAGGAACAGAGTCTAGTTTGGTATCTGAAATAATCAAATGGGGTGCAAATTTTAATCATACTTAAGCTCTGTAAATTAAGATGGATATGAAAATGTGTGTTCCTAAGAGGACACTTAAGCAAAGATAAGCGGTTAAGTGCTCACAGCTTTGCTTGTGTCAATGTTATCTGTAGATTGTCTTTTTCCATAACACTCTGAGTGACTTTTTAATGTATAGATAATATGTTCCTTAAATGCAGCCCATATACATGCACTGTGAATGGCTCTACCATTAATAATGTGAATTTTGCCATTTAATAAAAATAATGTTCCTTTCAGGATTCTTCTTTCTGGTTTTGTTTGATGAAGCCTCTTTAAACATGCTGAACGGAGTATTTCAGGAATGGCTTTTCCATCAGTGCTGCTCTAGACTGCCCTGTCTGCTGAGAAAGGTGGTGGCTCTGTTTTGGTAGCAGGGAGGGAAGTTTCTTGCCAGAAGTCTCACACTTGCAATTCTTAGAAAGGTCAGAGACGGGGACTAAATATTAAACAGATGCAGACTTTGCTTCCCTGTTAAAAGCAGCCAGATCCTTCTGGGTTCTCCAGGCCAGGAATGTCCTGGGGTCTGAGGGGAAATCTGGTGTCCTGCTCATGTTTTTCTTCATGAGGAATCACTATCAGCAGTGGCCAAAGTTAAACTCCCTGTTTTCACTCCCAGTCCACTCCTTTTCCATCTTCCTCCACCACTCTTGGCAAAATCTCCATCTGCCCTGTTCTCAGTGCTCTCCTGACCTTGTTTCCTTAAATTTTGCTGTATGATCCCAACTCTGCCACTCACTTTTCTGTAAACTCATCCTTCGAGCCCATCCCTGCTCCGGGTTTCCATATCCTCCATGTTCACCAGCTTGTAGCATTTGCTGTTTTCTCCTTACCCCATGCTGGTTGAATGGCTCTTGCAAACACAGGCTAAACAAACATATATACACATATTTGTATCATGCTCAGATAATCTTAAGTATTGCAGCAACCAAACCAACAGCAGAACTTTTTTTCTCTTCATTTAATCACAGTGCTTCTAGCGCCTGAAAAGCTGAGCGAGATCTGCAGTAATCCCTGCCATAAAGATGAATATACAGAGAGATATTTACCAGTTCAAGGAATTTACAAAGTGCAGAAGGAGGAAAATGCTCACTGCTGTGATGGGAAATTGAGAAATGAGAGAAACGCAGGCGCTTATCAAGGTCACGCAGGAAGCTCATGGCAGAGCATGGTATAGACTGCACAATACTCAGGCACCAGCCCAGGCCTTTGCCAAGCAACTATCCAGCTTTTTTAAAAATTCATGGAAGAAAGACAGGCTTGTGCAATGCTCCACAAATAAGACAGAACAAATGTCATTACCCTGTAGCAGGGCAGACTGCAGAAACTGAATTTGAGGGGTTATTATCTGCTGGTAGAAGGTTGTAGATATTGCCTAATGCTAATTCAAAATTTTTTCTGGTTTACAGTCCTTAGGAAAAGCAAGTTTTATTGTCAGCCTTAAGCACTGCAGCAAATTCGGTCCGGTGGAGTTAAAATGGCCATGTTAGCAATCCAGAATTTATATGTCACTGTTTTATCAGATTTCCAGAGACATATAATGTCTCTTTTTCCTGCCAGTAAAACCAGATGCAGAAGTATCCTTGTGTGTTTATTTAGCACAGGATTGTTAATGGCTGGGAGTAGCACACGCTGGGGTGTGGCTTCCATGTCTTGCACAGAGAAATCAGTGTTAAGAGACCAGAATTAAAACAGACTGAAGCAGAAGTGCAACCGACTGACCTTGGCGCCAGCAGAGTGGGAAAAACAGTATGAAAATCTGGACTCAGCAGCCAGGTCAAGGCTGATTTTTAGCCCTTGAAATTCAAAGGTACTTGATACAAAGCATTAATATAAGTAAATTCTTTGCTTTCCGTTTCCTTAAGGAAACAAACTTTCAGGCTGCAGGCAGTCCTTTTCATCAGGGAAGAAAGAAAATGCTGGGTTGCTCTTTTCAGAGAAGAACTTTTTGCATAACTTCATTAAGACAAAACAAGATGGCATTATAGATTAAAGTAAAGACTTCTGTTAAGCAGGAGGTTAAACAAGTCTTTAAACACAGCTCCTGCTTCATGTGCTGATCCTGATTTCATGGCAGTTTGGAGGTACAGTCTTTTCCTCTGGCTCTATTTGGCTCAGCGTGGGTCTGAACATCCCTGGTTGAAAACAAGTCTGGCACCAGCAGCAAAACTTTGAGCAAAAAAGGGGGCGTTGCTCCAAGATGCCTTTGGTGGGAAAATTACGATGTCAGTGGAGTTATCTCCTCTCTCACCCTCACAAAGCTCTTCATCAACAAAAGGCAAAGCACCCTGAGCTGTCCTGCAGCACACAATCCAGGGAGCACAGAGGACCAAAACACCTGCGACAGAAGGGGATTTGTTATCCCACTCGCAGCACTTTGCATTGTGCTCTGCTGCAGCGTTTGGAAGGCAGCCACGTGCCCAGCAAAGTCTCTGGCTGGGAGAAATGGTGTGGTTGCTCCTAATACAGCTACTCAACAGTTACAGCCTTGCTGAGAATTCAGACTGGGGTTAAAGTAAAGGTGAGGGCTGAAAAACCAGTTCCAGAGAAGCGTTAAGGCAGGGGAGCAGCTGACCCACCAAGGGCAGTTTTGGGTTAAAAAACCCAAACCCAAAAAACTCGTTTGCACAGAAAATGCCCATGTCCAACCAAGACAGTGTCCTTATGAGTGTTAAAGTCACATTTAAAGCAATAAATTCCTCAGTCTGCCTCTGAAGAAGCAGCAGCAGAAATCTCTGATAAATGGGAAGGGAGGAGAAGAGCATTTTACATTCTCATGGTTCCTTGGCTCACTCCAGCACTGTTTGATTAACTGGGAGCAAGATTTATGTGCTATAAAGTGCTCTGGGGAGGTTGCTGATGCCAAAGCTCTGCACCTGGGTTTTGAAAGCCTCTCTAAAGTGATGAGAATATCTGTATATTCTCATCTAGAAGAAGAAAGCCCCCCTGAAAACCAAAAGTAACTACTGCTTTTTGGCAGAACAGCAGAGTGCAATTTCACCTAGGAGGGAGATTTGCAAAGATACTGACAACCACTAAATGGCCTGGTCCCACAGAAATTGGATGTGAGTGAGTATTTCAAGGCCATTTACCCCTGGGGAGAGGTGTCCCCTTACCCCTGATTAGTTTGGATTCTTCCATACAAGGAAGATTAAAGAAATACCCCATTAAATTATTTCAGGATTGTTATTGTTTTCCAATCTTAAATTATTCTACCCAGTATAATCCCATGGAAACTTGCTTCAGAAGACAAAGGAGCTCAGTGTCTCTTAATGGTTAGTGGAGTCACATTCTTGTGTGACATCTGCCTCTAATGTGATTACTTGGGAACGAGCACACCAGAAGGACGAGCAGTGCAACCAGGGATGTTATCAGCCTCTCAACAGACTTGGAAATTGATTTTCATCAACTGTTGTTTAAAACTGTTGTGCTGAGCGTTGAAATTGGCCCGTTTTGCAAATAATTGTGCTGTGCTGATGATGTTTTCAACCCCGTTTAGAAGCCATCAACAGTCTGCAATATCTGGGTGTTGTGCAGGCTTTGTCTGGAAATGGCATCCAGCCTTCAGCAGGATCTGACCAGGTGGAAGCTGTTCAAGGGGATATGTTAGCACCACTCTCCACCAAGCAAGGTTTCTCTCAGACATGCACTGCTGTTTATCACCAGTTGATGCCACGTGTGGTCAGAGCCCTCATTTGATTTGATTCTTGTTTCAGGGTTGAGCATTGTGGACTGGGACAATCTTTACAGCCTGCAAGAGCTGTGGTGGCTTCAGGCTATCCAAAAATAGGATGGGAGAAGAGAGTAGGTGTCTGCACTTCAACAAAGGTGGAGAAATAGCAGAAGCAAAACAGCCTTGAGGAGGGGAAGCTGAGGCAAAGGATGCTCAGAGACCAAGATTTTGACAAATCTTGGAGGTCAGTGGTCTTGGGCAGAGAGAGGGAAGGGGAGAGATGATACTTTAAATGGAAAAGATGCAGCCCAAGGAATTTCTTTGATTTCATGCCTCCACACCAGTGTTCAGTGGTGCAACCTTAGAGGCTCATGCCTGGATGGCCATGGAGCACAGCCGCCTGCTCCCAGGGAGGACAGGGCTCTCAGTGTCCTCCTTGTGCACTCCAGGAGGGAGGGTGACAGCCAAGAAGGTGGAGGTTGAGTGGCAAAATACTGGGAGAGGAAGAGGGTTTGGGGTGTGAAGAGATGCCTCGGAGTTGAAGATTTTGAAATTGAGGTGGGAAAAAATTGCTTTTTCAAAATCATTTGGGGTCTCACTTCTGGCTCACACTGAGGAATCTGCAGTGTTGGAGGCAGTCCCTGCATCATTACAAGAAAACCTGAATAGCAACTAGCAGGACTTTTATCTTCTAGCCTTTTTGTGGCAAGGTGCTGCCATTACTTGCTGCTGATCCCTCAGACAGTGCCCTCTGCACGTCCCACCTCTGTACTCACGCCAAGCCCTTCAACCACACAAGGTATAAGCACAAAATTTGCATTTAGTCTTTGAAGCAAGAACAGTATCTCCAGGGCTTCACGTGGATTAGGCCATTAGATCTCTCCTGTTGGACAGGAGCTCCCTGAAGGAATGCAAAAAAGCAAGCACTGTTTTGTCTTTAAAAGAACTCAAGAGCCATGGATTTAACTCCTACTTGATCCTTCCAATTATGGAACCTGGTTCAAATCTAGAGAGGACTCGAGGAGAAGAGCAGCTATGGTTTTGCATGCAATTTGAAGACACCCTCAGTTCAAATTAACTGGTATTTGACTCTGACAAAAGGCTAGTCTGCAGGCACCCACACTGCCTGGCTTGTTTCTGGGTGTCCAGGCTCCCTGGGACTTGATGTTCATATGAAAAATAAGTGCATACATTTTCCAAATGTCGGGCACTTCTGGGCACTTACATGTACTGGATGCCTTGTACTCGCTGCTCACGGCACAGAGCTCCCTGCTAAATGATGCTGATGCCATTGGAAATGCCTGCAGCTGTCTCTGGCCTGTTATCTGAGGGCCTTGTGGTCATCTCACATGTCATCTGAAAGCTTTTCCTGGCATGCTGGAGGAGAAGAGCAAACCAGGTTTTTCTGCATTGTCTCCAGACCTTTGCAAGTTCTCCTCGTAGGAGCAGAGCTAATTTGGCAGCAGGAGCACAAGTGCTGGTAGACCCCTTGGGACAAATCAGTCTTGATAGCACAGGAATCTGCTTTGTTTTCTTTCCAAAGGGGTGCAGAGCAGCTCTGAAGGCATCAACTCTCCTCTTTATGAGGATGAGGAAAGGCTGATTTTTAAAATCTCTTATGGTGCTGTAGGTATACCTCAGGACCAGCTCTACAGATAAGTGGTCCATCTCATTTTGAAATGCAAAATATTTAAAGGTACATGCAGAAGGACTTTTCCAGCATAATAAGTAACCAGCTGATAAGTTGGAGTGAACCAGTCCAACACTATCCCACAGCCACGAAGTGTGAGGAGTTAAATGAGTTATGAGAGATTGATCTAGAAAAGAGATATTTCAGATGGTGAGCTGATGGAGCCAGCAGTGCAGTCTGGGCCTGTGACAATCCTGTTAACATGCTAGCTATAAAATTGCACCCGCATCCGTACGGACACACATTTATGCATATGTAAGTATATTAATCTCCTAATTGGCCTGTAAATGAGATGTTGGTACTATCTCAAAATGAGACATAGCACACAGTGACGAGTGCAAGGATTTTATCTGTGGGCTTATTTGTAAAATGTTGACATTTAAATTCAATGAACTTCTAGGTTTTTGTAATCTGGATGCTCGGGTGGGGACAAATGGAGGTGTTGCTGCTAATGGAGCTCCAGCAGCACAGATCAGCAGAGGACCCAACCCATGCAGAATAGCATGAACATCAGTTCCTCCTGTTCCCTTGTGAAAACTGGTGTGATTCCTCTCGCTGATGAAGTGGCAAACCTGTCTTCCAGAATTCCAGCTGGCATGGTATAAGTCTGTACACTGTTCTCCATTGACGGTAATTTATGAAACTTTAACAAGAAGGGGTTTAACTGGTGCTAGAGAGCTTGATTTCTTAAGCCTCAGATCGAATCTCCATGTATGCAGAGAAGTCTAGCTATAAATAATTCCTGTGCTGTTTTATAAACTATTCTAAGTAGCAAATATCATCTGTTAACCTTATTTGCAGTTGGTACATGCAGCTAAAGGAAACAAATGAACTGCTGCTGAATTAATTTGCAGCCCATCCAGAAACTTTTTTGCACTTTGTCTGGAAAGTTTCCAGGCAGCAGAGCAGCTGGCATGCAAATAGTGGGTGGCTTCCTAGGAAAGGGGGTTTATTTTTCAAATACAATTTGTTTACAAAAATATCCACCTTTGGCCAGATTTAATTCTGCCAACCTGCCTGGAGTAGTCCATTTTGAAGGGAGTGTGTTGGTTCAGACAGGCCTTTGCCATTGATGGGACAAGCTGTAAGCCAGTGAGAAGACACAGCCCCTTCCTCTCAATAATCCTCTTAGGGTGAGAAAACCTCCCGGTGGTGTCCACCTCTTTGCCACAGATGGGACTAAAGCAACTCCTCTAAACAAAGCACAGAAGTTTTTCATGATCCCTGGGAGGGCAGGAAGACGGTGTGATGGTTGTGGGGGTTGCTGGTGCCTGAAGGTGAAGGAGCTCTCAGTGTGTGCCTCTCCCTTGGGTTAGCAGGCAGATCTCTGCTGGGCTGCAGGCAGTTCCTGTCTAGGGGAGAGCTTTAGGAATAATCTCTCTTTTCTAGGAACATGCCCAATTTCTTATGTCAGTTGCCCCACTGTGTTTGCAGTGAGAGGAAAATAACAAAAAGAATTTCCTAAAACTTGCCTTCTCAAGAAAAAAACACTTCTCCCAGAAACGCAGCTGCAAAAATTCTCCTTCATCTCTTCTGTACAAGTTTTTTTTTTTTTGCTGTTGCATGTCTAGGTCAGGCCTCCCATGGCGTGTGCTGCAGGATGTGCAGGATGTGGCCCGGAGCCCTCCTGCTTCCATGGCCCTGAGCTCACGCTTGTTCCAGCGGTAATAACAACACTGCTCATAAGGATAATGACTGCAGAGCTGGAAGAGCGTATCTGATGTTTTCATAGGTGATGTAACTTTTCTTGATATGGAGATGCCTCTCAAACCCCTTCAGCTATACTTTTTATTACACTCCATTTTCTTTTATCTTTTTTTTTTTTCCTCTAAATACACTTTTGATTCAGGTATAAAACAGCTGATGCACTCGTGGACAGACAAGTTTCCACAAGCAATTAAATTTTGGGTGCAGACATTATTGGTGTCCTATAAATGACATTTCTTTTGAGGAAGGGAGGAAACACAATAGAAAAGAAACTATTTTAACTTTAAAAACAACAATAAAAACTTAAAGTAACTTCCTAGTAGAGAAAATAATTAAGAGTCAAATCACTGCTTTAAGTGCAATATGAAGCCTTCGTCAGTAATGAAAAACCTAACAAAATGTCTTGAAAACCCTGCAAGGCTAAAGAGGCCCTCAGCTGTGTGGGGATGAAGATGGCACCAGAGGGAAGATGACACACTTGCCATGCCTGGTCCTCTCCCAGTGCCAAAGGACACAGTGGTGTTACTACTGAGGCTGTTTGGAAAAGTTTTAAGCTAAAGGCTGATGTCAGTTACTGTGTCTGGAGCAGCTCCACTAACTCATCTCGAAATGCTACTCCAGACTTTGTCATGCTTGTGGATGGTGGGAGTTGGGTCTGTTTTCCCTGGAGGCACCCTGCAGGCATGCCGTTCCCTTCCCTGCAGGAGCACGTCCTGCACCGCTGTAACACATCGCCTTCTGCCGCTGTGGAAGCCAGGGGAATATTGCACTCGTGATTAATGCCTGAAGTTTTTATGGATGTTCATAAGACATCACTTTCTGTGACCACAGGAATTCAAAGCTTAGTCAAGCTATTAGATGTAAAATGTTTTCACTGAGGTATTTTACTTTCGAAAACAGAAACAAAGCAAAATCCTTATTCTTTCATCTGCAGAAAGAAATATGCTCCTGATGAGCTACTGGGGGGTGTAACAGAGAGCAGGATCCCTTCCCATTCCAACCCAGGGGCAATGCTGAAGTCACTGCCCTGGGGTGGCTCCATTTTGTCCTGGGACGAAGGAGAGCCAGTTTGGAGCTGCAGCCTGCCAAGATGTCCACTGGGAGGGCTGCCCTTGGGTACACACCTCTGAGCCTCCTCGGGGACATAGGAGCTCCTGCAGGGCTCTCAGGGGATGGCACCCTCTGCTTGGCTCCATTGTCAGTGCTTGCAGGAAGCACTCGAGACAGCGTGGGCAGCATGGGCTGGCATGGGAGGGGAGGCACGGCCCCCATGAATGAGGCTGGAAGGTGCCCCCGCACGCTGGGCATGCTGCAGGGCTGGGACTCACTGGGGGCCATGGGGCTGGCTGGGAAAACCCATGGGAAGTGCTGCAACATCACACCAGGATGGAGCAAAGCAGCCCCACATTCAGCCCCCACCTCTCCTTGGAGGGGGACACCCAACAGCTTCCTGTGGTGCTGTGCCCACCTACCAAAGCCTGACTTTTCACCCAGCTCAGTCAGGGCAGGGCAGCAGTTACAAGCTGAGAAGAGGAAGCCCACATCCCTGCCTTGTGGGGGGACCCTGTGGCCCTCCCTTGGCCCTCATGCCACCCCTCAGCCCCATGTGGGTGAGCATTGCTTGGGTTTCAGCCAGAGCAGCCAAATCTGTGCCCTGAGGGAGCCCATTCCTCCCACCCCATGCGCTCCAGCCAGCTGAGTAACCCTGCAGGAGCCAGGCACCAGGATGTCGGCGGAGCTGTCAGGCATGCGCCCGTGCCCCACCAGCACCGTGGTGTGCAGGGCCCCTCCCCATCACCCAGAAGCCATGGAGAGTGTATTCCTGCTGGAGCCAAGAGTGAATACCAGAGGCATGAATCCTGCCCTAACAGCTCATGGTTTGCAGAGCTAAATTAAAATGATAAAGCGGCTGCAAGGCCGGGCAGGCTCGCTGGCACAGGGCTGGTGGCGGCGGCGCGGCCATCAGCTCTGCTGGGTTCTCACCACTGAGGTGTTCCAGCCAGGAAAGGGCTGCTCACACCCACTCCTCTGCTGCTCCTGGTGCCTTGGGAAGGAGCTCATCTCCCAGGACAGAGAGGGATTCACCTGGTGCTCAGGTCCCACCCTTGCCGGGAGCTTGGCTGAGCAGCTGTGGTGGGTTTAGCCCTGTTTCTGTACAGACACTCAAACACACCCATTTGGAAGACCCACTGTGCTCTGCACCAAGGGACACTGTTGCCATTTTTCTCTTCACCTTGCCTTTCTCTTCAGCCTTTGATGTTGAAGGTTCTGGCTGTTGTTGTGAAGGGCAAAGCATTTGAGGGATTTGCCCTTTTCCAACCCTCACAAATGCATTGATTGGAGGGATTCAGCTCATCCTGCCTTGGTTTAGGAAAGCTTCAAGATTCATTTCTTCCCATTAACCTAACCCAACTTCTACCCATGCAAAGGTCCCACCCTTACACACTGTGTCTCTGGTCCACCAGGAGAGACCCTTTCCCTTCCCCTGGCTTCCACAGCCAGAGGCTGTGAAGTTTGATGGTTTTCCTACACCCCAGCTTAAACTGATAACTTGCTGCATGGACAGGTACTTTTGTCCACACAAAATTTCCTCAAAGTAGTCCCAAGGATGAGAAACCTGTCACAGATCTGGTTGTACCTCACCACCAATGCTCCTCTTCCATCTTTTCCACAAGAGCTCCCCTCCCCTCTTGCCATCCACACCCATTTGTGGGTTTAGGTAATCAGGAATAAATGCCATAGGAAGCATGTTCATGTGGTTGGAATATCCCCATGATCCCTGAGCAACTTCCCTCTTTGCTGCCTCTCTGTAGGAAAAAATGCTATTAAAATGCGAGTGGTTTTCAAAGGGCCTGAATTCTTACTCATTTTGTATCAGGATCCTTTGCTGTTCTTAGAAATTTTCTGCCTTTCCAGCAGCCAGTGAGATGTCACAGAAACCACAAAAGCCTAAGATACACACATTTGTGTTTCCTGGAGCTCACTGACTGCTACAGTGCCCTGAGACATTCTCCCTGCTCTTCCTCCTCAGGGGCATAGCTGAGCTGCTTCAAGGACAAATATTCCAATTATAGACAAAGCAGGGAGCTCTCAGAGGCAGGTGTTAACATTCAGCTTACTGCTCCAGCTTTTCCAGTGCCTCTTTTGAGGTTTCCAGGCAGTAAATGTAATCCTCTCTGCTTCCCTTTCTGTCCACAGGTCTCACTGTTCTCTGAGTTCACGTCACTGTCACCTCCTGGTAAAAAGGGAAACATCTGAATGACACCTCTGCAAAAGGAGAGCAGGGATGGAGACATGACGGGTGTGTGGAGCACCCCGAGTTCATGGGAGAGCATGAGTGGTCACCCCAAAACCTGCCACCAGGTGAACTAAGGATAGGGCTGCAAAGCTGATTGCTGAGGAGAGCAGCCAAGGGATTTGCTCTTCATCCCCACTCAGCTGTTGGAGGACATCCCTGCATCACCCACCTCTGCTCTGCCACAGATGAGCTGGAATACCATGGATGTATCACTTGTACCCACGGGATAGCAACAGGATCTGTATCAAGCACTCTTGCAATGAATGTCCCATCCTATCCCATCCTATCCTAGCCTACCATTTCTCAGTGGAAGAAGAGATAAAATAGAAATGGTGTCAAAGACAACCAACCTTCTTTTCATGGACCATGGAACCCTGAGGATTAATTCTTCTGTAATAACTGATCCTGTGAATAGGTACCAGGTAAAAGCCCCTGTCATTCATTGGTAATATTCTGTTGGTGATATTGGTAATATTCATTGGTAATCTGCTCTGCCACATTTTTCAGTTAACTTTTTCCATCTCCAGGGATAGCAGTGTCAGAACTGAATGGACAAAATACCTGACAGGGAATGGGGCATCAGGAGAAACAAGTCCCTGTTTTAATGCTGCGACCTCGGGCAAATCACTTATCTTCCCCACTGTTTATGCTTCCACACTTTGTGTGTCTTGTCTGTCCAGACTACAGGTGCTTTGGGACAGACACCATCTCCCAAAATTTGTTTGCAACAATTCCCCTGGGAGGGCAAAGAAGAACATAATAAGTGCTTAGCGTATCATAAAATTATTTAGTAAATAACAGGCAGTTGTGAGTCATTGCCCTGTAACTTCATGTCTGGTTCTTGGTGAGTGTTTTTATACACAACTAAGAGACACAAGGACCTACACCCCATCTTCAAAAGGAGGAACCTAAAGGTCTTGACTGACATGAAGTTAAAAATGCAATGGCTGAGGCAGGCAGACGTTCTGACTCTCTGGATGGGGAACATGAAGAGGACAGCTGGGAGCAGTCCCTGACTTCAGCTGTCCCACTGTGTAGTGGCAACCGCAAGTCCCTGAGCTCCCATTACCTCAATCTTTTTAGCCCCTTCTGAAAACAGCTTCATTTCTTGACACTTAAGAACCTACTGGTCTTCTGGCACTAAAATATCTGTTTATTGTGCTGTGTGTGTTTTGCCTTGGTTATTTTTTTTTCTGGTTTCTGGGCAGTATTTTATCTTCTTTATGGTATTGTTTCATGATATAAAAAGGTTTGCTGAGGAACAGCTATGAATGAACTTTGGTCTGCAGAGCACTTGAGGAGCACCCAGCTGTGGGGACAGCTTCATCTGTGGTCACCTTGTGAGTGATGTGTCCCACTGCCCCTTCCCTTCTTCACCTGTTGTTGGACTTCATTCAGACTTTGTGATAGCTTGGTAAAAATTATTGGGTGATCCTGGCAAATGCACAGCACAGGATGTGAGTTTTTTGCACCCAAGAGGCATTTCCATGCCTGATAATGTTGGTGGGTCTCAAGCTCATGCTGTCAGGTCTCTTCCATGGGCTGTTTCAGCAGTGCAATAAAACAGCTGCCAGGTGAGATGGTAGCAGGAGGTGGGATAAAGCAGGTTTGTCTTGGTGAACATGAAGATCTGGCAATCAGCTGGATCAGCCAGATGTTTCACCAGGTTCAGAGGATTGTTTGAAGAGGTGAGATGTGGAACCAGCATGTTCTTTCTCTCATCAAAGAGCTTTGCATGTATCCCTGCAGATAAGGGAGCAATCTTAAGCGTTTTCATGTGATAATCTTGTCTGACCAATTAAACCAACCTCCAGATATTGTGTCCTGTATTGAAAAGAGAATGTCTGTGCAACGGTGCCAGCAGGAGGAGAAATTAGAAATTAAAAATGCACAGAAACATATGTTACAGTTAAAAAATAGGGGATGTTTAGAAGCTGGCTGTGTTCAAGAGAAAACAAGCACTTCCTAGATCAGACCCATTCCTTATCCTCCACATATCCATGCCATCAAAGCAGCATCACAACCTGACTGGCAGGGCTCTGCTTCTACGTGGTCCTCCTGCAATAACCCTTTGCAGACAAAACTAGAGGTCCCAGGCCATCAAGTGTGTTTTATTCCAGCAAAAACCACAGGGCTCTTCATCCTGGGTCCCAGTGCATTCCTCCTGCCACTTCTCCTTAAAAGGCATCACCCACCTGGCCCGATTACGAACATGAACTCAGCCTCACACTCACGCTTGCGTAGCAACTGCTGGATAGTGACAGATTTTCAGGGAATTGGTGGTTATCTGATACATAGTTGAGCAGCCACGTCCAAGGCTATAATTGATCCTTGCTCTCTTTTCTTTGCCACAAGCCCACCTGCTAACTGCAGCTCTTTCCATCAGGTTGTCCTCTAAAAAAAACAAGGGATTAATCTTGTGGCATAGCTCAAATTACGCAGGAGTTATTTGGCACAATAATATCTGTGCACTGAGCTAAAGAAACAACCTGGGAGTAAAAAAATCAAACAGGACTGTTCTCTTAATGTTTAAAACCTAGAGAGGTGGTGTAACGGGCAACACAGAGGGCAGATTTGCATT
This sequence comes from Ifrita kowaldi, assembly GCA_013398055.1. NCBI lineage: Eukaryota > Metazoa > Chordata > Aves > Passeriformes > Cinclosomatidae > Ifrita > Ifrita kowaldi. The sequence continues at coordinate 272,104 of VZRS01011857.1, forward strand.
TTTATTTTCATTTTGAAGGGGTTCTCTTGTGCTGTGACATGTGCTCCAGGCTAATGCTGCTTTACCTTAAACTGCTCCCCTCGGGTGAATTCTAACAGCTAACAGCTCTTGTGTTATTCCAGCTGTAGGCAAAATGTGTGGCACTGTGCTTTTTATTCGAAAAAGAAAGTCACACTGGTGCAAATAAATGAGACTGAAATCACTGATGCTGCGGATTATTTGCAGCTTGGGAAGTACATGAGGTTGGAAAAATACCTCATTTATGGGCAGGTCACTATGGAGGTTAAGACCTGAAATGGAGTCATTAGCCATGTTCTATAGCTATGTTTGGTAATGTTTCTTAAATTATTCTTTCTACAGAGATAAAATCACTGCTTTCTTTTCTCCCTTTTCTGGTTTTATGATCGTAGAATACATTAACATATATTCATTTTTTTGCACTTTCATAGTTGCCTTCATGTGTTTATGAACAAAAATGAATTTAGCACAGAGGCACTTGGGCACAGACAATGATTCACCATCTTAAAGGTGAGGAGAAAGACCTGGGGGTAAATAGCAGGGAAGGAGAAAGTGGCTGGAGGCAGCTGAGAATGCCAAGGAGAACCCAACATGCTTCACAAAACTGTCTCCTGGATCTGCTGGTCACCAGCACGTGACCCTGAACTCGGACAACGGCACAAGGGAAATTCGTTAGGGAAGACAGGATCATGGAAGCACGGTCTGGGAGTTGTAATTACTGCTTGACAGCCAGTTCTGCCAAACACTGATGTCAGGGCAACACAATGAAGGGGAAAATCCCCACTGGCCATGCTGCCACCTTGTGCCCCTGTCTCCCCATATGCAGAATCCCTCTTTTCACAGGTCTCTCTGAGCATCTCAGGGAATTCTCACACGGGAAGCAAGCCTGCAATAGCAGTGACCCATCTACGTCACAAGGATAGTGCTTTTAGAAGAAGAAAGTGCTTCTTTCTGACAGCCCTACCAACAAATTCACTGACAGAAGAGCTGTTTGTTGGACAGGAGGTTGCAAACGTTAAAGCCTGACCTCAGCTATGATTACACGGGACACTGCTGCAACTGATATCACCTCAGTTCACAGAAATTGGGAGGTAAATTAAACCTCTGTTTGCAGAAGGGGCTGTGCATTCATATGCCCCTATAAGCCAGAGACATATTGATTTTACAGCTGGGGTAATTTCCAATTTAATGAATTACTACTAAAATGAGAAATAAAGAAGGTTTCTCCTACTCATTGCAATTGCACACGAATGCTGGGGCTCAGCTGGCCAGCCACAATCTGTGAGGTGCTGTTAAACAGAGCAGTTCTCCAGTTGCATGGGGACAGTTCTCCCAGATTTTGAGAATTATTGTGGGTCAGATCTTCTCAGGACAAAGCAGAAATGTGCATGGCCTGATACCCCAGACCGAGCACCTTATCAAACCACCCACAGTCCACACCTCCCTGCAATGGCACATGAAAAGAGCTGTGCACAGAAGCCCTTGGAAGGTGCAGAGTGACTGGACAGGCTTTAGGCAGCATGGCATCCCCATGGCATCAAAATCCACATGGCGTTAATAGCATTTATTCCTTAGCCATCATTTGTGAATTATTTGCGGTTTTATTTAATGTGCCCTTGTTCTTCCCTTCCCCCCACCCCCAAGTTTATGAAGTAATTTATGCATGTGCAGAGAGATTGACATCTAATAGGATGTTGGAAAAATGGAATTTAAAAAATCAGGAAGGAAAATCAGCTGGAAAATTACATTTGTTATTTCAAATGAGTCAAATAAGGAGAAATGAAGAGATGTCAAGGGATGATATGGGGCTTGACAGGGAAGTGGAGATAGAGGCGCTTACAAATCACACAAAGTTCTACAGATTTGTTTTACTTTGAAAACAGAAAATACTGGAACTTTCTTCAAGTTTTAGATAATTTTCTGATAAATGTAGCACCTGGTTTGGCTTTATTGTTTTTTTGTAGGCAATGCACCAGAGCTCCAGATAAAATGTGTTTCTGATCCATGTGTTGGGTTCCCCTGTTGTCATTGCAACATCTGTCACATCACAAAACACATCTGCTCCCTGGTCAATGACAAATCTGCTCATAGCTGCTAGAAGATTGTTCTTGCTTAACACATTCTCTCCCCTTTCATAAAGTATTCAACTACATGCTGGGGAGGTTTAGAGAAAAAATGATGCCTATAATTTTACTAAATCTGGTTTGTACTTTTCTGCTTAAAATGCCCGTTTTGCCCTAAATGTGTAATATACGTGAAAATTTTGGATTTTCCTAAATATAACATTTCTAACAAAATCCAAAACAGCTCCTTTTCTGACAAGTGGAGAAATTTGATTTTCTGTTTTTTTCCTTTCAAGTTATAGCACGTCTTTGTTTTATTCCTCCTTTTGTCCTTGTAAGCCCAGTATCATGCAGTTATTGGAAAGTCACAGATGACAGGGCTCATCACCCTCTTTCTCTGCCTCAGATTTAGATGTCCAGTGAAAGCTAAGATCAGCCTTTTGCCCCTTCCTAGAGAGCGTGGGATAAACTGCCAGCTGGGTTTCCCTCTGCCCACTGTAAAATGAGCCCAGAAGATCAGCCCGAGTGAGTACCTGACTCCCAAATGGCTGAAATTGCGTCAGATGATTTGCACCCAGAGTGACTGGGAGAGAAATGAGACGCGGGCAAACAGATGATTGCAAGAAAGCTGAAAAGAAAATGCAGATTATCGCAAAGTCTATGTGACATTGAGTGACAAGTGAGGAACAAAGGGACTTGGAATGAAGAGTAAAAGGGAAAGATAAGGAAGATAATTGCAATTTCAAACGTTTTAATAGATCAATATCAATAGCTTGAATTATTAATATCTTTCAGTAAAAAATTCATGATTTCTAACAAGTTTACCTTCATCATTTTAGGATTTGTTTCTAATTTTTCCCAACCTCTGATGTATGTTGCAAAATAAATGAAACCCCTGCATCCACCAAAATAGATTCTGGCATCACTAACAGCTTCCTCTGTCTTTCTCTGCTTCTCCTTTCCAGCTTCAGCTGTTGTCATCTGCCTTCACACATGCTCTGTGCTGCTTTCCCTGGTTCCAGATGGCTGGAGAGAAGACAGTCAGCCAACACAGTGCAGGCACTACAGGGCAGCCCCAGCAGCCTGTAGCAGAGACAATCCATTTTTCCCTTTCTGGGATCACCCTGTTGCATGTTTCCTGACTGTGCAGGACATGGTGTAGCTGATATACTGGCCCTCATACAACTGATTGTATGGGAAAGCATCTCCAGGTGCTTGTTCCTGTGTGCTTCCATCTTCCCAGAGCTTCTCTCCAGGGCACACAACGCACAATCTCCATTTTAGCCATTCTGACTGGTGACAGGAGGGCCTCGGTGTTACTTTCAGCTGGAATAATAGGTAAGAAATATTCATGTTGCAGGGTCATCCCATGGGGCCCAATGGAGACCTGGTGCCAAATACTGTGGAGCATGGATACAGTCAATTTATGTCATGTGGTGCCCGTGCCTCATCACTCTCACAGCCAACAATTTCTTCCTGATGTCCAATCTAAACCTGCCCTCTGTCAACTCGAAGCCATTATCCCTTGTCCTATCACAACACACCCTTGTAAAAAGTCCCTCCCCAGCCTTCTTGGAGCTCCCTTTAGGCACTGGAAGGTTGCTGTCATTGTAACCACTGCTTCACTGGTTCCCACTCTTGGTTTTCCCAAGGTTGTAGCAGATTTTCAGGAAGTTGCATCATTTGAAAGGGTCACTGGACGAAAGGCTCAACTCGTAGATGCATATTCAAGTTTGGGAGACTAAGTACAAAGCAGACCCCTAGACCTGTAGGGGAAATGTGAACAAGATGGACATGAATTCAGACTGTGCCAACAACAAAAAAAATCCCCATCAGCATTATGAGTTGTCATCCTTCATAGTACTATGAATTTGGAAGCTGAAAGAAAAATGGGGAACTTTGGAAGTCACTAGTAGCTATTACGGGAAGTGGTATAGCTGTAGTCAAATGAATGCTTCCCACTTCCAACATTCTAATATATTTTGTCATTTTTCTGGAAGAGGTGAGAGAATGTAATGGAAATTAGGTTTCATTTTCCATTGTTCATTTCTAGCAGTTCTAGTAATATCTGCAGAAAACCTGCTAATCCCAGCTACACACCCACAGAGAGACTCATATTAGAAGCACGTCTAAAAATATTTCGAGCCAGCCCACAGGTTATATTAGCATTATGATACCTCCTACAGATGCTAAGATTGGCCACATTGGGGTAGTCCTTGAATAAGCATATGCTGAGAAATGGTGCTTGTGCCACACCACTGACACCCCAGTGCCCAGGGGAGTGTTAAGGTGGGCAAGGATTAAGAAGCAGTGTCCAAACTGGAGTCGGACTCCTTAGAGTTGAAAATAAAATGCAGTTCTAAATGACTTTTCCTGTGGCATACTGGGCCAAGTTGCCTACTCTCTTACATTCAGAAATGCTTTACGTTGGTCAGCCATAAAGTGCTTTGCCCGTATCTTCTTCCCTTTGAAATGGATATAAACCCAAATACCAGTGGATCCCTGGAAAGGATCTTTGGCCATTTCTGCTGGCTTTGTAACTTCTGATGTCCCGATGAGATCAGCCATGACTGATTTGATTTGGTGCTAACACGCAGCATTGCCATGACTCTTCCTTTTGCAAACTCTTTTCTTCTTTTCCCAAAGTCAAATGTGACAGCAGCATGAGCAAAGGGATATTGGAAATAATCCTCTTCATTCAGCCTGCATGCAAGATTTAGTGGTGCAGTAGCATTGCAAGGATGATTTCCACGCATCTGATAACACTGTGACACCCTATAATAAAACATATACCTTCTGTTTCATTTTATCCATTTAAGCCCTTTGAGCAACCAGCAGTTGTTGAGTTCCCCACTCCTGCTATTAATAGTCGTGGCAGACCACTCTGCCTACTTAGATTTATTACATTTTAACTGATCTTGATTGAAGTCTTCGTATGTAAGGGCTCCAGGGCAGTCACTCACCAGGGTTACACACAACATATATACACATGGTTTGCCCTGAAATTAGCTCATTAGATGTCACATAACAACCATTTAATGTGAAAAAAACTGGTTTTGGTTTCCTCTTTTCCTTAGGAAACCTGGACAACTAAACATGAGAATCCCTTCTTTCAGCATGATGGATGTATTCTGGAATTTTACCCATTTGAAAATCCCTCTGAAGTCTGTGGGGAGATTTCCCTGAGTAGGGAAACTTGTGCAACTCCACAAGTTCTGCCTATACTGGGTAGCCATGATTCAAAAGACATCACACACACAAATTCCATCCACAGAGAAATTCCTCCCAAGTACTCCATAATTTTTGCTGAATATTTTCTATTATCAATTTTGTGTTGTGGGATTTGTTAGTGACATGTAAAAATCCACTCAGGGGAAAATTTGTGATGCAGTTTCTCAGCTGCAAGATGAGATCTAACAAGCCTCATGTACATATAGCACAGGGGTGATGAAAAGGGTGATGTTTTCCCCATGGTAAAGAGGGTTTGGATGCTGCCATGTCCCTCTGTCCCTCCTTCCTCCCCTAGGACAGCACGAGTAAGCTGGGTGCCTGGCTGAGAAAGGACTTCTGAAGACACTCTGAACACTTTGCTTTAAATGCAACCTTGCAGTTCCTGTAGACAAAATATTTTGTTAAATGTTCATGTTTCAGTTTCTATTACTCCAGCAAAGAGTTATTCATGCTCGCTTTCTAAGTGATATGTCAATGTTAAATGTTTCTCTGAGTAGCATCCGAAACCTAAAAATAAAATAAAGTAAAATAAAATAAAATAAAATAAAATAAAATAAAATAAAATAAAATAAAATAAAATAAAATAAAGTACTTCACATTCTGGGCAGGAACATCACCATTCTTAGATTAAACCCACCACGAATGTTTCCAGGAACTGAATTTTCTGGTGAACGAGCCACACACCAGCAATGCACCCTGACTGCCCACAGCCCTCTCTGAGTGAGCTAGGCAACCTTGGGAGCTCCTGCTCCAGGACAATAGGCTGCCAGCCTTTAAAAACCCTCAAGAGGCAGCTTATTTTGCCTGAAACTGATTTTCTCTGGATGCCTGCTGCAACTGGTGCTGGGGGCAGAATAGATGCAATGGCATCAAGGCTGGGTTAGCAAATGCTCCTATTGCAAGAACAGGATAAATCTCTTGGGTTTTTAAAGATTGGCTTTGAAGTGCCTGCAGCTGGTGATCTGCAGCTTGGGAGGGGCAGTGGGTTTGTCCCAGGTGAGAACATGCAGGAGTTTGGGCAAAATGCAGTGGGTATGGATGGAGAAACTGCACAGCAGCGGTGCTGGGTTCAGTCAGCTCCTGGAAAAGGCACTGTACAGGAAATCTGATGGGTTCAGAACACATGGAGCTTCCTGACCACATACAAACCTCCTCCATCACTTGTACACAGCACGTTCAAGGTGTCCAGGGTGCATTCAGTGCATTCACCACGTGCTGCATGTACACCTTGAAGGTGGCCAAGGCCAGACTGTGGGATTTGGGGATGCTGTGAGCACTCTGCAGGCCCCTGTGAGAGAGTGCACATGAACTGCAGAGACCTTCCCATGTGTTTCTGGAAACTGTGAAGAAACTTGGCTATTGCCAAAACTCTGCATTTTTGGGGAGGGGTGGCAAGAGGCTGATAAGAAACTATTTTCTTGACAGTTCAGCAAAAATCTGAGGCGGAATGATAACCAGGGAGGTGCTTGTTCTGTCTGAGGTTTGGCACTGGGTTATGGCTCAAACAGGCACTTTCAACCTATTGAAGCCCTCCTACTGTGTGGGCCCAGGACAGAGGTGACAACTTGTTTCCTCTTGCTTTCTTCCTCTGGCACATTGGGGTTTCTGGCCTTTCACTGGAAGTTTTAGGTGTTGGGCACAGCCCTGATCCTGCACTGCATGGTGGGGACATGCAGAGGCAACACTGGAGAGCTGACTGATGCTCACAGGGTTGGTGCGGCTGGACTGGATGGCCCCAAAGGTCTTCCCATCCCACTTTGGGTGTTGTCTTCTGCTTTGAACCAGTGCTTTGACCCACAAGCTGGAGGATGATCATTCGTGCTGCTCTGATGTGGGAAACAGGTAGAAAATTCACCTTTTTACTGATTTTTCTGTCCCTGGTTGTGCAATGTGCCTCTGCCTGCCTGGTCAGAGAAGGAACCTTGCACGGGGAGCTGGTGATTGGTGGCATTTGTAGCCAAGAACAAAGTCGAAGGGAGATGTGGGAGTCAGTGTTAGGTGTGGAAAGGTGATGTGGACACTGCTTCAATGCTTGCATGAATGCTTTAAAGAGAGCAGACCGTGTGTTTCAGTGGTGTCTGTCAGGAGTAGCACAGAGAGTTTGACTTGTGACACTGGCACACACCACACATTGCTGAAGGGACCTCCACATACCCACTTGAATCGTAAAAACATCAGCTGCAGGGGATTTGCATCTAATGTCTTTCTTGGCACAAACAGGGCCTCCCCACCCCCAGCAGCCAAATAATCCATCCCCTATCAGCTTTTGCCATAACATGTAATGCAGATCAGCATTCCAGTCAGGGAAACCTAAACACTTTTATAAGCAATTTCCTATAGAGGTGCTTCTCTGAGCCCACACAAAGCAGGATCTGGAACAAGAGATACAACACAGTGACGAATCCATCCATCGCCAGCAACGCATTTGGGAAATTTTATGTCTTTTTCTGTCTCACCTATTGCAAAACTCTGTATCTTATCAGTTGTTCTAAACAGTGTCCAGGTTTCCTCTGTAAATCATTTTTAATTCACAGCTATCACTTTGTGGCTGTTAATGACACTATTCACAAGACAGTTTTACAGTTACCAGCAGCTTGATATATGTATATATTCCAGTGAAAAAAACTAAATGAGCAGCCAAGCAAAGCATGAAGATTAAAATGTTGTTTTAAGACTATGGAGGCACAACAGGAATGGAAGAAAGTTTTGGTGGGAGAAAGAGAGAAATCTCAGTCGACACTTTGGAGTAAAGACTTGGGGCCACGACTGTGGTTTCTGCTGGGTATGCCAGCTGTGAAACAGGCTTTGCTGTTTTCTGCCAGCTGGGAGACCCTCTCCTTTGCCCGGGGTGCAGATTTTCATTAAATATTGTGACTACAGTGTGTTTTCCCAGGGGTTTGCGTGGAAGGCAGGAGCCCATGGAGCAGCACTGGGGAGGCAGCCACTGTTGCTGCACCCCTTCCCCAGCTGATGGGGTGCCCTGGTCTGGAATGGAGCACTCATCCTCATCCCAGCCTGCAGGGACTTGCCAGCAGTGCTGAACCCACAGGAAACCCAGACCTTGCCAAGGGTTGAGCGCAGCAATAGCCCTCCCTGAGGTTCATTCCTGGGCTGACCTCAGCATAAAGCTGGCCCATAGCAAGGAAATGTGTGTGGGAGAGCAGGCAGGGAAGGGAAGCATAGCTGTGAGGAAGGGGAGAGGCTGGGATGGAATATCCATGATCATCAAAAGCCTGAAGGAAAAGCTCCAGAGGCAAGCAGTGGGTACTGAGGTGTGGAGGCCAGACTGAATCTGCCAAATGCTGGGGAAAGGCTTTTGCAATCCAGGAGAAATTGCAGTCAAGACCTGGCAGAAGTGTTTGTTCAAACCGTGCTTCTTTGATGCTGCTGTGGCCAAAGTACACTGAAAAGAAAAACCCTGTTTAAAAGAAAATAAAGGGCTTAACAGAGCGTATCAATTATATAATGACAATACTTATAAAACCATCTGCTGGTCCCCGATGTCTCACTTAGTCACGAGCAATTACTTGGTGCATTTTACTTTCTAAAGAGCAAGAAATTCCCTGCAGAAAGCAAACTCAGAGCTGCTTCCTGAGAGAAGCTGCTGTGAAGTGGAGCAACGTCTCAGTTGCTGAAACCCCTGCTGTAAGCCAGCACATCAAGGAAAAAGAGCATTTCACTCAGCTTTTCCTCCTGGGAACCATTTTGGAGGAAGGCTCCACCATGAAGAGAGAGCGTGCCCCCAGCTCGGGCCCACTCTTTTGAAACGTCACCTCAGGCTTTGCAGTGGGCTTGGGTGGGCTCAGCCAAGCCTGGCATGACAGGAATGCCTTAAAAAATGATCTGCATGCTCCCGTTGAGCCTCCTCATGCTTGTGTTCCCCCCACCCTGGGGAGGCAGGAGGACTTTGTGAGGCTGCAGTGGTCCAGACCGACTTGAAGCAGCCCCACAGGAGTGATTGATGGGCACTGTGGTGGTGGGAGCGCTGAAAATAATCCCAACACATGTTTCCCAGTAGCACCTGGCAGCCAACCAGAAGACAGCACCAGCATTTCCTAAATACTGGAAAAATGACTGTCACTGCAGATGCCTCGCTAAATATAACCCCGGTGATGTGGCAGCCTGTGAAAGGCTGGAGAGGGGCAGCCACCCGGGACATATGGACAGCTCTGGTCCCATCTGAGCCCTGGCTGCCATCCCTGCACTGCAAGACCTTCAGCACTGCTAGTGGAACAGGCTGGGAAGCCACAGACCTGATGAGGAAGTGTCACTCAAGGCACAGGTGCCAACAAGATACTGGAAATTAGGAATACAAAGCTATCTGAGCAAAGCAGGCTCTTGCTGTCCATGGGGGGAGGTATGATTAGGGTGTCTCTCTGGGAGGGTATTTTCCCCCTGTGAGGCCAGGCACTTGGCAGCATGGGGTCCTCCATGGTGCCTGCATAGGACCCAGGCAAGGCCCTACATGTTGCACCCAGCTGAGAGCTGGGCAGATTGGACCCCTAAAATTTCCTGGCTCTTGTGAGTGTTTTCACAGAGCGAAGTGCTACCCAGTGCTGGAGTGGTGGAACACAGTGTTTAATTTTTAAAGGAGATGGGGATTATCCTCCTCAGTGTGCCCCTCTCCCCTTTGCCCCCGGCCTCTCCACAAGGATTAGTTTACCAGCAGAGTCCAGTGGTTCCTCGGGTGACAGCACTGCCAAGCACCAGTCCTGGGAGCTGCTCTGTATTGTGTTACAGGACAAGCCAAGGGGTAGCACTGCCAGTGCTTGCTTTAGCAGCTTGCTGGGCCACCAGGTGCACCCAAATACGTGGTTCTGACTCTGATACCTGATTCTCATTTTCCCAAGCTGGCTTTTGTAGGAGGGAGTAGAGTTGAAGGGACCTCTTGGGTCATTCGTGAAATCTGGGCTCTGGGACAAGCCCCAGTCGAGGTATTTCATGCTTCTGAGACTCAGAGGTATCACTTTAACAGCCAAAATGTTAAATAGCATGTCTAGGTTTGTGCTTCTAAGACAGAAGAGTTTGTTTGCAGAGGTTTCATTTGCTCTCCATCCTGCTGTCACCCCCCGCACAAAGTGTCAGCCCTGGGCTGCTCAGCTGCAGACACAGCCCTAAGGAGCTGTGTCATGAACCCTACCAGGTGAGAGCCAAGGGGCAGAAATCAGAATTTTAAGTTAATTGTTCTTTTCTTTGTTGCTTACTCCCTCTGTGGGACTCAGGAGGCATGAAGAGTGACAAAAGAGGTGATGGAGGAGAGCCTTCCAGTCTGGGAGCACAGAAAGCCCCAGCAAGGAGGAGTTTCTAGCCAAGAGATGAAAGCCTGGGTGAGGCTGCAGAGCAAGGTGGTCATTGTAGAATGTCCAACTTACTCGGGACCCCAGCAGGGTTGTACTCCTGTTACCTGTGCTTGGTAAAGCTCATGTCATGCATCCTTGCTAGATATGTGCCAGCAATGCTCTAACATGTGGAAAACCCCACAGAAAAGGCACCACCCCCCCCCACCCCCGAAAAAAACCTGTTCAAAAAGTCTTTTCCTGGTTTTGTACTCTAGGAAATTACGGGAATGTCTTTTGGCCTCAGTTTAATTTCGGCAATGCTTAAGGAGCATCTGAGTGGGACATTTGCTTTTCTGGATTTGGCCTTGTCACAGAATCACAGAATCTGAGCTGTGTGAAGCTGCAAGTCACCTTTTTACAGCTCTTATTAATGAGCAGAATTAAGAAAAAACCAAATAGAGCAGAATAGAATGAAAACACAAACTCTGGGCTATGTCCTCTCTATATGTTTACAGGGTGCCTGCTAGAGCAAGCTCAGGGATCCTGAAAACATATCATCAGTTAGTAAACAAAGGAAGGCAACTGCAGAAGGCCATCTCAAATCCATCACCTAATATACTGGCAGAGGGGAAATTTGGAAAACATTATCTGAAGCTGCCATCTTCTAGATGCAGCTCCTCGATACGCAGTTCCAGCCACTCTTTGGATATTCTCTCTTGTCCCCTTTGTAAATGGTTCAGGCTTAAGCCCATCAAGATGATCAATTAATTTCCAACCCGAGGAGCACAGGGTTTCAGGCTTGCAGGTGTTCTCTCCGATAGGAGCTGTCGTAGGAACTGTTCCTACAGCAGAGTAGGTAAACAAACGGATATAGAACACAGTCCTCCAAAGGACAGCTGGTGAGGAAAGCTGTAAGGGCAGAAGTGTCATTTAAACAAAAATAGCTAATTTGGGATCTCCTGCACAGGATCCTTATGAGTTGTCAGTGTTTGACCATATCTGAGCATCTGGTTATGGCCGATCCATTTTTGTCTCCAGGGTTATCTGTACAACCCAGAATGCAGCACGTGAATTTTTTGATGCAATGAAATGGGCAAAAGCAATCTCAGTAAGGGGATGTGCAGCTTTATCAACACATCCTGAATTTCTGGGTTTCCTTTTTTGCCACGTGTTTCCCTCCAGCCTGGCTGTCTGTGCCCACCTGTTGCCTCTGCTCTTATGTTTCGATTGCAAGCGCTTTGAGATGGGAAGAGTTCTCTTCATACGGGGCACTTGTGCAGGGTCTTAAAGCTCTGACATTATATGTAATGGTCTCCTACAGCACTGTGGGAAGACGTAGGAGCTTTCTGGATTGATAAACCTGTAAAGCTCTGTCTGTAGGTGCGTAGAAAAGCCTGTGTTCACACACGTGTGCAGACTGCCTGGTGTGGCATTTTGTGATCCCTGGAAGATGGGAAGTGTTGGGATGTGACCAGCAGGCGTGGAGCTGGGTGCAGGTGCTGCTGAGCCACCCATCCCAGCTGGGGGAAGGGACCCATCCTGTCCACAGTAACACCTCCTGCCTGTCCCAGGGCTCGGCTGTGTGGCCATCCCTGGAGCTTGGTATGGTGCTCCTGGGCAGGGTCTCACAGTGTGGGGCAGCAAGGGGCTGTGGTGTATGGAGTCAGCAGCTCCTGATCCAGAGGGAGGAGTAGGGCTTTTGGGAGTGAAGCTGAATTTTGAGTGATGAAATTCTGTGCCATAGGGTAAATCACCCTCTCAGGACCTTGCTCCCACCCTCATGTTTATCCTGCCATCCTCCACCTCATCTCCTGCCAGTCTATACCCTGCAGAGCTATTTGTGTTTCACACCCATATTTGTAGCATGTGGTGGAGTTGGACTCGCTCCTTGCAGGTCCCTTTCAACTCAGGAGGTTCTGTGGCGGAGCAGTGAGCACAGGATTGGGTCCTTCAGCCCACCTTTCTGGTTCCTCCCTGCCTCCTGCACAGCTGTCCTGCAGACTATGGGAGGAAAAGTCTCCTGGCAAATCAGCTGATCTGGGCTCTTTGAGACTCCATCATTGTAAATCTCATATCCTATAAGGAGATTTCCCAGGATTCCCCCTCCCTCACTTCAGCATGCTTGAGGATGCTCTCAGGTGGTTTTTCTGAGCAACCCTCCATGGCTGAGACTCAGAGCTCTTGGTGTCTCTGCTTCAGCTCCCCTCCAGTGGGATGCTGGCTCCCGAGAGGCATTACAGGGCATGAAGCAAAATCAAAAAGCTCCCTTGATCATCATACTCATCTTCTTTAGGAAGGCCCATTTTGTGTCTTCCCTTGCATTCAGGTTTTAGCAAAGTTAACAGGCACCTCAGGAGCCATTAGGATTTTAATATTCATACACTTTCCTAATTGTTTGCTTCCCAGTGCCTTCTCTTCCTGCCAGGAGATGAAAATGTTCGTCGCCTTGAGCCAGACTCCTCCAGCTCCCTGACTAATTTTCCTACAAATTTTGCAGCCAAAGCAGTTGGCTGGTAGACGTGTTCGACACTTAAATTGTACCTAGGCTGAAATTCATCTCCCTAGCTCCAGGTGCCTCCATCTATCTGGGTACCATCTAGCCTGCTGTTGTCTTTTTAGAATCAATGCCTTCAAGAAGGATCTATCTCATGCTGAAATGGCTGCCCAAAATCAATTACAGCCATCCTTTGGTCCGTGTTACACTGCTGTGGAGGGAGCTCTGATAAGACAGCAGTGGTGTGAACATCTAAAACGCTGTGAGGTGAATCTTACTCTTGTGCCACAAATGCTGTTCTCTAGTAATTAAAGCTGCTTAAAAAGAACAGAAGGAATTATGAAAAATCCCCAGCTGCACTGAGAAAAGTCATCAAAAGACCTGACTCCTTTCTCACTGCTTTGATTGAAGAGTTCCTATTTCTTCCTAATTCCAAACACCCTCTTGAACCTCCCAATCCCAATCACGGCCCCAAGAAATTTACATGGAGTTTCTGTATCCATTTTCAAGGGGTATGCACACAGATTGCTATCTCATCTGTAATGAAGTGTCCCTTTCTGTAGCAGAACTGCAGCTTTGGATGCCTGAAACAGCAGCTTTTGAGGTCTGTAGCTGTGAATTCGGGGCAGGCTGATGAGCTGTATCTGTGCTTTGGATACCCATGTCCACACCAGGACAAACACAGGCAAAAAGAGAATCAAAGAATCACAGAATGGTTTGGGTTGAAAGGAACCTTAATGTTCATCCAGCTCCAAGCCCCCTGCCACAATCCTTCCACTGCATCAGGTTGTTCAAAGCCCCATCCAGTCTGGCTTTGAACACTTCCATGGATGGGGCTTCTCTGGGCACCCTGTGCCAGTGCCTCACCACCCTCACAGGGAGAATTTCTTTCTAATATCTAATCTAAACCTGCCCTCTCTCATCTTAAAGCCCTTGCCTCTTGTCCCCCTTGCCCTGTCACTCCATACCCTAATTTCTCCTGAAAGCCTCCAGGTGGGGAGGAGACAAAGCTTCACTTTGGTTGTGAATCCAGCATTTTCAGTCTTCTCAGTGTCTATAAGACCTTGTAGAGTCTTTAATTTAGTGGGACTTTGGCACATGTTAAAAGATAGCCACCTAGTGAACCTCCCTCCTGAACGACACACTAAACACCAGGGCCCTTTGAATGGAGCATTAGTGTTCATTTTAGGTCTTTAGGTTATGCTCTTCCTCTATGGCTGTCCAATGGACTGGAGGCTGTGGATCTGCAGATACACATGTGCACAGACACACAACTGGTTCCCAAACTATCAATTGCAGCACTAAACCAGAAAGTTCAATATCTTCTAGGACACAGAGCTGAAGAGGAAAAAAATAAAAGAAAAAAAAAAGGGAAAAAAAAGGAGAAAAAAAAGGGGGAAAAAAAAAAAGAAAGGAAAGCAAAAAAAGCAAAGCACAGAAGTGGCTAGAGAACTGTCCAGAAGTAATAAGTGAAGTTTTTAAACGAAGTTTGAAGACTAGCTGCAACTTGCTATGCAGGAAAAAACAGAAGACAAAAGCACCATTATGCTTTCTTAAAAATGTAAGAGTACAGCACACACATTCCCTGACAAGGTCATTAAACATGGGTTCAGAGACCCACAGCAGCATGTGCCTGGGTACAATGGGTGTTTACTCTCTGACTGAGCGAGGTGCTGGTATGCATAGGGGTTGCTGTCGCCTGAAGAATATCGTTTTTGGCCCCGTGTGGATCCCAACTGCTTGGTTTGGTTAGCGCACAGAAATGTGGCTAAACCCTCCCCTTCAGATGTCTAATTTGTTTGGAATGACAGGCATGTCCTGACTAAAAATTAATTCTGCCAGGTGATACAACTTGTTTGAATTTGCAGGAATTTGCCATTTGGAAAAAGGAAAAAGGAAAGACATTTAATTAGGGATGGAGCTAAAGCAGCTAATTTGATCTTTCTATGGAAAAAAAAATAAATTACAGGTTAAAAATGAAGACTGTGTGCTCTGGGTGAAGCAAGCTCCCTGCTTGCAGGTATGCTTTGATGAGGCTTCTTCTGCTAAGAAATGCAGCACACGTTTCTGTCGAAGCAATAACTTTATCTTGCTGTTTGTTTTCCTCCTGCCTCTGACTCTGAGCAGATGGCCCAGCCACGCCAGGTGTTTATCCAGGGGGCTTCACTCTGGCACTGGGCTCTTTGTGGCATGTGGCACAGCACCCACAAGGAGGGTAAAGACAAAGCCAGCTGCTGTGGCACAGGGAACCCACCTGCCTCTCCAGAGCTTCCCACCCCATGCACTGCCTCAGCTCAGCCTGTCCTCTCTCCTTCCCAGGAAGCAGACTCTTTACACCTCTTCCTTTTCCATGGAGCTGGACAATCCCTTTTACCCACAGTGTTTTATCACACCAAAACCCTGTGGCGCAGCCCCTGGAACAGAAATTGTGTGGTGGGGAGCCAGAGGCAGGTGGACACATGGCCACCATGGTCAGGGCTGGCCCGAGCATGGCCACGAGACTACTGTCCACAGCTTTGCTGTGCCCTACAGAGCCCCAGGGCAGCCTCGAAGGAGCATCTGTGTTTGCCACATCCCCAAGGATATCTCAGCCCCTGCCCAGGTGCAGAACGAGCCTTGCAGATTGGTTTGAGCTCCAGCCCACAGAAACCCAGGCAAATTTCCTGTTGACTTCCAGCACTGCAGATCATTAGTAGCACCAAGGGCATGTCTCAGCAGCAAAGTCTTTTGGGCTTCTTCCTCCTCAGGGACGTCTAGGACTCCATTTCTCCTTCTGCTTCCCCTGGGAAGGAGCAGCCCAGGAGCATGATTCAAGAGAGCTTCATCACCTGCAGCATTGGAGTGGTTCAAATGCAGGCGGGTTCAGACTCACCCTTCCCCTGGCCATGAGCAGATGGTCTAGACCACTAAAACCACATTTTCTGGAAGTAGGTTCTCAGATGGAGTCACTTCCTGACAGGGCTCTTTGTCTTTTATCAGGAGGAGCGTAATCAGAAAGAAAAGCTAATTATTTACTGGAGGGAGGTTTTTTGTTTAAATCTTTTCTCTTTTCTTATTAGTGTCCTTCCAGTTTATTACTCATCTGTGGCTGTTTTACAAGTTGTCTTTCAGGTGAGGCGCAGTGAAGTGGTGTTACATTCCATACATGTAGGGGCTTAGCTGCAGTTTCATTGTGTATTCAACCCTATAATTAAGACTCAGATGGAAGACTTTATGCCTCTAAAGCAAAGAAATTCTAGGTTTCTTGGCAAAACATTTGGCTGAGTACATAGAGAGCACCTTAAGTACTTAAATGGTCTCTACGTGAGGAAATCTGATGCCAGAAATGATGTACCTTAAAGGCAGGCTGTTGGGAAAAGGCAAACAAACCAGCGCTAAAATGCTTGATGTATCAAGCTGCATTCTTCCTGAGTATTATTTTTTTCTTGGAAGATGCTCTGTGAGAGGAATTGTATTCTCAAAAACGACTTGTTGCTGGCACCAGATTAACGTGAGCCACATAAGGTGTGGGAGTCAGCAAAAACCACCCGGCTGATTCTCAATAAATAATGAGGGACTCGACCATCGCCTTTAAGCGAATCAATGCAGGGCTGCTGTGGTGTGCCAACAGCCAGGAATACTCCATGGGAGGTAGCCAGAATCTTTCTTAGGGCATGGCCATGCATGGCTGCAGTACCTGGTCCCTTTGAGGGGAAGGAGGAGGGACTGTGGGTTTTTCAGTGAGTGCAGGGCATTGGCACAGGAGGGCTTTACCCACGAGAAAACCCCCACAGGGAAAAGGGGAAGTGTGTCTCCTTCAGCCCAAAGCTCTGCACGGGACAGCCAAGGGCTGTGTTCCTGCCTGGGGTTGGGCTGGGGCAGTCACAGGCAGGAGGAGATGGTCTGCTCTTGCCAGCGATGTTTTCCACCTGGGCGTGCACTCATCATCTTCCCCTGCCTCTCCTCTCCTCTTTGAGTGCCACCCTGAAGCCTCCCTGCATCCCCCAGGGCCTGCTGATGTGCAAACCACCGCTGGAAAAAAGGCTGTGGAGATGGGGGTCAGAGCAGCCCTGTGACCCACCTCACCAACAAACCTGCTCTTTTATTTTTTGTCTCCTTCTGGAAGGCAGTGCCACTCACTGCAGACTCAGAAGCTGGAATTGTTAGGTAGGAAGAAGAACAGTGCCATTAGACTCAGGAGTATCACCCACCTTGTGCTCAGATGCCTGGGTGGAGCAGCATGGGCTGGCAGCCTTAGCAGCCACCGCGGGGGTAATAAAAGGCAGCAAGAATGTCATTGCTAACAGTAGTGGTGTCTGGTTCACACAGATCTTCTTCCAGCAGTTGGTCTCAAAATGCTACAAAAAAAGAATCAATAATTTTTTTTTTATGGATGGAGAAACAGTGGCACAGAGCAGTGACCTTGTCACTGTCATCCAGCTGGCTGCCAGCAGAGCCAGCAGCAGAATTAAATTCTTAGCCTTTGCTTTCCTCAGCCTAAAACAAACTCAGCTTTGCCAATTTGACTTTTCACAATGCCATTCTAAAATTTGGCAGAGAAACATCCATGTATCCTCCACTCACCTCCCCTGTGTTTGGAGCCTATCAAGTGCTAAATGAAGCAGCAGAACCAGAGCAATAAAGATTTCTATCAATGGGGACCTCCCACTGCACAAGGAATGTATTTAGTTTGACCTTCAAAAGTAAGCATTTTGCCAAAAGTCTGCCCGAGTTTTTTAGGGGTATCTGTGCTTCTTTCGAGGAGATGGTCTGCATATCAGATGAGCCAGAATCTTTTGGGATGTGCAAATTACAACAGCCTTTTTTTTTTTT
>VZRS01011857.1:290023-387130 GCA_013398055.1 Ifrita kowaldi
TTTTTTTTTTGTTATTAAGCATCAGAGTAAATAAGTATAAGCCCTATACGGAGCACCTTGTTGGGGCATACATTGTATATGCTCCAGGGCGCAAATATTTTACACACCCTCCCCTTTGATTTTTTTTTTTAATGGAGTATGCAAATCGTGCATGTTTCAGCTGGGATTGTCTCTCTTTGATCTGACTGTTCTCCATCCTGGAATTTCTCCCAGCAGGGAGAAACCAAACTGAGATGTGTGGCTACAGGGAATTTTACCCTGCACTTTCTCCAAGCCTGTTGGGAGCAGCAAACTCACTACAGAGACCTTGGAGGGTGGCAACAGGCTTGAAGTAAAGTGTCTGCAAAGGCAAGGCCAGAGAGTACTGCTCCAGGCCATTGCAAAGCATGAGCAAAAGGGCTTGGGTGCCATCTATGTGAGGATTCACACAAATGGGACAGTGACATGACAAAAAGCCATAATTTCCTTTGAACTGCAATGCCTGCTCTCAGCATGAGGTGGTAGAGGCACTGCTAGCAGGTCACGATGTGTGCAGCAGAGTGGAGAGCAGCGCTTGGCTCTCCTGCCCAAGGAAAGACCTACACCAGTCAAATCCCTGTCAGCACCTGCTCTTAGTGCTGTTATGTGTGTTATGTTAATGGCTCAGTTCCCTGCCTTTGCCCGGCACCTCTTGGCCCCGCAGGGTCTTAAAAATAATTCAGGGTGCGAACTGCCCCGTGGGAGCACCCTGAGGTGTCCTGCCAAACAGGGCAGGAGCTGCTCCATCCACAACCTGGTCTCAGGGAAATGGCTTTAGAAAGCATAGCGGGGGAAAGGCTGGGGTGAGAGCCACCTGCACCCAGCCGGGAGGGCGGGCAGGGCCGCAGAGGGGAGGTCAGCTGGAGCAAGGAGCGGTGCCTTGGCTACGCTGCCAAAACAGCTCCCGCCAGGGCTTGAATTACCGCCTTTGTGCAAACACCCGCGCGGCCACCGCCACCAGCTCCCGTCTCTGATGGAGCAGATAGGGCTGAAAGGAAAACAGAACACGGAGAGAAAGCAGCATATGGCGATACGGGTGGGTTTGCTGGGTGAAACGTGCTCCTGCTCCAGCTGGAGCCAGGGGAAGTTTTGCCTCTGACCACAGCGACAGCAAAAGTGAATCTCAGGGGCCTGGACTGGTGGGGTGTTTTGGCACATAGGGAAATGAGCTGATGAAGGGACACATTGGTGGCCAGCTGTATTCCAGGCTGTGCTGCAGCAAACCAAGAGGTTCAGGAATTTAGAAGTTTTCAGACATAACCATTTGAGTTGTCTGCAGAAAAATCTACTTATACTGGGGAAATGAGGGAAAAAGGGAGGGAGGGACGGTGCCCTTCCTCAATTTGGAAAGCATTCCTGTTTATTTCTGCTTGCCTGTGGGGGAGAGGGAAGCTCAATGAATCATCCCAGCCACATAAAGAGCACAACTAAGATTTTTACCTGCGCGAGAAGAAAGCTTTTTCATGGCTCATAAATGCTTATTGATTTGTCCTTTTCTATTTGTGTGCCTCTGCATTTCTGGGAGCACAAGTGGAAAGAAAACATCCCTGAAAAACCTCACAACATTATTAGCAGAGGTCTGACCCTCAGCCCCTTGACAGAGATGTAGCCACTTGCCTCCAGCAATGGATTTGATCCATCCTCTGCTGACAAAAGCAAACCAGCCCCGGCATGTGGAGTCCCTGGTGCATGGAACCCCTGGCCTGCAGCAGTGCCCTCCTGTGCTCCCCACTGCCTCTCCCCTGCACACATTTGCCTTTCAGGCAAGTACAGGACACTGCCAGGGGTCAGCTGGGGGGTAGCCAAGAGTTTGGCCTGCAGTGTCTTGGGGCTTATCAATGGGCTGTTGTTCAGCTTGGGATTCCTGAGCTCCTTAGTCACATCTTTGCAGGTAACTATAAATCACCTGCAGAACCTGGGGTTTTGCAATACTTGGCCCTCTGCAATTTTGCCTCTTCTGCAAATAACAGGAGTGGCCATTTTTGCTCTGCTTCAGACAGGCCTTCCAGTTACATGCTCTGGATTCACAAAGAATTAATTGGGCTGTTTCTTTCTCCTTGCCAAAGTTATTAAATTTCATTAAAAGCAGCTAGAAACACATTAAGTTTCTCTATGCTCTTGTTTGTCCATATAAGGAATAGTTGCCAGTGGGCTGGAAAATTGGCAAAAGCAACCGTAAAAGCATCACTACACAGGCTCAGGAAAAGACTGGGAACAGACTGCATACCTGCCCAAATGTACATGTCTGGTCCAGGCCGCTGGTGGGTGGCCTTTCTCCTCAGGTGGGCTCAGTGGTGGCTGCTGGCTGAAGCCCTCCTGCTGTTGCTGTGACACTGCTCAGTTGTGCAGAAGAAGGTGACTTCTGGGGTCTCCCTTTTGCCCCACCTCAGATCCCATCTACCTCTGTGGATGATGGAGTCCCAGAGGCCAAACCCTGCATCCACACTCTTCCTTCCTCTGTGTTTCATGCTCTGCAGTTTCACAGTGCAGCAGTGTGACTGGGAGCAGGGCTGCACGGCTAAATGTGGGTCCCAGGCAGTTTGAGCAGATGGTTTAGGAGTGCTGTGGCCATGGCAGGGCTCCGCTCAGGGCAGGGGCACTGCCACCACTCCCACATGTGCTTTGGGACCAAGGGGATGTGCCGGCAGGGGACCCAAGGCTGAGCTGCTTTGCACCAACCACGGTGTCCACCAGCCTTGGGTGACAGCAGTGCCACCCCATGTCTGTGGAGTTTGGCTCTGGGGCAGCTCATCCAATGGCAAAGTACTCCCAGTCAAAGTACTCCCAGCTCAGCACTGAGCTAATCAGGACAGAAACAAGTGTACTGCAGGCTTTAACATTTACTGCCTCATTTTTCACACAGGCTCCTTCCCTGTCTGCAAATCGGCTAAAACCATGGAAAAACCCCACGCTACTGCAGCAAACCATCAGCATGGCTGTCATGTCTCTGTGCCTGGTCCGCTGTGCCCATGGGAGCAGCTGCAGCATCGGCTGCTGAGGCTGCTCAGGGCTGGATTTATTTTTAAATTTCTTTTTTATTACGGGGAGAGTTTTGACTTCTCCACTTTTCAGGTTCACTCACCCTCTCGTCGGTGTCTCTCCCTCTCTGAGCTCACTTAATAATGCATGACAAGGGCTCGCTCTGCCACAGCAGCAATAATGCAGCGCGTCCCCGCTCCGTGCCGGGTCAGGTTTCTGCCGCTCGGGAATTCAACAGATGGAAACGCTGGAATTCTTTCCATGGCCCTCCTGCCTCCCAGGCCCCCAGGATAGCAGAAGATTATCGAGGGCATATCCCAGCACTGTCGCAGGCATGGGAGAAGGAGGACCTGTGGTGAGGGTGGTGGGGAGGAAGAGGGGGTATGAGTCATTATTTTAATGAAACTGGTGAAGATGAGAACCTTTCCTATGCCGGGGAAGGCAGTGCACTCATAATGATATTGCTAATTAAATCAGTTTGGCTTCTTTAAACTGATTTTATTTCACTCTCATCACTCAGCTAATTAAAAAACTCAGACACAAGACCTCCTCACCTCCATCCCGAAAATGATTCTGGTGTATCCTTTCCTTTGTTTTTCCTTCATCACATCAGAAGCAGTCCTCTGTTCCAAGGGAGTCTGAAGATGATGTCCAAACACTGGGTCTGCCTCACCCAGCAGGGATGAGGCCATGATCAGAAGCTCTAGTGCTTCTGCACAACATTGTGCTGCCATCCCTGAGTCACTGCTGCCTTTAGACATCCACTTCTAGAGATGCACAGACTGGTCCATATGGTCAGGCCCTTCCCCTGTCTGTGCAAGGGATGCTGTTTTCACATCAATCCTTCTTGTGCCAATTGCCCCACAGGTGCCAGCCTGATGCAGTAGAGGAGGAAAGAGAATTTTAGAAGCTGGTCTGGTGACAGAGCAATGTGTATCTTATTTCCCTAATCTGTGTTGACTGTGAGTGCTAGGGTCTTCAGGTGACAGAAGACAGGACAAAAAAACATGGATTAGGAAAAGCAAAAATGCACATGAGGTCACTGAAAAGAGGAGCAAGTGGGAGGATGTCACAGCCAAAGCTAAAAAGATCAGAAAAGACAGCTCGTTTGAACAGGTTTGTCATACAAAAGCAAAGCACTAATGGTAGTTTTCTGTGTCATTTGTCTTTGTTTCTTACACTGAGAAGTATGGATGCGAGCAGCAGCATGCACAGGCCAGGGATATTGGGGTTTCTGGATGAAGTGCCAGCCCGTGCTTGAGTGTGCACAGATGAGGCCACCCTGAAAGATGGGCTGAAAGCACACTCACCCTCCGGCCCCGAGGCTGCCTCTCGTCACCTCTGCATTCATTGACTTTGGGGCATGATGGTTTCTGACTTCAGCCCCAATCCTCTATGTGGGGAAAGATCTGGGCTTCTTTGTCCCCAGAAGTCATCTTTCCTTCCAAAAACCCAAAATCCCAGCTACTTTCTGGATTTCATCTCAGTTTGAATAGCTGCTTGTTCCAGCAAGACTCATCTGCACAGTAAGAACAAATATTCAGCTTCATTTTAGAGTAAGAAACATTGCAAAAGCCAGAGCTGGTTATACTTTATGGTTATGTCAGCTGGCTGAAGCAGCCCCACAAAAATGTTGCTGTCAAAAATGATTGCTGCGGTATGGAAACACCACTGCAGCAGAGAGTGTGGAGTTTTGAGGACCATTCCACTTCTTCTGCAGCTGCTTTCAGTGGAGAAAGGGTTGAACAGGAACCCATTACTCGATGCCATGCAGTGCCAGTGCCTACCTGGGATGGCCAGTTACGGCTGAGTGAGCACAAGGACAGCAGGTTGCTGCCGAGGCTGGGTGCATTCCCTCAGCCTTCTGTGGTTGCAACTCACATTTTACCACCCAATGCAGCCCCACACAGCAACCAAACTTCTAAACATGGGACTTAGACACATCCATACAGTGAATTCACTGATTTTTGTCTTGACCAGGATATGCACAATGCTCTGGCAGCTATGGGAGCTGAGCATGCATGAGCAGGAGCAGTGGTGCTGTGGACACTGGTGTAGCCCTGGTGCTCCACGGCCAGCAAAGCTGGGAGGGGAAGTAGGATGTGTGCTGAACTTTCACATCCTCAGGTCTGGGTGCTCAGGGTGGCAGGGAGGACGTGGTGGGGCCCAGCAGGACTGCTTCAGTGCCTCTGGCTGGAGAGGGACAGCTGGCTGCTGGCAGGGACATCACCACAGGCACGGTGGCCCTCCCCTCAGCTCCAGGGAGGAGAGGCAGGGTATAACGTGGAACATCAGGCAGCCATATCATTTGACTTTATCCCTTTATGAGGCCACTTTGTGGTCTCTGTCAATCCTGGATGACAAGATATGTAGATGGAAGCCAGCATTTGCTCCGTGTCTCAGTTTGCCTGCTCCAGCCAGGCTTAAAGTGCCTTGAGAACAGGGACAGAAACAGGTCCTGCACCAAAATATGTCACTGCTGGCTGACGCAATCCAGGCAAGAGACAGGGGGACTTAAGACAGCTCATGAAAAATATGCCATGAGACTCTCCTTTAAACCTTGCCTTCAGGCTTTTGGACTTATAAATAACACACACACCGTTGGCCATTTATGTTTAGCTCACTGAGGGCTTTCTTTCCTGCAGGAATGCAAGGATTAGACGGTCTCCTCCGCTTGCGTGGTGACTCCAGCAGCGCCCCATGAAGTGATCATGTTCTTCTCTCCTAAAGCCCGTGCTGGATTGGCAGCAGCGGTGCAACAGCAGATGCATGAATGAGATTCCAGTGCTCCCCATCCCATCCCGGCGGGAAGGAGGGCACTGCTGTGCAGGACAGGCTCTGGGGTGGGCTGGAGCAGGGCCTGCGAGCCAAGGGAAGACTCCAAGAAGAAAGTGGGTGACATTCAGGTCTGTTTTGTAGGCAACAAACCCTACTGATTGCAACCTCCTGATTTCTGAGGGTCAAACCCAGCTGCCTGGCTGAAATTGGTGACAAGTTGCCAGCAGGTTTCAGTGCAGTGAAGTGGGAATGACGGCAGGAAGTGGCTGCAGAGTTTTGTTAATCAAGGAAGTGTTAGATAGGCAGGTGCTTAGCAGGATGCAGCATAACCATCAGAGAAGAGAGGTGTAACACTGCCTGGAATATTGGCTGTGGCTGGGGATGTTGGGGGCTCATAAACCTCATTCTTCCCTCAGAGCTGAGCTCTCTGTAATACATCAAAATAGTGTGTGGGGTAAAACAAGCGATGGGCCTGGTGCTGGCTCCGCTCCAGTTTCCTTGATTAAGCACTTTTTTGGCCATGTAGCTATTTGAGGAAGATAGAAATAAAAGAGGAGGTTTCCTAGGAGAGGTCTGGAACAAGCATCCACAAAACCTGAGAGCAGGTTTACATCTCAGAGCACACCTGAGGTGTGGGCTCTGCATCACAGCAGAAGACAACTTTATCACAGGGAGAGACATTTGTGTCTCCATCCCTTGGGGGACAGATGAGAGATGGAGCAGTGTCCCAGAGCAAGCCTGACTTGCCTGGGGATTGTCTTGCAAATACAGGGAGGCAAATCTTGTTCAGAAGGAGTTTCATTATCAGGGACAGTGAGGTTGGGCCAGGTGCTGGCTGCCATGCTGGGTGTTGATGTGCTTTCCCTGGGTGGTACCAGTCCTCTGTGCTCCCTCAGGAGCAGTCCAGCCATGAGCCAGAGGGATGTGGCAGCAGGCACTGCTGAGCTCTGGGCTGTGCACTTCAAAAAATGATTCACAGGGGAGGTGGGGAAGTGGTTTGAGCCCAGATAACACAACTCTTCTCCATCCCTCCACAGCAGCTCAGGAAATCAGTGCTGCCTCTCAGAGGCTGCTGAGATTGCCACGACTTTCTCCTGCAGTTTCAGGCCTTCCTAGTGCCTCCTTCTTGTGTCATTTCACCCATTTTGGGGTGTAGTCGAAACACCTTCACACTAGTGCCTTTTAACACATTTCACCTCCAACAGAGGTAAGAGCTGCTGCTGTTCCTTTGGTTCACAGGCCTCCTAAGGCACTGCTTTTGGAGGATCTGTCACAGTATCACTACTACTGGGGAATAGCCTCCTCCAGCCCACTGGGCTGCATGGAGATAAGCAGCCTTCCTCCAAACTGCTTCAGCCTCCTGTGATCTTTATGGAGCAATTTGTTATGTCAAGTGTAGGACGTTGCATGGGACACCAGGGCAGTGGTCCTTAAAATATGCCTGTTGGAGAAGGAACACTTCGCAAAGGTGAACTTGAGGTGAGAGGAACACACAGCTCAGATGTCAAATGCTGTGCTGAAGAAGTGTTTGGTGATGAAATAAAGATTGGTAAACTCTGTTGTGATGGCTGGTTTGAGAGATAAAGTATTGCCTTCAGGCTGACTGTAAAAATGTGGAGAATCTAAAGGCACATGGGGCTGGCAAAAGAGAAAAGTGGTAGATGATAATTCATACCAATCTAATAATGCTGGAAATAATTTGAAACAAATTAGAGGTGGAAAACAGAGAGTCAAATTAAAAAAAATGAAGGTAGGAAAGAACGACCTGTAGCTATTGCTAATATTTCTTGTCCTGTATGAGAGAAAATTTTTCCTTGTGGATAATTGGACTCTCCAGCCAAGTAAGAATGTGTAATTGTAATTCATGTGGAGAAGAAATTGTTGGTTGTCATCATTAGTGATAATATATTAGTACTGGATGTTCTGATGAGGGCCCTCTGTGGTCAGGTAAACATGCCTGCAAGGCTTAGGAATAGTCCCTTCCTTTGAGAGAGCACTTAATTACATCTAGAGAGACCTATTGCACCTTCAAATATGATGAATTACCATTGCTAAGCTGCTGACACTAGAGTTGCCTGTCTGCTGAGCAGTGGTAGGGATCAGGAGACTCGGTAGGTGGTTCCTCAGTAAAGTAGAAACCATTACCACCATCTCAGTCTATCCTTAATGTGTTTTATTTCCACACACCTCCTCATCTCCTGGGTCTGAGCTGGCCAAATGACACACGTGATTTTCTTCTCTTCTGACCTCCCAGCCCCTTGCCAAGGTGCAATTCCCAAGAGACAAAACACCAGGAGAAGGCCTACCGCAATCATTGACTTAACCCAGCTCTCAGGATGAAAGGAGGTAGCTCACCCAGCAGGTGTTCACAGGTCTAAGCAACCCATGAAGATTCATGAAAATGCCTGTGTTGAACCATTTTGCCTCAGGACAGCTGCAGAGGTATTTGCCAGAGCACTTTCACTGCTTCTGAGGGGAAGAGATTGTCTCTGCCTCATGAGTCCATTGCAGAAACTGGCTTGAAGAACGGCAGAACCCTCTGGTGATCCCTCTGTATTTATGCAAATTAGCTCTTAATGGGGGGGGGGAAATAACTTCAGAGTGTTTTTCCTGGTCACCTTTCTGACTTGCAAAGTTTTACCCAGTGGTCCCTATTACAACATTCCAGGGGAGCCACTGGGGTGGCACTGTTCAGGCAGGCCAGGAAGAGTTCAGAGGAGCAAACCAGCTCTCCTGATGCAAATCTCCTGATGAGCCCTCTGAGACAGAACCAAAGATCTTTCTCCTGGGCTTTGCTAAATACCGTGGCCTAATGGGCCCTTATGTTCTCCTTTGTACTGGCTGCATGTGCTGGATGCACACCCTGGCGTGACGTGGTGCTGTTGTCCAGGCTGCAGGTTGGGCACCCAAATTAAATCAGCACAGACACACTGAACCTGCAAAAACAAGAGGTTCATAAACCACTTTTATCTGTACACCAAGTCACATGGGTTATGCTTGGGCTGCATTTGTCTTGGTTTCATAAAGTTGTAGAATCATTGAAGTTGGGAGAAACCTTTAAGATCATCAAGTCCAACCATTAATCCAACCCTGACAAGCCCACCACTAAAATGTCCCCAGCTGCCACATCCATGCATCTTTTAAATTCCTTCCACTATGGTGGCTCCATCACTTCCCTGGGCAACCTGTTCCAGTGCTTGATCACCCTCTAAGCAAAGAAATTTCCCTAATATCCAATCTAAACCTCCCCTGTGCAACTTGAGGACATGTCCTCCCATCCTATCACTTGTGAAATGGGAAAGGAGACTCCCCCCTGATCTACAACCTTTCGGGTAGTTGTAGAGAACAATAAGGTCCCCCTAGAGCCTTCTTTTCTTCAGGCTGAACAACCCCAGATTCCTCAGCTGCTCCTTATCAGACTTGTGCTCCAAGTTTCCCACTGGCATAGCCCTGATGGTTCACTGCCATATAAACATGATAAGGATCCCATGGTAAGTATCTATCTCCTTTCATTAGGGCTTGAATATACTACAATGGCACAACAGGTCTGCTTCTAAACTCAGGTGTGTTTCCTTCAAGTAACTGTATGGAAAAGATCAGAGAGGCACAGTCCTGAGCAGATCTGGAGCTCTCTGCTGCTGGGACTGGAGCTAAGCACGCTGTGAAATACCAGAAACCCCTCTGATCACTTAAAAGGAGAGTGATGATTTCCCTCAGTGACTCGAGGGAAATCAGGCAGGTGAAACTCTGTGAACGAGGTCCCAATTCATCAAAGTTTTCCCCACAGGTCAGCATATGGTCTATCCTAAAACACCAGTATCAGCCTGATAATGATGTGTCTAATGTTGAGTAAGAGCATTTTCCCAGCTCAGTGCCCATGCAAATGGACAGTTCCATGGGAAAACATCACTGAGGGCTCCCCAGCCTTGCTTGTCCTGAGACAGCAGGGACTGCAGCACAGAGATTGATCCAGTTTGCCAGACAGGTTTTTTTCCCCCGGAAGCCAAGCCAACAAAACCCATAGCACGCATGCAAAGCTGCAGAGAGCTTCTCCATGTCTGTTTCTTCTGGACAAGGTGGTCAGGCTATGGCGGTTTGGAGCTACGTGAGATGTGCTGGACCACCCCTTTGGGGCAGTCATGGCATCCCTGGCGGAGCTGGAGGGAGCTGACGGAGTGAAGAACATTTACATTGCTGTGAGCCTCGGCTCCCCTGTGGCACCCGGCTGCAAGCTGCTGCAAGGCAAAGAGAAACTGTTGCTCTGTAATCTTAGTTGCTTTTTGTCATACTTTCCTCATTGGTTCACATCCTGTTCTCTTTTCACTGTAGCTGCCCTCTCCCTGTCTCTTCCAAGCCTGATGCCCTGCCAGGACATTTCCATTGGAAAGCTCCCTGCCCGAGTCCCTGAGTCTGCACCCTGCCCGGGATGAGGGTACAGAGTGACGTTTATTTGCCACAGGGCATCAGGGCTTGCGGCTCTGGTTTGCTGCTGCTTGCCTGCACATTCCCGCCCGGGATAACAGTATTGTCTCAAGGAGCGGCTGGCGTAGGTATGGGATCAGGAAACTTGTTTGGTCATGCCGTAATCAGAGCAGGAACTCTCTTATCTGCTCGTATCACGCAGTGCTGCCGTGCAGCTTCCTTAACACAGAGGATCCTGCCAGTGTGGGACCGGGGGCTGCAGCGCAGCATCGCTACCCAGAAATGGATCAGGCTGTTCTCCCTGTGCTGACAGCTGTGTTCTGCTTCCTTGAGGATCCCATAAAAGCCTGGAGAGGAAGGGACAAGTGCAGGGGAAAACCTGTGCATTCATTGCAGCTCCAAACCTGGGGCCAGCTGCTCCCTTCAAGCAGCACTGCATACAAAAACTGGACCTGGTCATGTTGTAAACCCCAGGGAAGTGGGTTTTGGCTACCCATGAGCCTGCCCAGGGAGCAACAAGTGCCTTGGCATTGGGCACTTTAGAGAGCACTCATTGGCCAGGATCTGCCTGTGTTGCCTTATCCGGCGCCAGCCTTCCTGTGCTCATATCATCTGCTTAGGAGTGAGCTTGGAGAAAGCTGAGGCACAGTTTTGGACTGCTTGAGGGATGCAAAATAAGATACAAACTTCTCCATGGTGTTTTCCAGCCCTCCAAATCCTGCATGGTGCTGCCTGCCCAGTTTCTGATCAGGAGTGAAGGCAAGTGACAGGTCTGCTCTGTACTGCAGCCCTTGGCACAGAGGGTCACCTGTTTCAGGCAATGGCAACCAGGAGCAGCTAATTAACCCTGGCCATATTTGAAATAATTGCTACTCAAAACAGACGCACACCAGGCTGGTTAATGCATGCCCTGCTCCGTGGTCAGTTGTGTCCTGGTGCTCCTGGGCAGCCAGGGTTTGGTGATGGCTCATCTGGACATCTCCTTTTCCATATGGAGGGGTTGTGAGGGTGAAAACTCCCACTCTGAGAAATGCCCAGTGCCCCGCTGCTGCCAACTCCATGCATGTGTGACATGATGAGGCAAGAAAATTAAACAGGAGTGGGAATTTCTGATGGCATTTGAAGAGAAGGAGAGGTTGGTCCTTAGAAGCTCTGGGTTCAGGCTTGTTTCTGCACTGCCTCTTCAGAGGAAACGTTTCCAGATTTTTCCAAGCCTCTTAAAAAAAGATGTTGAGCTCAGCAGACGTATTCCAGCATTTTGCCTCAGACCTTGCTCACCCTGAAAATATGGTGATATTCAAAAATATGGGGACAAGCCAGCAGATGCAAGCTTTGGGCTGGGTCCAAGGGTGGGCAAACTGACCCTGGGCTGTTGCTGTCATAGCACCAATCATATCTTCCTCCCTTTGGTACCCCTGGGGCTGCTGTGGCTGACATCATCTTTATGGACCTCCCCCAAATACAAGAACAAACAGAGTTTTCAATCATGTGAGGAGTGCTGTGATTTATTGCAGAAGAATCAATTGAAATGGGGTGGAAGAACTGTCAGCACAGGGAGGGGGGGTCATGGTGTCCTGGACAGGGACTGAAAACCAATGGGGCAGGAGTCTTTAGTGCAGAGCTGGGACATTGAAACAGTACAGATGCAAGGAGTAAGCCTTAGGTTCAGCAAAGCAAGCTGCTGGCTTCAGGTTTGGGCTGCAGGATTGAACCCAGAAAAGCAAGTAAAATATTGCAGAGGAACAGGCAAAGGCTGTCATGGGAAGGAAAGCACCACTGGTTGTTTGCTTTCCTCTCAGTGCACTGCAAGGAGCATCGACAGCTAAGCAGCATCTCATGGACTGGTCCTGCATCTGAGGCACTGCCAGCATCCACAGGTCCATCTTGTCTATTACTTTACAATAAATCACAGCAGCTCTTCCCCAATGGAAACTCTCTGTTTGTTCTTGCAGGCCGAGATTGAATGTGTTTGCACGTTCCCTCCCCTTGCAGGATTGAATCCCTGTCAGGCTGGTGATGGATGCACTGCTGAGCCAGTGTATCTGATCACCACAATCATTAACCAAATTGTTGGAAGGTCAGGGGTTGGAGGGCCAAACACCGTCCCTGCTCCCGGCTTTACAAGGTTCCTTTGTGGCATTGCGTGGGAGCACAAGCCGTGTGGGCAGGGAAAGCCACCGCCAGCCCTGCCACTGTGGCCACGCCACGGGGGGACGTGGAGAGCAAGGGACAAGCTGTTTGCACAAGGATGGGGAGAGAATATCGGGGCTTATGTCACTCAGGCACTGGGTCTGCCCTATCGTTGGGAATGAATGCAGGGTTTCCCCACGCTCACATCTTCATTTGCCTTTCCTCTCTGCAGAAGGAGAAAGGGCACTGTGGTTGCATTGGCTTCCACTCCTCATCTTCTTCACTGCCCTCCCCCTCCTTCTCCTCTGGAAGAGGTAATTTATGAGCCTCTCTCCTCTCTTCATCAGGGCCTCCCTGCAGTTTCTTGCTCTCACACACATGCCCATGATCTTTTCTGGAGAATTGCCCTCCATTGACTTATGGCTGATACACAAACACATGTGGATCCCAGGGAGGCAGTTACTTTCCCAGGCAGATGTCTCCAAGTGTTAAAAAAATAATCAGCTGCAAGCTGGGATGCTCCTATTCATCCTGGAGGGCAAACTGCAGCGGAAAGAAAGGGATGTGACTGTCCCCTGGCTCTTTATGGAGGGTCTGTTTCTTAAGAGGCTATTGAACCAGATTCAATGCACCACTGAGGCATCTAAGAGGGGATTTAGGGACTTAAAGTTTGCCTGTGGGCACCAATGCACACTTTGTGAACAAATGGCTGAGATCCTGAAAAGGTTATCAGGCTGACAAAAGAGGAGGAAGAAGCAATCAACTCACATTGGGGCAGACAAGAGAGAATGAGAATGGGACAAAATGGCAGCAGGATGCTCAGGTAGACCCAAGATTGAGAGAAAAAAACCCTGGGATGAAATTCCTGAGCAGGGAATGTGCTGCCCAGCAGCTTTGGGAAATACACTGGAAAAAGTGTAGAGGGGAAAATGTGTGATATTAAGTACATCCACTTCAGTGACCAAAAATACTTTTGCTTGTTCTTCAGTGTCACAAGAAGACATTTTTGTCATAGCTTATTTAGACAGCTGCCTGCAAATAATCAGGTTGACTCCTACCCTGTCAGTAACATTAAAAAAAAAAAAAAAAAAAAAAAAAAAAAAAAAAAAAGGGAGGGAAAGAAAAAAAAAAAAAANAAAGGAAAGGAAAGGAAAGGAAAGGAAAGGAAAGGAAAGGAAAGGAAAGGAAAGGAAAGGAAAGGAAAGGAAAGGAAAAAAAAGGAAAGGAAAGGAAAGGAAAGGAAAGGAAAGGAAAGGAAAGGAAAGGAAAGGAAAGGAAAGGAAAAGAAAATGCCATTCCTTAAATAAAGTCAAACTTTCAAACTTTCTGTGGGAACATGTAGCTTTCAACCAAAAATGACTTTGCAGGCAGTTGCACTGGCACTTTCTTGCCAAGGTCAAGATATTCTCTCAGCCTTTTCTAAGAGCCTTCTTCTTTCTTTTTTCTTTTTTTATTGAAACTTTTCATTAATTTTTAATGCATATTCTATTACAAACAGCAGTGTACTTCAGAAAACACTGAGCCTGGAATAAGGAGCATTGATTGTATTGATGGAAAATGTTCTTCTGACATCTGAAGTCCCACTTGTACCTTTCCAAGGAGATTTCAAACTCTTTTTTTTTTTATGTTTTGGTGCCAATATTTCAAACTCAGATAAGTCTCAAAATCATGTAAATTCTCCTCCCTCCACACCATCACCAAAGGAAATTCTCATCCTGTGTAGCTTTACTCATTTCTCCCACAGACCTGTGAAATGTGTCATCGCCAGCGCTGCTGCCAGGCACAGGGACAAGGAGAGGCAGAGCTGGCAGAAAGCTCTGATTTGGCAGTGGGGAAAGGGAAAGCCTGCTTGGGGAGCATGTGTGAGAAGTGTGGAAGGCAGCAGGGTGCAGAGGCCCTGTGAGCATCCCCTGGTGAGGGGAGTGCTGCAGGCAGCACCTTCTCCAAGTTCTCTCCGAACAGTGCCCCGGGCTGTTTGTGGTCTGGGCTCTGGCTCAGGAGGGCTGTGCTGCAGGCCTGTGGCTGCATTAACCCTGCTGCTTGGTGACCTTTGGCAGGAGACAACCTGGCTGCAGTTCCTGGGGAATTGCAGGCAGAAATGGGAGCAGGAGGTGGCTGGAGAGGGACCCAGGGGATATCAGTTTTCATGGCACAACAGAGTAGGGAGAAAAAACTGCTGAAAAGCAGAATATTCAGAGAAGAGGTGCTTTTCTTCAGCTGCTCCTGGAGTGGCTCCACTCCCAGAAATGTCAGACTGGCGTTGGGAAGCCCCACTGCAGGGTGTCCAGCACAAATTGGAAGGAAGGAGACTCTGTAGAGAGGATAACAGCTGAAGGACCAATGCAGGCACACAGGAGAGATCAGATTAGAGAGGATTCAAATTCCTGGGCCGTGGAACACTTGCCAGACAGGTTGTCTCATGTGCACTACCAAAATTTGAGGGCTTTCCATGAATATGGTGTCTGCACACCGCAATGTTTGTGGAAAGCGAAGCCCATGCCCAGGGCTGGTCCACACCAGCAGCACTGAGCTGGGATGCTGGGCATGCTCTGAGGTCAAAGGCAGGCTGGGCATCCCTCCCTGACAGCTGTCTCCAGACCCAAACACGAGCCCAGGCCTAGGGAGCAAGCCTGGGAACGTTTCTGTGTATGGGCAGAAGCCAAGCAGGTGCTCTCAGAAGCTCTCATTAACTCTCCATCAAGAACTCAGCTCCAGGATAAAATTGGGAAGGCAGAAGAAAGAAGCTGCACTAAAAGCTGTCCTTATCTGGTAAGTTTTTAGCACATGTTCCTCTCCTGTGCCTTTCTGGCCTGCACAAAGAGCCCTTTAGTTCTTCCTCCACAGCTGGATGGTGTCCCAGTCCCATTGCAGATGTGTGGGCTCCAAATCCTCTGCGCTTGACTCCCCATTTGGGAAACCATTTTGAGGTCACTCGGAAAACTTGGCACCTGGAGCTTTTGAAGCCGTGTCTGACTCAGAGGTGCAGGAGCTGCTGCCATGAGCTTGGTTTGTGAGATGACTGCACACAGCATCTCTGACATGAGAGCTGATTAATGCCACCCAGGCCATTGCTGAAGCATTTGCTGAATCACCTCTCTCCTTTGCCCGAGATGGGTATTTTTTTGTTATTTATTACTCATAAGGAAGACATATTTGTCATGCTTGTAAGCCATGGGCTGCTCTGTGGCATCCAAACAGCTTTGCAAGCAAAGGCTTCTTGGCCTCCTGTCCAGATTGAAAGCAACAAATATTAAATGTTTCTTCTTCTGAAGACCAAAGGATTCTCAGCACGGTACGTGTGAGTATTCCTGTGCGAAGATTTATATTTTAAAGGAGGAATGATTTGATAACCCAACAGGCCCCACACAATGCCCCCTTTCAGTGACATTATTGTGTGGGTTGGTGGATGAAATGGTGAAATGTTCCTCACTTGTGTCAGCCAGCTGTGGGCAGAGGATTCTTAAGTTGTCACCTGAGACCCAACACTGCACAGAGGACAACAAAACACTTCCAACCAAGCTAATAATTCCCAGAAAGGAATTTGTTTGGTGAACATGAGCAAGGTCCCTGAGAATTCCTTGGAGTTATCGACTATGGCCTTGGGTTTTTCTTGGCAAGTTGTGGTGGAGAGTTTTGTGGGGCTTTTCTTTCCTTTTTTTTTTCTTTCTTTTTTTTTTTTTTGTTTTGTTTTGTTTTGTTTTGTCTTGTTATAGTCAGAATTTCAGGTGCATTCTGATGAGAAATGCAAGATGTAGGATAAGCTTGAACTGAATAAAACTTCACAAAGGACATTCATTGAGACAGGACTTTCTGTAGCAGGAAGGACAATTCAGTGCGGATCAATAATTGTGTCCAGGGAATAGGAATGGGATATGAACAGAGATGATAATTTTTCTGTCCTAGTAGATATCAGGCCAGGCACTAGCTGGCCAGAGAGCAAGGGGGCTTTTCTCCCTGTCGCTGGTGCAAACCACCAGTGCTCCTGGCTCAAACCACCAGTGCTCCTGGCTCTTCTCCACCCGGGGCAAAGCCAAAGGCACAGTGAGGTGAGTGCAGCTCTTGGGCTTTGCCTTGGGATGGAGGGAAGCAGGAACATGTCTGCCACCCTGCACACCAAGTTGAACACAGAATTAAGGGTGTGTGGGGGGCTTCCTTTTGGTGTTGAGCTAAACACGTGTGGGAAGGAGACCTCTTTCTCCAGTGAGCAGCTGTGTCAAGTCCTACATCCTGACCTTCCTCACTCCAACCCTCTCTCAGAGATTTAGGCCCTAAAAGCACTGGCATAACCATGCACAAATAGTCCAGATTCTCGATGGTGAGGCATTGTTCCTCCAGCATTTGAGTGCTGTTGGTGTTTTTCTCCTTTTCCTTTTTAATGGCACTAGAAAAGCCCCTACACTAATGCTTAGAGCCTGCTCCACCTTCAGTGTTGAGTCAATACCCCTCCTTCGAGCATGGACTCAAAGCACCACGAATTGCTCCCCACAGCACTGTCATCAAACCTGTCCTGGCTGGTCAGGGATAATGTCTGAGATGCCAACACCCATCCCCAGTGCAGTACTGGGCCCCGAGTTATTTCTCTGCCCCCATGTTGTATTTTCATCACATTTATCAAGTCATGCCATCTCTGAATAGCACATGGGTGTTTTGCCAGGTTCCACATAGATTAAAAACTATCTTTTCTTTCCATCTTTTGAAACCCGTTGTTTGCTCTTTATTCATTTCCTTTTGCTGATTGAATCTGCTGCAGAAATGAGCCGTTGCATGGTGGCTCCTCCGAGCTCCTGGAGGAACCCTGCACTTGGGCACCGTCCCACAGAAACCATCAGCTCCTTGCTCAGGGTGGACACCTCCCATGGAGGTGCTTGCCCTGCACCTGCTGCCCATGGGATCTCAGCCATAGGAGGGCCTTATCCCAAAGTTTGGCCACAGGCCCTTTCCAGAGCCTGAGGAAAGAATGAAACATCCTGAGCTCTGGAAATCGTTTGTGGGAGACCAGGTTTCTGATGCTTATTGCCAGGGATAAATGCTACCCATGATGGATGTAAGAGGTAGGGGAGGAGGGCAGACTTTAGAGGCTTAGAGCCTCCTTAATTTTAGCAGAGAGGACTGAGAGACAGCCTGATACACATGCTTTGAAGATGTGAACATATCCAGTTCTTCTGGAGTCTGCAACATTACCTAGACATAGAAGGACAAGAATTTTTGAACCAGAAGGAAAGCACACGAGTGAACAGTGATGGTGATGAGTTTTTGAGACAAAGAGAAAGAAGTGCCCCATCTCCCAGTGTCTTCAGAGCAACATGGGCCTCAGTGAAACAAGATACTGGGTTCGACTGACTGAGCTCAGTGACCTGTGCAAATCCAGATTTAGCAATTCCTTCTGGCCATAAACACTACAGCCCTGCTGGTTCTCACAGTTTACCAGTGGGAAAGGGCCGAATTTGGTAAACTCAGACATAAATGTCGCGTGCTATATTTATACAAACCAGTGCAGCTCTCTCCTTGTAGGGGAGCAGCTCTGTCCCCACGTGGCAGCAATCACTCATCAAAGGGTGGCAGCAAGTCTGGGATGGGGGGACAATCCCTGGGAGCATGACTGGAAGCTGTCCACAGCTGTCTGGTTTTAGTGGTGGTTCTGGCATCCCAGACTGACCTCTCCACTCCCAAGGAAGCTCAGAGGCAGACAGGGAGGGTTCTGCACTCCCAGAAAGGCACCTGCAAGAGGTCCAGTGTTGGCAGCATCCTGAAGAACCCAGCCAGGAGCCTAACACAGAGGGGAGTGCTGTTTCTGAAGGCAGTAGATAAATAGCATCCACATGGCTGGGACCAGATCTGATGCTGCTCTGCTTCATCTCACTTTCATGTAAATGCAGTTGTTAGAGAACCCAGAGAGCCCTAAGCATTACCAGACCACTGATCCCTGCAACAACAACAAAAAAATCCAAATGTGGTAAAACCCTGCAAGAAATATAAACTTTGTAACTCCCCAAACCCACTTTGGTTCCAGACTGTTGCTCTTGCAAGACAGAAGAGGTTTTCCAGCTTTTGTCTGGAATTCAGCTTCACCTCCTGTGCAGGAGTCCCAGGCATCAGCCCTCTCTCTGTTCCTTGCAGGTAACACACATGCAGCCAGGAATGTTGCTAACCCACCTGAGTTACAGCATCAGTTTTTTGTAAGACTCATGGTATTAACCAGGCCTCCTCTGAAAGGATCTCAAGCGTGGAGGGTACTGCAGGAGCAGCATGAAACCCACCGGGGAGAGTAACCAGAGAAGCAGCATCGCTATGGTGATGGAGATAAGGGGCAGCCCTCACTCCACAGCTGATGAGTGACATGGTTTCTAGCCCTTTCAATGCCTTGAAGTGTTTTCCTCCTTGACTCAAACTAGAAGTAGCACAGCTTAAAAACAATTAGTGTCCCCTCAGAGGAAAAAAGGAAAAAAAAAAGCGGCATTTTTTCCTTCTATTTTTAAGTCTCACTTCACCACAATAACTCCAATATTTCACTCCTGACTCAAAGGCAAAGTCCGAGGGAGCAGGATATGCTGTGGGGTATCTCTCTTGCCACACTATTCGTGTTATTTTCAAGTTCCTCTCTCCAGGGTTGATCTTGGCAGCAGATCACAGCGCCAGAGCAGCACAATGTAAACTGGAGCCATTGTTACTCCATCTCCCGCTCCTCATCGCTGCAACAACATTTCCCCACACGCCTCCCTGCAAATTGTTGCATGTCCCATCCTGCTTTCCACCCCCCTCCAAAATCCATTAGGCTTCTGCAGTTCAGCTATTCATCGAACCCCCTCAGAGGCACCAAAATAAAGTTGTTTCTCTTTGCTGGCTGACACTGTGCAGGGTTTTGAGAACTGGTCTCGGTGACAGCAGTGAGAGCAGTGCTGCAGGGCTGCCCGATGTTTCATGTCATGTGTACCAAGCGGGCAGAAAAGGGAAGTAGGGAAGTGGGCAGCAGTTGAAACAGCCTTAAATTGCTTCATTTTCTTCCATCACCTGGCGATCTGGTGCGGGGTCAAGGATGTGACCCCTTTGCACAGGATCAGCCTGTTGTGCCATCTGAGGGGGGATCAATACAGCCCGGTGGCTTTTGCTGATGGAATCAGAACTGACGATGAACTTCAATACCAATGGACAGCTCAGGGCCTCACTCTTCATCAGCAGGGACTGGCCAATGGCAGCTGTTGCTGGGACTTTTCCTTACAACTTTGAGGCCCTGATGTACATAAATATGATGTGTACCTGGGTGTGCATCTGTGCTCACTCTGCCAGCAGCACAAAGCCAAAGGACACTGCACCGCACAATGCTGAACCTCAGCTGACCCACGTTACTTCAGGTGGGTGCTGGATACCCTGGCCCCAGCAGAGGCAGCAGAAAGAGGCTCCACCAGCAAATCCAGCCCCATCCCCACAGATCTCCTCACAGCCACGCTCTGCCCATACTCTGCCCAGGCAGCTGGTGGATGGCACCCAAGAGGGGCTGGGAGCAGCGATAAAAGTGACGTCTGTGGGAGTTCACCGCCAACTTCAGTGAAACAGGATCAAGTCTTCAGTCACTTGGCAACCTGCTTTATCAACCTGAGCTTGTATCTCTCTCTGCTGCTGTTTTTCCAAGGGCTATTCATGGTTCAAAGCTGTAGACAATGCTGTTCCTTTCTTCACTCACTGCCACCTAGTTATCTCTGGCAGAGTGTGACTCTGGAGAGAAGCAATTTGAGAGAGGAAATACATTGGAGATGGAAATAGCGTGGAAGATACAGCAAGGACTTGGCTTTCTTGTTTCTATCTCATTCAAGATTATGTTTCCTGACTGAATCCCTGAAGACATTCGAGTTGTTCTAAAAATTATGAAAGGAACAATAGAATTTTTTTTTGTGCACTTTGCAGAGAATCCAGAATGATTCTGCTGATTTCCAAAGTGTGGAAGTGGGAAATGGGGATGGGCACTTGGCGCTTGGCTAAAGCATGAAATACAGGGAAGGGTCAGGGGTCTGGAGGAAACAAATGTGTCCCCCAGTCAGACACATGCATGGGAGCATTCATGTCAGCATCCCAGTTCACAGCCCGTAGGAAAATCCACCTTGGTCTCTGCAAACATTCCATTTCATAAAAATTCAGTCGGTGGACAAAAAAATACAAAAAGGGATAATTGTACAAATAATACTGTGACAGGCCAGGGTTTAGCTGAAAGAAATGACTGATGAAACCCAAAGCCATAGGTTTCAAGGCTTGGGTGTGCTCCTGTTCCTTGGAAGCTTGCTGGATCAGCTCATCTGCATGGCCAGGAAGTTTGTCTTCTCGTCCTGGGCTTACCCTGAGTTTCCTAAGTTTACACCGGAATTTGGCTCAGGAGATCTCACACATTTCATTCATGGAAAGGTGCAGTAAAACAAGTGCACACAAACTCAATACAACTTCTACAGCAAGAGTTTTGCAACCTGAACAAAACTTCTCTTGAAAGACTAAAGTCATCCTCCCATGGATAAATCTGATTGATTTGATATTCTGAGAAAGGTATACATAGACAACAGATAACAAGTTTGCAATGAACTAACAAAATTACTGAAGAATGAAGAGAATGGGAAAAAAATTACAGGAAAGTTGTGAAAACATTAACCTTGAGAAAAAAAAAAGTTAAAATCCTATTATTCCCTACGCAGCTGACCTGCAGAAATTAAGGCTAGAAGGTCACATAAACCCCAGAGGGATGGTGCAGTGGCTCTCTTGGAGCAGGTCTCTGAGGATGGAGGGTGCTCAGGGAAGCATCCCATGGGCAGAGCTCCTGCCCTGCCCCACCACCTGGGACACTTGCACTGGCCAGGACACTGGGGTACAAAGTGGCACTGGGACATGAACTTATCCCCTCCATGCCACTGGGACTGTGTGTTGGAAAACCTCACTGAGAGTGGCTCTGAAGAGATCCAGAGCTGCCAAAATGCCCAAACTGAAATTTCTGTCTATTTTAATCTAATCCAGCATGATTGCAGAGCTTTTTTCTGCCTGATCCCAAATGGATTTTCAGGCAGGGAAATTTATGAGAAGTAAACAGCTAGAGTTAAATAAACACTTGCAGGCCTCTGGCTATCCTGGCAGGGGACAAAAAAAAGAAAAAAAAAAGAAACCTGAGAGCAAATATTAGCAACAGATTTTTAACAGGTGGAGGAATTATCGTGTGTATCTAGGAAAGAAAACAAAACAGACACTCCTAAATCACCAGTGCTGATTTAAACATGAGCTTTTAAATATAGTGTGTGAGCAGCAAATGAGTTCTAATTGAGGAAAGCTTGTAAACAAACAACAGCTTTCATCTGCAGCATCACGGGTGATACGGGCTCTGTGCTGGGGCTGGACCACGCAGCCACAGCCCAGGCCTGGCAGTGGAGATGGGAATGAGCTCTGATCTCTTCAAGGAATGTCAAGGCATCCTGAAGCAATGAGGAACAACAAGCCTGGACTCACACTTCTCGAGGTCTGGATGGGCAAAAGCAGCAGTGCCCGGTCAGTGAACCAGGCACACACCAGGATCCTGGGGCTGCTCCTCGTCCAGGTGCTGCAGAGACCCAGGACAACATCTGGGAGCAGTCAGTCTGCCATGAGGGTCACTTTTTAAAGCCACCTTTGAGAGACGTCATTTGCCTTGAAATAAGAGAGCTGAGGGCCCTTTCCAGCACCTGGGTGGGGGTCTGATCCATGCCATGCTCACTCATCATCTCCTGCTCTGAAGAAAGACCTGCTCCAAGGTTTATCGAGCACCAGGAAGTGTCTGAGGAGCAATGTGGGAGTCGGACAAAGGAGGGAATGTGGCTGGAAGCAAGCCTCTGAAAGACAGCTGGGGCTGTGGTCAGAAAGGAAAGCTCTGCTGCAGCAAAGCATGCACAGCTAATGCTCAGCCTGTGATGCAAGAGCGGGGGAGACACAGCGTGTCAGGAAACGTCTATGCAGTGCAGATACAATCAGGCTGAAAACACACAGAGCATGCCAAGGAAGTAACCTTGAATGTCTGCTGGTATTTTTCTCTGGAAAGCAACAACAGGATATTACAAAGGGACAGAAGCATGGACATGGTTGCCAGTGCTTACCAAGACACATAAATTACCTGCCCTGGAAATGAGCATGAAAGGGAAAAGTGTTTATGCCCAGTCCCCAGACCAGGGCTCCTTAAAAGGCCAACCCCAGCTCTACTTGTAGCAGTGCCCCTCTGAGCTGTCACAGTCAGCTGGAGGTTATGACAGGGGGGTGGTCACACTCAGCATTAGAGCTCAGCCTTTCCTCTGGGTGTGCAGGGGACAGGCCTTGGAAAATGCTCCCACTGCAAGAGAGATGTCCTGCAGCAGCCACAGTGTGTGTGTGTATATCAGGCATCTGCTGCTGGGAAGAAGCAGCCAGCCTATATTCAGCTTTTATTTCTACAAGTTTTAATCTCTCTCTGCTCCGGTAAACGATTAATCGCTCAGATGAGCCGAACCAGAAACTGGCAAATGAAAGCCACCCTTGTTTTGAAAACACGTTGCCCACAAACCCCAGTTTAGCACCGTGACCCACAGCAGGAGAAACACAAGCCCCAGCAGAATATAGCACCCGCAGCTCCCAACCTTTAGTACCCAAATTTAGGCATGCAGATAGAGCAGCTTAACCCCGAGGATTGCTGGGACCCATATAGACCACCAGAGTCAATGGGAGCAGCAGGTGCTTGGAAACACTGCGAATCAAAGCACTCATTCAGGGCACTAAATATAGAGCAAAATTCAAACACCCAGGCTGGAAAATGTCGGCCATGTGCTCCCTCCACTGCCTTGCACTGCAGGTCCCACACTCCCAGGCTGCTGCCACACCATGCCCGTAGAAGGTGCTGGGTCTCTGCTCCCACCAGCACTGCCCATTAACAGGTTTTTATCCAGGGTCACACAGTGCAAAGAGGGTTCTCCTCCTCACTTTTTTAGAGGATATTGCTGCACTTGAGATAACCTCACTGGTTTATCTGCACTGAAAGTGATGTCAGCAGACTGCCAGGACACCTTCCTGGGGACCTGCTGTGTCTGTGGGGCCTTGGGATCGTGTGTGGGGGCTCTCTCTGTGCCACCAGGCCAGGGAGCCTCACCAGGTTGAGGGTGGCATCCAGACACATCCCAGTAGCCCAGGGAGCCTAGGCAGCACCCTTGCACTTCCCAGTGCATGCTTCAAGAGTGTCTCGAGAGAGCAGAGCTCTTCACTGTCGAATTTTTTCTTTTCTTTCTTTTTTTTGGTTATCATTTAATTAAAAAAAAAAAAGAGTGAAGAGAAACAGAGAGGAGGGCCTGCTGATCCATGCTCGCCTTTAAACTTGCCCAAGTGTTCAACTCCAGCAGTTTTGCCTCCCATTGAGAAGCTGCTGCACTCACCATTTCTGTTTTCTTTTGGGAAGTGGGGATGAGAAAATGCTGCAGCAGTTAATCCTGTGGTGCCCGGCAGAGGGACCAGCCCTGTCTGGGGGAGTTTTAGCCCCGTGGAAGACAGAGCAGGTCAGGGATGTGACCTTGGCCAGAGCAAGGGCTGGCTGGCACATTCCCTGCACAGGCTGACTGGGGGATGCAGCACTGAACAGCTCTTTCTCTCACCCCTTTGCACCTCCTTGCAAGTAACACATGGAGGATTTTGGAGTGGAGCCCAGTCATGTAGACATACAGCAGTGAGGGGACCACCAAAGAGGGAAGCACTTAGGTAAGCCACATGGCAAAAGGAGAAACAGATATAAACTGTCCCTGAATTTCTAATCCATGGAGAGGTCAGGTCCTGGGTCCACAGATAATAAGGGTACAAAAGCAGGGACAACTCCCCTCTCCTCAACAGCTATCACACACTGTTT
This sequence comes from Ifrita kowaldi, assembly GCA_013398055.1. Classification (NCBI taxonomy): domain Eukaryota; kingdom Metazoa; phylum Chordata; class Aves; order Passeriformes; family Cinclosomatidae; genus Ifrita; species Ifrita kowaldi. Next base: position 314,205 of record VZRS01011857.1, read on the forward strand.
TGAAATGATGCTACACTGACATGTTTATTTGAAACTATAACTCCTAGATACACAAAACTAAATTTGAGCTGCTTTTCCCAGCACTTACAGGTATTGGGACCTAGAAAAGCCCTGCCAGAGGACTTCTGCTCTTAAAACAATGAGCTGTCTGAAGGAGTTCTCAGACATGGGTAAGCTTTTCATAAGAGGCAGCCCAGTGATGAAACAGAGCTGATGCTCTCTGATAGATAATGGTGGGGAGAAGCCTCCTGGGCTGCTCTCCTCATGGTTTGAGCAGCCACATGTCTGCCCAGGGCTGGGCATGGGACAGTGGCCACTAGCCACCCACCCCTTCCTCCTCTCTTCTGCCTCTCCAGCAGCAAACCACAAGTGTCGATGGTGCAGCATTAATGTGGCCCCTTTGGCCTCACCTTGAAGAGTGCAGGGCTGTGCATACACCACTTTTGAGACAGTCTGTGCCAGCTGTGACTTGTGGCACAGCTTTTCAGCAGCAGAGAAATCGAAGAGGGATGAACCAGTACAACGTGGTAGCTACCCAACCCTCACCTCTAGATCTTACTGATGTAGCATTCCCCGAAACACAGTCTTCTTCCACACTCACTGATGCCCACATCCTTTTCAGCCTCCTCCCTGCTGGCCAGGCTGCAGGGTTCATTCCTCCACTGCCCGGTGTGCACAAATCCTTGTCATTGGCACATCCCCCCACTCCCACCCTGCCCCAAGTAAACAAGATCACAATGCTCAGGCCCAGTGTGGAACCCCACACCCCAGTGCTGCTCCTTGCTGACAGTCATGGTAGACTGAGCTTCTCGAGGGACCCCAGCACTCAGAACAGTGGGATTCACACAGCTTTGCTCTAACAAGAACCAGCAGCACGCAGAGCCAAGGCATGAAACAACCACCTCTTCTTTCTCATCAGTCTTGAAGCCAACATGGGCCGAAAAGTAATGAGCCCACCAAGGATGGTCGAGAAAGGATCTGAACAGGTTACAAAACAGTGCTGGCCTGTGTGGAGTGCCCACAGATCAGATGTTGTTCAGTTTGGTCAACCTGACTCCAAAGGAACAAAGAATAATTTGGAGGGGCATAGAGGTCATCTAGGAGAACCGGCTGGAGACACGTAACAGCACTCTGCTAGTGGAGGAAACAGAAGAGACCGTGACTTTGAACCCCAAGGTTTAAGGAGAAAGTGGTGTCTGCTCTGTAAATGCCAAACGTTGTGGAGATGGTGGAGAGGGAACAACTGCTTGCTGTTTTCACATCACCTATCGATGAGCAGGTTCACAAGAAACAAAATTAAGCACTTTTCCACCCAATTCATGGTGCAGCTGTGGAACTCATTGGCACATGATGTTGCAGAGGCCTAAAGCTTAAAAAGGTGCTACATACGATGCTGCAGAGGAGAGATACCTATCAAATATGTCCCTAAACTGCTGACCAAAAGAGGTGGATGGGTGTGAGAAGGGCTCCTGCTGCAATTTGCTGCTGTCTTGCACTTTCTGTAAGCATCTTCCACCGGCCACTTCAGGACAGAGGATGCTACAGTAGACGGACCTTTGATCTGCACCAGTACAGCTGTTGGCTGAGCAACTTCCACCCACAGGTGGAGCTTCATTAATGAATAGGTGGGGTTATGCCCAGAGTTATGCTTGCAGGCAGATGGCCAAGCCTTCAAAGGGCCTTCTGTAGGCTGCTGCCACAGCAGTTTCCAAACCTGCTCCACAGCTCCCTGCCCAACCTCCTTTCGCAGCCTATCAGCACAGCAAATCTGCCACAGGGAGAAGTCCCCTCCAACCCAAGCCTCCTTCAGATGGGTGGGAGAAAAGATAGGATAGCAGCTGAGAAAGACCCACAAGTTAACAAGTCTCTCCCTACCAAACAGGGCTGAAGGATTTGCATTTGGCTGTGTGGTTCTTTTTTTGCTAGAGCATTTGAAAGCAGCAGCCTCTCTTGGGAGCCCAAAGGTCAGAAAACATCGTGCCTCCCAAATCATGGTCTTGCATCCTTACAAGGTGCCACATTTACCTGCAAAGTAATCCTTCTGCCTTATCCACCAATGGAAACCAAGAAATCTTAGTTTGACTTCAGCAAAGCACACATTCATTCCTTGTGTCTCAGTGGCTATAAAGAGTAATATGGATGGAGCACATCGATATGAGCAAAACCATAACATCTCCTAAATACTGCAAAAGTTTTCCATGATTTTTTTTCCCACCTAGAAAAAAAATTGAAGCGGCTTTGTTGCCAGGGAAAAAAATTGACTAGAGCTTTTCTTCTGAGCTTCTAAACACTGGCTCATTGGTCCCTCAAGATTGTTGATTTATGTACTCCTTTCATATAATCCAAAGTGCTCTTTGAGAAGAGTTTCAATGAAATCATGCTGATTGTCTGCAAAAAATCCCCAGATTATTCACTTTGAAGCAGGACAGGCGGGTCCCTGTTCAGCTCATTTGTAACGTACACTGCCTTGTACATTGTCTGTTTCTTCTTGCTCTAGAAATTGTAAATACAACGTAAAAAGGAGATTCATTTAAACCATCCAGATTTCCTAGATGGATGCAATCTAGCTTTTGCAAGGGAAAAGGTGACCCAATGAACCACGAAACTTAATGATTCTTGTAAAAAAAAGAGGACTTCCTACTTAGGAATGTTACCTCTGACATTCATCTATAAACTTTTGATCACAAGCACATGTTTGCGATCGAGTGGTTGAAGAAGAGATATTTTTGCACTTAGACTAAGTCCCTCTCACTCAGAAAAAACATAGAGAGCATAATGTACACTGAGCAAAAGCAAAAAAGTTCCACATATTCATAAACAAGGATGAACTTGGGAAGGATTTAGTCATCTCTCATTCTCAAGGGGACCTTTTGTTCCTTTACTGTTTTATAAGCCCATTCTTTAACCCACCATCTGTGATGAAATAAGGACACAGGGCTAGTCAGGGACTGCTTTGCAGCACGGAACAGAGTGAGTCTGAGAGTCACACAATTTTTTCACAGCAAGAGCAGTATTCTAAGAGCAATACAAGCACCTACTTTCATGCTGAGAATGGAGGAAGAGCAAAGACAACCTCTACCCCCTTACTGACAAGAACCTCCCCCAAAGGTCAGTGCTAGACTGCCTAAGGGATGCCAACTGCCCAGGACAGTTCACAGGTTACTTGAATTCTTCTTCAGGCTCATCTTTTCTCCAGTGCAGCCAAAGCACTAGGACAGCCCATCAGCGCTCAAGAACAATGAGGCAGTTCAATTCAGTCTCACACATTGTACCTCTAACACAAATTCCTCTGCAAGTTTGTTACACGCTAAGCCCATCCCTATCGTCCAAGTTTCCTCACAAGTAGAACTGCAACTGGTGTCCCCTGCAGCTTTCAAGGCAGTGACTGAAATGCCTTTCAACCCTTAGCTTGTTCTTGAAAAGGAATGGGCAGAGTGAGTTATTTTGCTGGATATGTTAACTTTCTGTCCAAGCACAGTCTGATGTGAGGAGGAATAATTACATGGCCTGCAGGAGAACAAACCAGACAACAGCAAATGGCCAAAAAAAAATATTTTGAGCTCAGCAGGTGTTTCAGGTTAACATCAGGTCTTGGAAAGAGCATCAGACAAGAAAAATTAACCCAGAACTACTCATTGCTTAGAAAGATCACAAGAGCCCATTTATTAGTTTGCCTCATTATGTAGTTTGTGTAACACAGAGGATTCTCACAGCACCATAATGCTTAGCACATGTACATCAGCAAGAAGCCGAGATGTAAGAGTTCAACATCTCCTGTAAAAATAAATCAAGAGGAAACAAAATTACTGAATAAGCTGAGATGAGGCATGTGGAGACATACAAGTAATTTACAAGCAGCATAAAAATAAAATCTGCATAAAATTGATCAAGGTTAATTTGTTCAAGTCAGAAAGTTAACTTTTTGTTCATCCTCCTGACCTTATTCATCTTGTTTCACGTATCTCAGTGTACATAACTCACCTATCACATGAAGGAGGCATCAAATAATTTTTGGTTTTGGCAGGGGAAGAGCACTACAAAATGGAACATTTGCCTGGGGTGATTTTGTGAATCCACAGGGGAATGAGTCCTGGACATGGGACCAGTCCCTTTGCTTAGAACAGTGGCTGATGACCACTGTTGTGCCCGCTTTATTTTATATGCTACTTCAGTACGGGGAAGAAGCAGAATTAGCACCTTTGGGAGCATTAAGCCAGCTCATGGCTACATGACAGAACAGCAGCGACCTTGTTCCATATGTTTATAAAACTATTATTTCTCCTTTTGAGAAACATAACAGAACTTGATTTTGAGAACTGACTTAGCTGAGAGCTGTTTCTATCAAGATAAAGACAGCAAATACTCCAGGAAAAGCAATAAAAAGTAGCTGTATGATGACTGGAATAAAAGCTCTGCTAGAATCTAGAGTTCTACCTCATAGGCTGATAGCTACCAGGAAAAAATCAACTTTTATATTCCATATTGTCATACAGGAATTCATCTTTTACTACGTAAAATATCCTTTACAAAGGAACAGTTACAGAAACAGGCATAGACCTCGTGAACTGAGATTGGAGCATGTCATGCAAAAGCTCTGAAGGGCTGCAGAGTAGAGAAAGATATTACTTCAAAATCCAACTCAATTGGGCAAGGATACCTCCTCAGGCCCCTGCAGGCTCAGCCAGCCCTCTTCTCACCCAAGGAAGGAAAACTCCACTCAGACAAGGCTTCACTGAGCAGCCAGAGGGAGAACCACTGCAAAGCAGGCGCATGGAACACACAATCACAAAATAGCGCGAGGTGGACAGGACCCACACGGATCATCCAGTCCAGCTCCTGGCAGCTAAACACTCAGCCCTGGTGCTTTGCAGGGAGAGCCCCAGTTTGGGAGCTGGAGGTGTCTCTAAGGCACATGTGGACAGCACCTCCTCCGCAGGCTGTCAGCGGCGCGGCCGTGGGCGCGGGACAAGGCTGCCGAGCTGGCTCAGGAAGCGTCGGCGCTCGGTGCTGCACGCTTGGGTTACGGGAAGTACCGGGAATTAGACCAGGTTTCGCTCCTCCTCTGTTTAACCTGGTCACATCCGAGCTCCAAGAGCTTAGAAAGCAAACAACAATCTAAAGTATCTTACACACAATGAGGGAATCATTTTATTAGATTATGGAAGACAGCAGCATTACAGTACAAAAAGTTACAAGAGTAGCAGAAAAAAACTGTTTTTGGTTTAAATACTCAGGATTATACTGGGGAACATGAGAAGGATAGTACCCTTTTCTAAACTAACTCCTAACCAGGTTATCAAAATAAGTTTTGAATATTTAGCACAAGTAAAAAAGTTACAACAAACATCATTATAAAATGCTTTAATAAATAGTTTCTTTTCTGAAAGGTTTTTTTTTTTAAGAACATGTCAAAAAAATGTACTAAAACAGATGATCCTGCAAAGCAAATCCTGCATTCCTGTATAAAATAACTGGTTTCAAAACATTCATGTTTACATTGTTCGTGGGCCAGAGTTTATACTCTCAGACATCCGTTCCTCTCAGTGGTAGGGTAACTAGGTGTATGTAGTGTTATGCTTCTTCAGTAATTAAAATAAACTTATAGTCTGCCCAGTTAACAGCAATAATAAAAGCCTTAAAAAAAAAAAAAAAAAAAAGGCATAAGCCTTCCACAACATTAGACCATTTCCAGTGAGGTACCTCCCATCCTCTGAGCTTGCCAGCCTTTTCCCTTTAGAGCGAAAGAAGAATAAAGCACAACAGAAACAAGATTGAGGAAAATATTGTTCCCTTCATTAGGCCTGTATTTAAACGCAAAAAAAAAAAAAGTAATACCACATGTAATTAACATATTCACAAAAGAAAAAACAATGCCTCTCTATGTTGGTACTGTACAGTAGATGCACCCGTTAGTGTTCTTGAGATGGGCTGAACATGGGGATAAACAAACATTTCTGGATCTATTTACACGTAAGTGGTTATGTTCCTATGTAAATACAAATGACCAACAGATTCCTAACATTGATTGTATTAACATCATTTTCTAATCTGGACATAATACCAAAAAAAGTCTTATAAACTGCCATAGAACCTCCTTTTCTGCAACATAAATTAAAAGGAATGACATGTAAAAAAAAAAAGACCAAAATATTTAACTTATTAAATCAAATATACAGAGTGATTCATTTAATATGTACATATTTACAAAAAAGCACTTTCACTATTAGAAAATAAACTGTGTCAGTTGGGGAACCTAGAGTTCTCACAATTTTACTATATTGATATGGCAGTCTTTGACAGTTGCTATAGAAAAAGTTTAATCTCAAGGCACTTGTCACATGCTTCAATACTGCAATTCTAAAGTAATTAAACAGAAATAAAAAGGCCACTTTTAAACCACAGTTGAAAGATCTCTATAATTTTTTTTTGTTCCTATGACAAAGTGTGTAAGGCAAATTTGGAAAAAATCTTACAGAAGCTACTAACGTAACAAGTGCAGTGAGCTGCCATTAATAGAGATTCAAAGTCAAGAAAGCAGTTTAAAGTTCACACAATTTCCTCAACCAGGAGGTTTTAAAGCCACCATTAAATTAGAGCAAGTAATAAAAAGAAATACATTCTGTAAACAGTGTACAGTCTTTTGTAATAAACTTTACACATATTGAAAATACAACCTCTCCTCTGCCACACAGCGAGTGTATTATAAGTAAACTTTACAAAAATAGCAACTATCAAAGATTACTCATTTTTTTTATCTGACAGTCATTGAATAATTTATACAAGGCTAAAGAAACAAAATAAATTTTATTTATTATTTTTATTTATTTTTTTACGCAAAATAAAGAAACTATGAACATTTGACTCCAGATATTTTTAGTCCTTGATGCAAAGTGGAGATGTCAATTTTTCCCCTCCCCAGCAAGCGCAGGCGCAGTCTGCCTACATCCCAAATACAGGTTAGTCTCTACTGCCTTCAAAGTTTGATGCATTCACATTTTTTACAGATCTGTTGTCCATTTTGCCTATTTGATGGGATTTCTTTACTGGACTGCTCTCTGATGTGTCAGACACCTTTGTCGGCAAAGGCTTTGCGAGTTTGTGAGAGAGGAATTTGTCCATTTCCTCATCTCTTTCCTCCTCTTCGTCCTCCTCTTCCTCATACTCTACATACTCCTCTACTGCATCACAAGTTCTCTTTTGAGGAGATATGAAGTTTTTGCATTCATAACGAATGTCTTTGTTACTGTAAGATCTGTCTATAGGATTTCTTATGGGATTTAAAGGTGCCCACTGGTTATTGGCACCCTCTTCTCTGGGAGGACGGCTTCTCTCTCTCTCTTTTCTTCTCTTCCGAGTCCACCACACGCAGATGATTATACAAGTCAGCCACACAATGCTAAATACCGCACAAAGAATTGGAACCAAATAATCTAGAGGGCAAATGGAAAGAAATAAAGTCTTGAGTTAACAGAACAAGATATATAGCACTGGACATTTGCAAGAGAAGTATTCATACTCAACTACAGGTGATGCCCTGAACCATTTTTAGGAGAAAGGAAGTAAGATGCCTTCACAGCGCAATAAGAACTCCCTGAATGCACCAGGTCCATCTGGAAGTGCTCTTTACTAGTTTAGTTTTATGTGATTAATGATGAGGGAGAAAAGCTCCATTTGAGATCTTTTTTCCACTCCAACAGACAAACTGGTTTTATTAAGTAGCATCTTTCTCAAGCATCTAAGCAAAACTGGCCCAGAAAACCTGAGTAAACATTACTAAGAAAAACCTTATCCTAGCAGGAGGCAGGCAATGGAGTACTGTGCCTCTAGGTTGTTCTAGAGGTACTGGCACTTGCACCACAAATATATCCTGCATTTATCATCAGAAAGAACAGTCCTTTACCATCAATGTCTACAGACATTTATGTATCAATGATCTCCAAAAACACTCAAGGTTAGAGCTACATAACCAAATTGATCATGCATTCTTCAGCATGTTCCCGTTCTACCTCAGGATGAAATACCAGGATATTGTCCCTAGAGAGAAGAGTCTTCACCGCTCAATGAACAAACAAAAGTTGTTGAACAAACAACAATGAACAAATAAAAATTGATTTTCTCCACACTCCCAATCCAAATCTCTCTATAGTGTTCTCCCAGCCACACAGACACAGATTATTTCTCTAGGAAAATGTTTCTGAAAATTTTGGTCTTCTTCTGCCCTCCTTCCTCAAGAGCTGTACAGCTAGAAGAGAATAACAATTTTTTTCTATTCTTCTTGATAAGCAAAAGTTTACACATGAAGAGGCAACAAAAGATGAGGTGCTTTGTTTTTTTAGAGAGTAACAGGATTGTTCAACAGCTCTGTAGACAAATGCTGTCAACCCACCACTCTAATGTCTGATCCAAACAAACTCCCTCAGCAGTTTTAAGACATCTGCTTACAGAATAACCTGGAAATGACTATACAAAAACAACCGATGTTTCGACACCACAGTCGTTTGCTCCAACGTTCAAGTGTCTTCTGAGCACATTCTTATGTGGAATGTTACACATTCTCAAACATTTCCTTTTGGTAAAGAAGGGTGAGTAAACTGCCAACATGGTCGGCCTCAAGGGATCTCAAAATAGTATTTTAACAGTTCAGGGAAGGATTGCACTCACATGAGCAACAGCTATTCTCTCCTGATTTTTCATAAGCAACCTAACATTAAGTCATGAATGGGGGAAATACTTCAAAGAAAAAGGAGTTCTTCATAACAGCTTCTCCAAGATTAGAATACAAAGCTTGCATTCTCACTGCTATCACAGCTATTATTTCATCATATGACCATGGATCCAAGTTTACTTAGTAACAGGTTCTTTATACAGAATTTTTGGCATACAGATTCCCAATTCAGACTACTTTTTCTTAAAGCTAGAGGAAACCAATGAAGCATCTAAATGACCATCTCCGCTTAAGACACTTGAGCATCCCACAGAAATGAGACTCTCAACACAAAGGGCTTTACACCACATTTTCTGATAGGTTTCCACCTACCTCACCCAATTAAGGGGTAGCAATAAAGCAAATCAAACAAAAAACATGAGTGTCCAGGTTTCAGTTTGCCTTGTAACAACTCAATTTAAAGAACTAGGGGCCATTGGTCCATACTGAGCACCCACATTAAAATAACGAGTCTGGAAATCATTTTGCAAGAGAACCCAAATCACTCTACTATTTTAGGAGAATCTTTAATTCTAATTGAGGTGGGAGGCAAAATAATCTGCAACCCTTTAGCCCTAGAATTTAATATGCAATCAGAAAAACCAGAGGCTGAGGTATGTCAAAATCCCAGCTCGGTTCCTTATCCCCTACACAACTGCTGCTCAAGGCAAGCACAAAGCAGGCACACTCCTTCAGGAGAGCTGAGGAAACAGCACATTTGCCAAGCCTTTAACAGATGAAAGGCATTTCCTAGAAGGAAAATGCAAGGGAAGTGGAACCAGGCAATCTGCTAATTGTTTGGACTATGGGTGGAAGATCTTCCAGAAGATTATGTTGGGGAGGTCTAGGAAAAAGTTGGGAGAGCCTCCTACCATTTTAAGATTTTCACTCTGGGGCTTAGTTGAACTTGAGCCTACCAGCGGTCTTCCACAAGCCTGTCTCCTGTCTCCCCCAGGCAGGAACACAAGGCATGCAAAATCTTCAATCGCTTATTTTGGCACAGCTCTTGGAGAGCCAGCATTCAGAGATAAAGGTCTCCAATCACACTATATCCTCTTTAAGAGGAACGAACACTACATTTTAAGCCAGCTGTGCACTAGTGAGAAACACATGTTGAAAAAGAGAGCAAAGTTTTACATTATCATGGCCAAGTATTGGAAGCAACTGGACATCTTTAACACTTGTTAAGGTAAATAAATAGCACACGAGCACTTCAGAAGAGATTGGTATCATATCACACCTTCCCTCTCCCCATATTTTCATTTCCTCACAGCCTCAGTGCAGCAGCATTAAGGGCTGAGGCTGGCTTAAGGTTAATGTAGGAGAATTGGACAGGATTGGAACTGCACCTGAGAACAACTCCTGATCTTGTGAAAGGTGTGCTTAGGTTGGAGAGCTGGGCTGGAAGTCAGAGCCAAAACTGTGGCAAGAGTATCTGGGCACATCATGTTAGGGATGAGGTTAAATTTAAACTCGCACACAAGCACAGAATCTTGATTTCAAAGCCGCTTTCTCTTCAGTTAGTAACAGCAACTAAAGACACAACCTGGTGGATCATTCTCTCCAATTTGTAAAAGAGATACGAGAAGTCTGACAGCAGGGGAACAGAAAGCACAACACAGAGGAGGCGTGCATTGGAACCTTACCTGATGATGAATTCCCAACAACGATGGTCTCGACTTTGACTTCAGTTACTGCCAACATAACCGTGCTGTTCTGTCGCTTGGTGATGGCGTTCACTATTGTATTAGCAGCATTCTGAATGAGGCTGTTATCTTGTTCATCTCGGTGTGGGACAAAGGACTAAATGGAGTGACAGGGGAAAACGAGAAGTTATTGCAGCCACCTAACCATGGAAACGTACTTTTTAAATCCAGCAACATCTTAATTGAGTTCACTCAGTTGAATTTGTTTGACAGTAGCTACAAAACAGTTCTCTAAAAGCTTACCACAGCAACAGCATGGCTGGCTCTACACCAGTTGCAGATGCAGTGTCAGACTTGGTGGGTAGCACACCTACTCGTTAATTTAGCATACCTCAAAGGAAAGGCAGTGACTTCCATGTTACTTAAACTGATGAGCTAAACTTAGTTATAGTTTGGAGCGGTTCAAGACATGTGGATTATCTAGATAGAAGCTTGGACTAATAACAGTCTGCTCTATTTATACCCTACACTTCGCTCCCATTGTGGCTCAGCATGCTCTTTACAGCACTAGTAGAGACAGACAGTCCAGCTTCTGCCTGGATAACCATTTACCATGAAAATTAACTCTTGAAAGCTAAGCTATACACAAGCATTGAGTGATTGAGCTGTAAACACATCTAAAGCAAGTCTTTCGCTCATTAGGGCAAGTTACTTTTATCTACTCAACTTGCACCTTCTTCCACTTCTCACTTAGTACCTTGTATGCAAAGAACATCCCTGAAGGAGCCATACTCTGAATGCACAGCAGAAACCTCTTCACGAGAACAATCCAGCTACCTGTAGCCCTATCTCCTTACTGAGAAGGTCAATAGTCCCAGATTGCTGACAGAACAAGTAGGCACCCGTTCGCTAATTTGGGCTGTACTAGTCTTTAGACAGTAATTTATCATGAGGTTGTAGTAGCCGTCTGTCATTAACAAAACCTGCAGTTTCAGCTCTCTGGCAGTGTAGGAAATTGTGAGATCACAAAATTGCTCTGCAGACAAGACTAAGCCACAGATTGCTCCACCTGCATTCAAGTGAAACAAGCTTGAACAACTTCTTCCCCAGTGAAAACTAATAAGAAAACATATTTGTATACATATACACACACACAAGTCTCATACTTACAATAGCAACTTCCACTGCATTCTCTGTGGAGTAAGATGGATCACATAATATTATCAGAGTTCTGTCCCTAGAAACAGTCCTAGTAGCTGGTAAATACCGGATTTCAGAACAGATATTTTCTGTTGTAGTGCCCTGTTAGAAGCAAGGGAGATTGTGTGATTTTAGTTCAAGTAAAAAATAGCATGCAAAAATAAGCATCTTCAGAGTTCTAGCAGTTGCTAACAACTGATAAAGGCAGCAAAGACGGCAGCAAGAAAGGGCAGAAAAGTGAAGAACAGGGTTTTGGAATGAAAGACAAAAAACTGAGCTTGCATGATTATGTTAGTACAGTCTGAGCCCCTCTTGAAGTGTAAATAGTTCTTCAAGACTCAAGAAAATAAAATATTCAGTACAAACCCTAATTTGCCTCACCCTCTAGACAAAGCAGAATTAAAAGCAACAGAGGAGTCTAGTAATAAAATTTGCAAGCTTATAATAGCAAGGAGTCATACTAGAAACCTTAATATTGCATGCTGTGACATAGAGTAGATCCCTACATATATTGCCACACTTCATTAAGAATTCCATTCTCACCTGGGGGACTTTGTCTCCATTAAAAATTAAAGTAATTCTAGCACAGTCATTGTCCAAGTACCCAGAATTAGGCAGACACTTGATATTGATAGGCAGAGGTTCAGAGGCACTGCATTCTCCCCAGTCCGTGCATGGTGGCTGAAAGCATTTCATATACTTTTCCTGGCATTCCTGACCCATGGGACACTGGTTATTTGAATTATCCCAGTATTTGTGTAACAGACAAGGCTTTTTTCCACACCACACCTAGAAATTAAAAAGAACAAAGCACTGTTACAGGTAGTTGCTCTTATGCATCAAATCAAAATAGGCAATTCACATAGCATGGTCATGATCTACTGCTGCCTGCAAAATATCTGTATTTTGATAGTGCTGTAGTCCTAGTAGCAGATGGAGCTGCTCTTCCACAAAATGAGGACATTTTGTGCAGACAGAAGAGTAAAAAACTGTGCAAAGATAATCCAAGAAACCACTGACTGGGCACATCTCCTTAGAAGTTTATGATTTTGTCACACATTAACTGAGTTATACAGAAGTTTAAGCATTTATTTTAATCTAGTCCTTTAGGCTTCTTTAATCTAGAAAGAGGAGTATCCCAACAAAGATTTAATTTCTTCAATATTTGTACTGAGACCCCTGCCAGAGAATGCTGAATATGTTAAGAGCTGATGCACACTGGTGATAAGCACAGCCACTCCAACCACGCTCCCAAAAGAAAACAGTTTGCTGATGCCCACAAATGACTGGGGTGCAGCAAGTTTCCAAACACAGCTCCATTCCAGGAGCTGGACTTGGATGATCCTTGTGGGTCCCTTCCAATTCAGGATATTCTACAATTCCACATAGCCTTTAAGATCCTACATAGCACTCTACAGTTATTGGTGTAGGAACTCAGGATTTCTTAAAGCACAGTTGTCAGCAAGAAAGTGCAATTGTGCCATTACACATGGAAGAAACCAAATACCACACATGGATGAGTTGCATTTACAGCACATGTTCCATCTGCATTTAGGTCTTACTTTTCCCTCAGTCACAAAACCACCAGGATCTAGTCCATAATAAATACACAAAGGTTGAAATCTGTCAATTCATAAAGTTCCTGAAGGACAATACAAAAAGGCAGTTAATACCCACTGAGAAAATTTCTTCCTACATGTCCTCCACTCAGAACCCACATTTCACAAAATTAGGAGTTCTAAAACTGCTTGCAAAGCTTCAGCAGTGTGATTTATTTATCCTTTACTCTATTCCAGCTCACATTTCATTTTCTGCAACAAGTGGTCTAGAGAGCCTGTTCTAGCAGGTAAAGAGCAGGACAGTAACTTATGATTATAAAGACAATCCATAAGTACTTCTACAGGAAGCCACTTTTTAAATTTTTTTTAAACAAAGGAAATTTAGAGGAGACAAGGACTAACTTGTGCATGAAGAAGAACAATGAGTTTTTACAGCCACAGGAATTTCAGAAACTAGGCCAAAATGCCTACCTTGGTGCAGTCAATACGTCCATCCAAACAGTGGCAGCTGTTGCACTCCTGTTCCCACCGGCTGCCATGGGGAAAGGTCATTCCTTTAAGCCAGCAAGGCTTTCCAATTCCAATCACTAAGGGGAAAAAAATGAAAAAGCACACTCAGACACTTCACCTCTTCAAGTTATAAATACTACACAAATTTAAATTAAAAATATTAGCTACTGTTCCTTACATATCAGACTACTGTACATAAACTTTATACTGGCTACATTGTGCCCTTCTGTTTTTTGGGTAAAGGTTGCTAGCAGATATAGGAATACCTTCTTGGCATCTAGGACCAATTCTTCCAGGGGGACAAGTGCATCGGTATCCATTTATTTCATCTATGCAGGTGGCACCATATCCACAAGGAGAAGACTGGCATTCATCAATATCTGGACAGAAAATAGGCAAAAATCAGTGACAAGGACACAGAATACTGTAATTAAGAATTTACTGAGGTGTAATCTAACAATACTTCATTTTTTTAAAGCAAAGGACCGTGTGGCTTCAGAATTAATCTTGTAATTAAACAGTTCTGCCATTTCAGCAATACCCTGTAACAGATTTCTTGTAATTGCACTCTAATTGAAGTTCTGGTAATCAAAACATCAGTCATATGCTGACTCATCTCACAGAGCAGAGGTGTTGGACGGCTGAAGGTGTTAATGCCTTCTCCACATTCAGCTACAGAACAAGCCCCACATCCGGTTCTGGCACTAATCTCAGACATTTAGGCTTCACACAAGAGCATGTGTTTTCATGAAGTTATCAGAGTGCAAGAGCTGAACAATGAACTTGCTCAACAATGCTCAAAAAAGTGATTTACTGCAATACAAATGACCATAAGGCAGAAGAGTAACAGTTTAGTTTGTAACACACATTTGATGAACATTAATAACCTTCAAATAGTGAGTAGATTAATTTAGTACACAGACACTTAGCATAAAAACCTCTTAAGCCCTTCAAAGATGCAGAGGCTTAGCCACAGAAATCAATGGATAAAAAGCAGGGAAGCATGATCCATCCAGATGGACAGCAATGTGTCATTTGTTATTCTGGGGAAGTGACCAATACTGATTTATGCAACAGAAACCAACTTATCAAGTTTTGAGCCATAAGCACCAACTGCTTCATCTTCAAACCAGAACCTTTCTCTTCCAAAGCATCTTTTGAAAGGTTTCCTTCCATTGAGTATGAACACCCTTTCCAACCCCTCAAAAACTGTTTACACACCAGTTCTTGTCTCATACACAGCATCAACTCAGTTTAAAGTACAGGACTTTGAAAGTGAGCATGATAAATGGCAGTAGCGAGACAGTCGCACATGTAGGCAATGGAAAACAATCCAATGGATATGGAAGGGGCTTTTGGTTCTATTGTTGCTTCCTTCAAAAGTGCACTAAGATGAAGTTTTAAGCAAATACACAAGATCTAAACTTCAACAGGGTTTAACTACTCTTTTCTCCTTTCTTCAAGCTATGTAGATTCAAGATTCTCCAGCCTCCGTATGCTGAAAAAGGTGACTTAACTCTGTTTCTGTATCAGCCATAAAAGGCGCTTTTGTCAGAGCTACTCCTTCCATCTAGACCAGTCTAAACAAGTAAAAAATGTCTGCAGCTCCATTACAAATGCATAGTATTTGTATTTGTGACATCCTAGCCTTAAGGGGAAGAGGAGCAGCCAAGGAGAATTCAATATCCCTTTCTGGGTAGCTGGATCTAGACACACAATGATCTGCTATCCCTGGTTCTGTATTGAGACACTGCTAAGCTGATGCTTCCACAAGTACTGCAGCTGCCCTCCAGCCAGAGGTGCTGGTTTGTCTTCTCTATGCCAGAATGAGGATGAAGTTTCAACTTGAAAGCACATCACCATACTGATGGAGTGGAAGGGACCAAGTCTGAAAGCCTTGAGGCTACAGAAGATTTGAAGTCTGATCTTCCAAAGCAGAAAGTAAAAATAAGGTATCTATCCATTCAAGCCAAAATGGTAAAATTCCATTAAAAAGACAAAAACAAAACAACCCAAAAAACCCCAACCAAACAACAAAACTCCCCCACCAGATTGCTCCACAACACTTCAACACAGTTTTAGGGTCTGTTTTTCTCCCTTCTTTTCAGCCTCTATCCTTCAGAATAATTGCAGTGTAACAGGTTTGTTTTCTAGCTTTGGAAGACCTTTATCATACTTCTGTTAATCATGTGCCAGCACTACACTCACAATGTTTTTGTTTCCATTTGCAATGTCTCAGGGGATTTTGGTTTCTAACGTTAAGTGAAACACATACAGATATATGTCATCTTTACCAACAAGATGTTTATCAACAGAAATATTTAAAACTCAAGTTTCTATGAAGCCAGCACCACAGAAACATCAGAACTTTCCAAGAAAAACCAGCAATGAAGTCTTTAAGCATGATTTAAGCCAAGCCATTTCAGTGCCATTTAATGAAATGAGTAACAGACCACAACCTGCCATTATTTACAAGGTATCTGTACCCAGCTAACAGGTGGCGGCTTCTTCATTATTTGGAATTCAGCTAATTAAGCTAATGTAAAAAGGGTCACCAGGTGTTCTTTCCAGTTTGTGCAGAGTGGTACAACCATCCAGGTCTCTACCCATGCAGGTACTTACTAATTCTGCAGTCAGGACCAGCAAAGCCAGGGGCGCATTCACATCGGAACCAGTTCACTCCATCAACACAGATCCCTCCGTTGTAACTGTAAACAAAAAAGTCTAGTTAACAGTCGTACGTTGTTTCATTGGTCAATTAAAGCTTTGGTAATTAAAGCTTCTGCTGCTCTTTAGGGGGACAATTTATTCTTATCAACAGAGAAAGTGTAATGATAGATAAATATCATTATTGCTTAGCAAGTCAGCGGTTAAAACAGCAACATCCTACAGGTACATGAGGAAGTACATTCACAGAACCCAAGGAGGTGGAATAGCACTTTCAAGTGAACACAAAGAAAGCCCAAGCTTTTCCAAATTTGGTTTTTTTTTAATACATGAAGCACGGATTATGGCATCAGAGTGGACAGCTGAGAAAGATAAGGTAGATTGTTTCATCCACACATCAGTTTTTTCCCCTTCAACCATAAATATCAATCTCTACATTTAAAATATTCCCATTTTATCTTCCAAAATTCAGTTTTGTTTTTAAATACGTTTATACATAGTAATTGGTCCAACAGGACATTTTTATATTATTTATAATAGTTTACAGTAAACAAACAGGTTTTGATTTCTCATTTTTTATCCTATCCAATTACAAACACTTCAAATGTTATCATGTGTGATTCACTTCATATCACTGTAATTTACTAGTCAGTACCACCACGGAGACTACACTAAAATACTTTTATTTGTTCATACATGAATCAACTCAGGATTGTTTTGTGGTCTTTGTTGCTGTCAAGGAATAGATATGGCATAGCAAAAAAAATGGTTATACAATATTTTACAGAGGCTGGCTTTGATTATTTTAGAGTAAAAATAGTTCTAATCTGTAATGTAAATCCATATTACTGTGCTCATTTTTATTTTCACAATAGGTATAGGACTGGAATTTGTGTACTTACCATGGATGAGGGTTGCAGTCATTGGTGTCTAGAAAAAAGAACATAGACTAGTGTAAATAGTGGCACAATTCATTTTCTAATAGACAACACTATAGTTCAGAAGACAATATATTTGATCAGAAAAATACACAGAACTGACTGTTCCACACTTGCAAAGAAAGTTCAATTATCATTTATATCAACAGCAGGCAGAGTAAAAATAGACCTCAAATTTAAAAGTTTCCCTCCCACTCCCAATGTTACACCTTGAGGGGGGAAAAAAAAGAAAAAAAATCAAAGTTGCAGGCTTTACTCCACCTAACCAATTCATTGTCTTGGTATGTCAAAGCAGTTAACTGCTATCCTCAGAGAAAATGACTTATACTCCACTGCCTGCCTTTCCAGATACTTTTCATTATTAAAATTATTATTTCTGTAAGTATGTTTTCTGCTCTGCACATGTTTCCAAAAATTATATTTTTATAGAAGTCTGAGAGTCTTATTTTGGCAGAGACTGGATGCAAAAAGCAGCATGACAAACTCTTCATTCACTACTCGAGCATCGTCTTCTTTACCTACCTCCCACTCTGAATGATTCAGATATTTTGGCACATGAACCCCATAAACTTGCTTTGTTTCAGTTAACAGCTCTCTGCCAGACACTCCCAATATCCCAGGGGGATGCAGGGGAAGAAAGGAGAAAAGCCTTACTCTGAGTGCATGTGCGTCCTTCCCATCCTTCCTTGCAGATGCACGAGAAGGAGTCTCCACTGCCAACACAAGTTCCACCATTCATGCAAGGGTTTAGAATACAGCTGCTGTTTTTAGCTTTGAAAACAGAAAAGGTCTCCTTTAGCTCAGAAGACAAAGAGTACCTATCATCTGGATGTGTCAATATCACAATCCTAAACAGTGTTTAAGTCAACAGTTAAAAACTTACAGAGAGGTCAAAAAACTCCTAAAATACATCACATGACAGTCTCTCACCTACCTTCACCATCATCCCAATTCAATCATTTAACCAAACCATGAAATTTTATTAAAAAATAATTACCTCCTTTCTGCCTCATCTGTGCAAGCATTCTTCAAGTACTGCTAAATTATTACTTTGGCAGTGAGTTACCCAGGCCATGAGGTGCTCTTTACAATAAAATATTAGTATTTAAAGCTCAGGTTTTGATTAAAAGCTGCAATTGCATCTAAAAAGTGGAAAAACTGTACTAAGTTATCTTCATTCAACTTCCTGATCAAAATGGAAGTTTCATTTTCAGAAAGATGCACCACAGATACTATATTCAGTCTCCAAAGAAAAAAAAAATCACAAATAGTTCCCTACAGCAGGCAGTAACTCTGCAAATGCCCCAGGAAGAACAACTTCATTTCATTGCTCCTGAGTATTCCTGCTCATACACCTCATGATCACAAACCTTACGGCTCTGCAAGACAAGCAGGGGACTAAGTTCCCAAGAAAACTTTTACACAGGGCCTCTAAACACTAATACAGAAGTCAAGACACAAGTCCAAGTTTTCTAAAACTGCTTAGGAGAGAAGCTATGGAAAAGACCATATAAGCAGCCAGAGGAGAACAGCTTCCTAAAAACCGGTATCATGGCAGGTGAGTGGAAGAAATTAGTTAAATTTCAGTCACCACCCAACTGGAACAGCTTTGAACCAGCCAGCCAGAGCAGTGTGCCTGTTTATTAAACAGCTGATTATTTAAACACTTCTCTGCTTCTTCTGGCTTCGTCTGTAGACAATTTAAAAAGCTTACCAGTGTTGCAAGTACTTCCTATCCACTCTGGAGGACATGAGCAGCGGAATGTGTCTCCATCATCATAGCACGTTCCACCATTACTGCAAGTGTTTGCATCACACTGGTATTCACCTACACACCACAACAAAGTTTTAATTACCATTTGCCTTGCTGAATGTTAGAAACAGGTACTTTTTAATCACAAAATTAAAGAGACTTCGTATTTAAATGCACCAGTATCAGAAACACATTGTTCCACTTGCTGTATTACAATAAACAACCCAAAGAATGGAATCTAAGGACATGTCTCACGAAACTGTTTCGCTACATGAAGGGATACATTTTTTTAATGTTCCATTTTGTGACTGGGAAACTGGAAGGGGTAATGAAAGTGCACCTATTTTTTGACTGCAATTGTTTTATTTTAAATTTCAGGAACTCCAGTCCCACAAGAAGAAAATAAATCTTTGGGTAATCTAAAGATCAAAGCAAGGAACACTTACGTGAATGACAAGTTTTGCCTTTCCAGTCATTCTTACATTCACAATAGAAGTCATTTACCAAATCAATGCATCGGCCACCGTTGTGACATGGGTTAGGAGAACAGTCATTGAAATCTAAAAAAAAATCCAGTTATTCAGATTAGATGATCTATCCCAGCCAAGGCAAGAAGAAAACAGAAAATATTTCTTTATAAAGAAAATAAATTTTGTACTACTTAGGAAGACAGCAGTCCTAATTATTATGAGGTTATCTTCATACAAGCAAGGAAAATACTCTGATTCAATACAGAATTCAGATATATATACAGATTCAATACATTCAGTAAGAGAAGACAACAGCTTAGAAGGACCATACAGTGTGGCTTCTCAGTAGAGCACCGAAGTGGCTTTGTTTTTACAAACAGCTGTATTCTGAACTTCAGAGAGAGCTTTCTAGTAGGGACCACAATGTCCTGAAAAGGAGCCCCAACCCAGGACACCAAAAAGAGACAGTTAAGGCTCCCTTCTTCTGTCCTGTGTTTCAAAGCACAGAGTTACAGCCATTAGAGGTGGCTTAACCACATATATGCAATGCATGCACGTATAGACACATTAAACATTACACAAACATGGATTTTAGAGAAAGCTCCTTTCACTTGAGACAAACATTTTAATAGGTAGAATGTAAGTATTCCAGAACAAACTTCATCTAGACCACACAAAAAGCTCTTTCGACAGCAATAGCTGCCAAAAGCTGCTCAGTCTGTATTTCACATCTTAATTGATGCATATCCTGTAATAAGTCTCTGCAAGTCCTTGCCATCATGTTTTAGAAGGGGCTTCATCCATACCAGAAAAAGAAACAACTGCAGTTTCCTCTGAGGTGTCTTAACCATGAACTGGCCTAGTTCACTTTTTGGCCAACACTTTTACCTATCCCCAGGACAAAAAGTTCTCTCCTCCTGAGATAAATGCGGAACTATACCAGTGAATCAGATTCTGCTCTTATTAAAGGAGCTGAGGCTTTTAGAGCAGCTAACCTGAAGTTATTTCTGAAAATACTTCTTCAAACAAGACTTAATTATAGAACAGAGAAACAAACCCATTATTAAGTACGTACCAACCATCTGTTACAACAAAGCTGCATCATTTGGCCCTGCAACACTGAGCAGTACTCACTTGTGTCACACAGTTCTCCTTCCCAGCCACTTGAACAGAAGCACCTAAATGAATCAACTTCATCGATACATGTCCCACCATTCTTGCAAGGTTTCCCAAGACAATCATTGATATCTACAACAGAAAGTCAACAATTATTGCTCGAGGCTGTTTTCACCTACTCAGAGGAGTGCTCTACACTTGTGTCTCTAGGAAAAGCAGCACAAAGTTTTTACTGCATTTGTACATGCAAAAGAAAAGCTTGAACATCTGTTTTCAAGCCTGGTAGGGCTTCTGGCTGTATTGTCTCTCATGTAGCAAGTCAAACCAGAGCACTAAGTTTACCCAGCAAAAGTATCCAGGGGTTTAAAAAACACCCAGACCAGCAATACATGTTCTAGTCCTTTTTTTACCATTCTCATGTTGGAGAAATCCGTGACTCATAAGATTGTACATAGAAGTAGTGGGTACAGACACATTTACATTGAAGTTGGATTAAAACCAGTTTTCTTTCACAGAGGAAGTGTAAACCACTACAAAGACTGCTACCAGAACATCTGAAACAGTGCTTCATGCAACTTTACTGAAATCTGAATGTTTTATTTTATGCTGTAAAGCTTTGTAACATTAACTTTAAAATAAATGTAGAGCAAAAAGAATAATCTTTTACAAGCTCCTACTTACTTTCATGACAGTATGTTCCAGTAAAACCTCTGTCACAGGCACAAGTGAAATTCCCTCCTGGCTGACTAATACACCGTCCATGAGGCCCACAAACGTTGGATGAAATGAAACGGATTCCTTCTTGGGTAGCATTAGTGAAGACTTCTATTGTACAGCTGTCTATTACTAAAAAAGAAGTGTAGTCTTCAGACTAATGATCTGTATCACCAATCAGATTTTAGTTTTAAAGGAAGGTTTACAAAAATTGAAACTAATCATAATTTTATGTTAGCTGTAACTCACCATCTAGCTCTTTACAAATAAGAGGCATTTCCTCTCACTGCCTCACTATTTTATGAAGTCCAAGAGAGTACAATAAAAATATTTCTGCATTATAATATTCCCCAAAATGCCTTATTTTTTTTTTTTTAATGCACCACCATCAAGACAGATTTATGGACAACAGCAGGTACCTTTACAAGAATTGTTCTTGCAGTGGTCCTTGAGATGAGAACAATTTTTTCCATCGTAGTCATCAGGGCAGGCACAGTAATAATCTCCTCCCAGATCATAACATTTAGCCCCATTCTGGCAAGGGTTAGGTTCACAGAAATCAATATCCATCTGTAAGAGAGGCCACAGTTAGCAGCAGCTGCTTCATTTCCCAGGAGTAAGCAGCATTATCTGCTTTGCCAAAGACACAGATGAAGCTAATGTACAAGGAACCTCAAGTTTTAAGAAGGTTTATGAATCATAAATATTGCATTCCATCCTGCAAGACAGAGAAACTTCAGCTTACTTTAGTCTACCCTAATACAAAGCATTTCTGACACTGCTAAAAAATACTCCTTTGCAGGAGGCTGAATAAGCACATTTGCAGTAACTCAGTAAATAATTACTTAAGCCATTAGGAGATGTCTTACTGCAAACTTCTCTGGATCATTTTAAGTCACTTCTCTGTCCTTCACACCCACGTACCAAGTGCTACAAGGCAAGTTAAATACCAGTGCACTTATCAGCTTTGTGTCTGCAAGAGACTTAAAATACACAGAACCTGAACAAAATCCCATCCCCTAGAGCAAATTCTCTTCCCATCTTCAATTAACACATAGAATTCATTATGAAACCACACAGCTTGGAAGGGACCTCCAGAGGTCAGCTACTCCCCACCTCCTGCTCAAAGTAGGTCTGGTTAGACCCAGCTGCTCGGGGCCTTATTTTTACAAATACCATCACCACACCAGTTTACACACAGATACACAAGATGCACTTTGAACTCTGACCATCTGATCCAGAGAGCAAAATTTAAAGCTCGCCTTATAATATATAACCTTTAACACAGACATGGCTGTGGCAAAACAATTGTGCTGCTTTCTGCTTTAGACTAACATACAAGATCACTGATTTGTGATGCCCTAAATTGGTCTCAAAATCCACAAAGCAGCCTCAAAAGGGATATTTTTACACCACTCTATCTTTCCTCCAAATTGTTATTCTTAAGGATTGCTTTTCTTCCCTCAAGTCAGTTTTTCCTTCTTCACATCTCTCTTGGGAGAAAGATAGCTTTCAGCTTTACAGACACAAAATTAAGTTCAATAGTGGTTTTGATCCCTATTTTTAGCAGTTCAGTAGCTAAATAGGAGAAAAATGCAAAACTAGCCAAAGGAGAAGGAACAGAAATGGTGTTAAATATTTAATTCAGACAAGCACATACAATTCCAGCCACAGCAGAAAAATTTTCAGCAAACCATTTCGTGCTCTCATACAGAACATTCAAAGCAAGCTATAAAAAAATAGCTATGGTCTGAGAAAGATTCTCAGATCTCCTCTATCAGATGCCTCCATTTGTTTCCTTCCATTAGTGTAAATTTCCCCTTCCCAATGCAAGTTCAGTAGCTGGTACTTTAGCATCTGGAATCAATGGTAGATATTTCCTGCAACACACAAGGCAAGCAGCCAACTCCCCCCTATTATTCAAGCACATTTGCTAAAACTTTAATTACACAGTATTGTATGAATCAGCCCAGAGTAGAGCACTGAAGTTATGATCCTTATGCAGAAACAGTTCATGAGCTATTAGGTGCTGCACCAGTTTTATTAAACTGGTTGGTATCTGCAGACCTTTTAAATTTTGAATAAAATGAGTGCACTACTTCTTTAATGATGCAAACGACATAGAATAGATTTACTTCAGTGTTTAAGAGACATAGATCCAATATCCTCCACAAAAAAATCCTGGAGCAAATCCAACAACATTCTAGCCTAATGCCTCCAGTTGATACTAAGCATAAGTTTCAGATGGATTTAACTATCAGCAAAAACTAGAAAGTGAATATTTAATGCAAAATAATTTTACACTGAAAAGCCTAATGTCCTCCCTAGAAAGAAGAATATCTTCATTACCATGAAGTACTTTAGGAATTATCACTAAGACCTCAATATTTCAGATCTGAATCCTTAAGCACTAGAACTACATGTTCCTAAAATGACCTCAAACAGAAAGTTCTGAGAGCCAATACTTGCCTATCTGCCTGCCTTTAGTAATTATGTTAATTATCACCATTATATATAATATAAATAACTGATACATAATTATTATACTCCTACCAATAGCAGTAGGATTACTTGAAGGGTAATTCAATTATGTACCTCAGAGTTACTAGGATGAGAACCTAAAGCACTCTAGTGTGTAAAGGAAGGACACAGGTCCTGAAAATTACAAAGGAAAACATTTCAAGCTTAAGGAATACTTGCAGCCTTAAAACACTTAGGAAGGCCAACACCTATGTGCAACAACTTGCAGTTTATCAGGCTGCAAATTCAAGCGTTACAGCTACTATGACAGCGCTGCACAACAAATTTGCTTATTCAGAGTATCAGGTAACAGCCATGATAGGCAGCAACGCTCCAGCCTTGGGTTACTCCCATTTAAAGCCGGAGATACATTTCTTTCAAGAATTCAATCCATGACAAGCATTGCAGTAATGTCTGTGCTGCCCTCACCTCGCAGAAGACTCCCGAGAATCCCTGGGAACACAGGCAAGTGAATCCATTCACCAGGTCTTTGCACTGGCCCCCGTTCTGGCAGGGGTTGCTTTCACACTCGTTGGTTTCTATCTCACAGTTTTTTCCTGTGAAACCACGAGGGCATAAGCAGTGGTATCCGTTCACTTCATCCTTCACAGAGCAGGGAAGAGAAGCAAAAGCAGAAGGATTCGTTTATTGACAAAACTTGCACACCAAAATTCCAGTTATTTCTGTATTCTGGATTTGCGAACAGCACCAGCACCACAAAATTTTATTTTGCAAAATGGGTGCAAGAGTTTGCACATGCAGCATTAAATTTTTAACATTTGAACTCAATTAACCAAACTGTGTCTGCAAACTACAGAACTCACAACCAGTCAGAGAAAGATTAATTTTCAACATGGAATGTAATGAACAAGAGTTACCTTACAAGTCCCTCCATGCTGGCACTGTCCATGACAGTCATTTATATCTATGGATAAAATACACAAAGCATTAGAATTTATACTGGAAGACTAAGCTGTAAAGTATAGGTTTAGCACAAAAATGGAGAACAAGTGATTTTCAAAAAGGTTTTTTTCTAGATGTTTCAATAGAAAGGAAGGATTCTTGATGTCTTAAGAGATCTCTATTTTTAAAAAATATCTAATAGAAAATTACATTCTATATTTCTACTACAGTGTACTAAAAGTGAGGTATCAATACCAGTTAATTTAATATCTAACATTTTAACTTAAAAGTATTTTAAATTGAATCAGTATCATTCAGAAACATGTAAGAGTCAAGAGACTTATTAGTTAAGCGTATATCTAAGCTCACTTTAATACCAATTACCTTTTAAAATAAATTTTCAAACAGTATTTTCAATTTACATTGCTAGAAGTTAGAAAAATC
The DNA here is from genome assembly GCA_013398055.1 of Ifrita kowaldi. Classification (NCBI taxonomy): domain Eukaryota; kingdom Metazoa; phylum Chordata; class Aves; order Passeriformes; family Cinclosomatidae; genus Ifrita; species Ifrita kowaldi. The sequence continues at coordinate 339,349 of VZRS01011857.1, forward strand.
CTGACAACAGGTATTTTTTTCCTTGTGAAAGTATGTATGCTATCACTCATCATAATTTTTTTTTTTTAAGAACAAAGCATCCTACTGTCAACATACATACTAAAGAAATACTAACTGATATGACAATTTACTCCTGTCCATCCTGGAATGCAGTCACAGTAATATCCACCAATGAGATTTTTGCAAGAGTAAGCATTAACACAGGGTTTCCCCTCACACTCATTAGCATCTGTGAAAGAAGAGAAAATAAAGAATAGAATAAAGAACAAACCCAGAAACAGATTACCACAGCACCAAGCAAAGTGTCCATGCAATCCAAGCATCAGAAGCTCATATTATACACTGGTAGGGCACTAAAACCATTTATATACCACAGGATTTTAATGCACACTTGCCTATAGTAGCACATGCATGTTATCTTACTCTTCCCTTTGCCAAAATTTAAAAAGGCAATTTGTTAGTCAGGGCAAACCCCTCCCTGGCCTCCACAAGCTTAGTCACTGTTGTGCCACCACGGAGAAGGAGCTACCATCACCAACGCTGCATTTTGCAACAGAAAAGTTATGGGGCATTCTAAAAGAACTGTTATAACCAAGCTTAAGTTGGGGCTTAAATGGTTACAGATCCATTTGAAACTTCTGGCTTTAAGATCTACTAAAAAGGATCTAAGATACCAATAACACACACATTCCATGTTTTCTTCAATAAACACCACGCCAGCCACACACAGAGTTATTCACTGTTTAGGAATAACCTCCAGTGGTCTCCAAAGCTTTAGAATGACTTACCAAGCTGGCAAGTTGCTCCAATCCACTGTTGTGGACAAATACACTCGAATGCATTGACACCATCAATGCAGGTCCCTCCTTGGGCACAGGGGTTCGAGGCACACTCGTCAATATCTGCAAAGGCAAAGGGGGCCTTCCATTACATGGCCTAAGGCTTCGCTTAACAGGTTCTGCTTCAAAGTTATTTTGAGATGAAGGGGGAGAATGTACAAACAAACAAGCTTAGGAACAGACTAACATTTCTAACCTAATTTTTACTTAGGCTTTTCTCGCATCCTTGAGACAGAGAAGAGAAGATCTGCAAACAGCAAAGAAGAATCAGCTAACCTACCTATGATTTGCATGTTCATTGAAAGTCATGGTCCTAGATTCATGACACAGATTTAGCCAGTTTTGGTTCTGTGGTTGGTAATTTTCAGGGTTTTTTGGTTTGGTTTTTGAGAACAGTTGCTGTTTAAAGACAGGTAAGCCACCTGTATTCCAAATCACAGGCAACACGTAAACCAATTATAGTCCCACAATACATTTCAACCACTTCTCTGTCCTCTGAATCAGACACTTAAGCATTTAAGTGTGCAAATCTACTCTTCTACTACTAAAGCAGGGGAGGACCTTTGACCTTCACATTTATGTTTCTCAAAATGAAATCTGTCTGTATTTTGCTTTAGAGTGGCTAAGGAGTCAGGAGTTGTCAAACAAGCTTTTGGATATGATCCAGCTATGCTTTCGATAACTTTCTGATAACAGATCTCAGTTGCATCGAGTCAATACTGTGGGCTGCACAGAACCCTCCTCTTTTCACTCTGCCAATGCTCAGCTGTTAAAAGACAGGGAAAGTAAAAGACTACCACCAAATTCCAAACGCACAGCATGTGATATCACCAAGTAAGCTGCATCAACCCTTCCAACCCAATAGGTCAGCCACCAGCAAAAGCATACCCACCAATAGCACATGTTGGTCCACTCCACCCCGACGGGCAGTGACACTTGAAGCCTGACGAAATTTCGTGACAAATTCCACCATTAGCACAGGGATTAGATACACAAGCATGCTCGGCTGGGGAGAAAGAAGGAAAGAAATTCCTGCTAAATATTCTTCCAGTACCAATTAAGGAGAACTTGCACTTAAAAGTTGCACTGGCTAAAAGTAACCAAGAGAAATAGCAGTGGAGAGATGCCAGCACAGAAGTTTGGAGACTTCCTCTCCCACTTGCAGAAAGCTAAGATTCCCAGTAAGAAACTGAAGCAGGATTTTACTGCAGATGTACCACCCTTCCTACCTAATGAGTAGAAAGCCTAAGCACAGACAGGTCACTCTATTTCAATATCCCAGGAACCAGCAAAGCTCCCCATTAACACTCTGCTTCCAGCCGTGCACTTCCACCTCCAGAGTGCTCCAGCACTTCTTTTAAATTCAGTGAGACAAAACAGATACGCTGTAAGCAGAGGTCGGAACAGCTGTAGCAGTTTAAGTATCAAAGGTCTGTTTAGCTTCACCCTAACACCATTCCTTGGAAACAGCGGGGAATAGAGGTGCTTACAGGCAGGGCTGCTCCTTGTCACTCCATGTAGGGCTGTAACACTGGCAGAGGCTGCACAAAGCAACCACCAGGTTGAGGAGGGACAACCTTTTTGTAACTTCTCTTTGGTAACTTCCCCTCTCAGAAGCCAAGGAAGCTTTCAGGACCAGTACTTAAAGCAGCTCACATACCAGCCTACTGTTAAAAATCACTGTGGATCTCAGCAAGTATATGGCTCCCTTTATCACTGCCTCCTCACCTGAAAAGCCAAGCTACTCCCCCCCTACAGCTTTCAGGGCAAGTTATGGCAAGATTTCATGCATTTTAGCCTAAACTTTACATCACATTTTACCAGCCGAAGCAAAATTCAAGTTTTGATGGTATCTTTAATACCACATAGCACTTTATGAGGTTCAAAGATCTACATCCTGATTAACTCTGAAAACCTTCTGCTGATAATAGTTTAGTGAATTTAAGGCCAAGCAATGAGGTGGAAAGAAAAAAAAAAAGTGTTCTTTCCACCTAAAATTTTAGCTATCAAGGAACAGCAAAATTCATAATGAGAAGACTGTAAATATCACATTTTAAAAAAGGAATTAACAATCCATCATGATAAAGAAACAGAACACTGAACTGAACACTACATGTAAAAAAAGTTAAAACAAAAGCTTCAATTCTTCTCCAAATAGCAAAGCTTTAAAGCAAAACATGAAAGAACTAGAAACTGCACACTTGTCCATTTACCTCCAAAGTGAGAATAATCAAGAAAAGTCTCCAAAGACCAAAATTGTCCCCACAACATGAACATTTTGGCCTTTGTGTAACACATATACAGATAGAAAAAAGCAACATGCTATCTTCATACTGTGGTTGAGATAGGAAGCAGTTTTTCAAGAGACAGATCTGTTAGACTCAAGTCAGAGCCATACTTCATCACAAATGTGGTTCAAGTGCTGTCCTCCATTTTGCCAATAGGCTCAAGGAAGACACTTTTCGTTCAGGCTGTTTAAGGTGACTCTGTAAGAGGGTTTGAGCACATTTCCAGAGTAGTTAACCTTTCATTATTAATCCAAATGTATTAGAAGTCCCATATTAAAAGATTAAGTTTCAATTGATTAAAAAGGATAGTCAACACATTCAGACAACTAAAAATTGGGCCAAAGCCCCACATCAGAGTAGAAACTGCAGAGTCCATCACCTCCACCTTTCTTAGTCCCCAGCTTGGAAAAGATGCATGTTTGCCAGCAAGCCAGAGGACAAGAAAATGGGCAGCAGGGAGACAGGCAACAGGGAAAGCCACATGTGTAACCTATTCCATGAGACTGCAGCCCAACTGCATGCTTGGATTAAGGAAGAGAAGTCAAAGGGAAGAAATATTCTCAGTCTTATCTAAAGGGAAACTGGTGCAGCATTTCTGTTGTCTTTGGTGATTTTTTGAACAGCCAGGCTAAGGCACTAGACAGGAGAGATGGAGCATATCCTGACTGAAATGTAAAAGTGCCTAAACCAGTAGCAGATCTGCAAAGAGAGCTGCAATATCCCAAAGTACCGATCTCGCAGTTCTTTCCCGAGTAGCCGTCGGGGCAGGCACAGCGATACTCATCGGGCTCGGTGTTCATGCAGGTGCCGCCGTTCAGGCACGGGTGGTGATTCCCACAGTAATTCAGATCTGCACAGAGAAAAGGGTCAGTCAGCAGGGAACAGATCTCACCATTTTAATCCCTAGTCAGACACACAGATGCCTTTCTGGCTCGAACATCCTTCACCCACATCATCCCCATATTCCAATGGCTAGCCTGTGATCTGGTAACTATTCACAGAACACGGAAGAATGAACAAGAGACAAATGCAGGAGTTAGAAGAGTCAGGACAATTCCAAGCCTTTTGTCTTGAACTTCCTATACTTCTGATGCCTAGGCACTATCTGCCACACAAGAATTAAGGCACAGAAACACTCAGGTAGTTGCACACTAGCAGAAAAAAGAAAGAGTTAATGAGTTATCAGTTAATCATGCAACTTAACTTATTTTTCCTGTACATTAATGTTAAGTACCTTTGTTACAGAGCAGGCCACCCCAGTTGGTTTCACAATTACACTGCCATGGTTCATTACAGCTCCCATGAGCACAGCCTGGGTAGCGGACACACTCATCACAGAACTGTCCTTGCCAACCATAATGACACCTAAGATGTAAGTTCACATGTTAAAAGTTAGCAACATGATGCTTCATTATCAGCATTACATGTATTTACAACACTACACTTACCATTCTCAAGAACAAGGTCAACTGTTCAATGTGCAACAGATAACAAAACTTTATTTATCCTGTTTAGAAGGGACACAACTAGTCCTGTTGGGCATCCTTACAGGAACTCATCCTGCTCAAATGTGTTACACACCATGGCAACAAACACCACCAAGCACTACACGTTATGAGAACTGGACATGAATTAGTTGCTCTTTCACAAGAAGTCCCATCTTCACATAATCATCTCACACTAGGACAAAAATTGTGATTGATACAAGAAAGCTGAAATTGATTTTCAGATGGAGACTGCTGGCTTACTGCATCGAGCACTATAGTGTTTTTCTGTGAAGAGAGATTTCAAGATGATAGCCAATTTGCTCTAGAGTGCTACAAGCCTTAAAAGACCAGGGCAGCCAGAGAGGCAGCAGTCTTGACCATTTTCTCAAGGCCTGGTTTCTCAAGAAAACCTTTTTTCACAGATTTATTCCCTTATACCCTCAGTGTTCTCTACAGACACTGTGGAAAAAGTACTCTTTGGAGAAAGGAGGAGCGAGAACAGAAACTAAAGCCATTAATAATTCATTTGTTTTAGAGTTGAATTTTTTCCCCAGAATTTCTTCTGAGACCAGTATCTTTATATTAATCTGTAACAGAACTCTTCTAAAGAAGCAACTGTTTATACTACAGAAAAGTATTAAAATCTGAACTTATGGGGGGGAGGCATAGGCTAATCATTTTTTCAACATACATTTATATTTCACACATATTTTAAGTACCAAGAAATAGTAAGCTTGCTCTTTTGGGCCAACAAAAGAAATGTTCTGCCTGCTAAGAGAGTATTTCTTATACAGAATTCAAGAGACATACTAGCAACAAAGAGATGCATAAAATCACACTGAATGGGAGTTGGGCACACACACAACAGTGCAGCCCTATTGCCTAGAGGAAGAGAAAACATTAGAAATCAAACTACATTTTTTAGATCAAACACTACCATTCTATTACCCACATGATTTGAATAGTATAAAAGAGCAGAAAATAAATTAAGTCTTTGGCAGGGGGGTCAGTAAGAGAAGACAAGGACTGAGAAGTATAAATGAGGAGTCTTGGTTCCTTGTGAATCAATCCTCTTCCACTGTTTCAGTAAGCTGGATCAATCCCCAGAGGAACAGAACAAGCTGTGCTGGCAGCACAGTATTTAAATTCTTGCTATTTACATTGGCAGAAGGAATCTAGATGCAGATCTCTGCAGGACCATTCTTTCCATATGAAGTTCTAGAACTCCTTTGAGCTCATGTCCCAGTACCTGCTCCTGCCCTGAAAAGCTCCCAGCTGCAGATCTGCAAGGAGAGCCTCAGGTGAGTACCCAGCCCAGAGGCCTCGACTGCTCCTCTGAGCAGGGCTGGCAGAAGCCTGGAGAACACTCGTATTTTAGAAGCCTCTTTCTTTGGCTGCAGCAGCAGCAAGAGGAAACAAATACTGCTCCTGCTAAATTTGATCTCTTCCTTCCTCCTCAAGGACAAATCCTCCTCAAGAAAAATCTTTTTTAGAGAATGATAATAAACAATAAAAAAGCATTGCAACTCACTTTACTGGCCCCAACCCAAGTGTTCATCCATGCCAAAACTGGCACTAGTGCCAGTGATTCACCATGACTATCCCAGCCAGAGCCAACTCCCCACCCACATACAACAAGCATTTTCAAGAGCTGAAAGTCTGCATCACAAAGCAAATAATCACAATAACTCAATTTATTCTCCACAGCCAATGGATAGCAACTTTTTTTGTTCAACGCTGCAGCGGTGCTTAAGAGTACAAAGAAAAATACAGCCACTTCTAGAACCTGAAGGCATCTTAAGCACCTACTTGAGTTTGCAGGTATGCTTGATGGCATTAAAATTACTTCAGCAGAAAAAAGGTTGCTGCTTTTACATGATATTCAACACAGTCAAAGCTTACTGTTAAAGTTACCACCAAGCCTGAGGGAAATCATTTCTAGAGGCTAAAAGCAGTCCGAAGGAACACAATGTTTACAAGTCAAAAGGTTACTATGTGGTAAGATGATCAGCCTTCAGTTTACAAGGAAGAATAAATTAGGATTTCCTCTTGAACAGGAAGTCTGGTCGCATCCTACATTAACAGGTGCTAGAGCAGTGTTAATTCCACTTCCTTCTAAAAAGATAATGCTTACATGGATCTCAGCTCCCCCTGAGAGCAAGATGGGATCAATAAAGGTAAACCAACCCAGAAATGGGTATGTATGTCATTTATGGGTATGTAATTTATGACAAAAATATCAAGACAAAAAACAAGGATAAAAATGATTAATGATTCACTATGAGGAGATCAAATGGTACAAACATAAATTCAACATAATTTAGGAAAAAAAACCCCAAAAAACCCCAAGGCAGAATTCCTTTTCAAGTACCAACCACTTGTGCAAAAGCCAAAAGGAAACTGCCAGTGCAGCTAGTAGTGGGCTAAAGTTACTTCTTCCCTGCCCTCCCATCCCAGTCGAGCATCAACTAATTTCCAATTCTAAATATTCCACATCTGACAAAATAAGAAAGCCAAATATAAAGAATCTATAAGGATTCTCATTGTTCAACAGACAAAGAAAATTCTTATTGGAATCAAGATTCTACTTCCTTTGTCCTTCCCCTCTGCTGACTTCATCAGCTCCAACTCGTCTTCACAATCCAGCACATGCAAAACAAAATCAGACCTGGCTTAATCTTAGCCCTTGCTGGGTTATTAGCAGTACAAAGAAGCTACCATAAATAGATTGTTACAGTTTAGTAACTTCCTGATGGAAGGCTGAAGCACAGGCATCTGCTCCCAGACCAAAGCACCCCTTTGGGTCAGAATTAACACAGACAAAGCGTAATAGGGAGAGAAGAACAATTGTTGGTTATCTCGAAACCAAGAATTTGGAGAATAGATCGGGTAATTCTACAGGCATGCTTCACAGTTTCCATTTTCCTTAGATGAGAGTCTGGTGGTAAGAGGAAAATGAGAACTCAAACAAGGTTGGAGGAAGTGGAGGTGGCAGGAGTTAACATTAGCAAAAATTCCAGATAAGACTTCAAATCTTCAGATTAGAAAAACTGCAACTGTGCAGAAAACACACTACTGTAATTGACAAGCAGATAAAGCCACACTAACTCAGCTCAGTGGAGCTTCAAACAGCTAAATTTCAGGATAAGGAAAAAGGACTTTCTACAGTAAATCTCAGAGTGTTTGAAGTAGTAAATTTAGCATCAGAGAATCCTACAAAAACACTCATCACTACTCACAGTGCAAAGGTACATATGTACTCAGAGGCAGGGGGAAGTGGGAAAAAGAGAATGAAACAGAACATTTGGGGGTTTTATTTTTCCTGGGGCCAGTAAAAAACTAAATTCATCAAGTCCAGTAAAACAGATTTTTCTACAGAAATATGTTTTCCTTATGTTCTTCTGAAAGAGATATAATTATGGAAAAAGCTGACAGTGGCCTTTGCTTTGCTCTGAGGAAGTTTGTGTTATAATTATTGAGAGTTTAGTTGAAATTGAGCATTTCCAAATCAGATGGAACAAGCTGTTCAAAAGATCCCATGTTGCTGTATGTAAAAACAGGAACATCATCATGAGGAAAGGCCCTGAGCAATCTGGTCTGACTAGACCTCCTTGGGCAAAGAGGTGGGACTAGATGACCCTGGAAATGTTGTCCAGACTCCATGACTTTATGTCAAATCCTACAGTGGCAGTTAGAGAAGGGATGTGGAAAGGTGACGAGATGCACCCAGATCCTGATGGTCGGTGAACCACAGCCCCTCAGCACCTTGCAGGATTAACTCCTCCTTATCCAACAGGAAGATGCCTCTGCTAACAGCAGACAGTCAGGGTGCTCTCAATAGTCAGCTAAAACTCAGCTCTTTTGTAGTATCTTCCCACGTATGGTTTATTCTCCTGGTTCAATCACTTCTGGTTATTTGAGAGTCCTGATCCTTCTATGCAGAAAGATCAGCTGAGGAACTTCACATTGCATATCTCATCCAATCACTAATCTGTGCTGGTTAACCTTACAAAAAGCTCTGTAATTCATGAGAATGAGGGGACACCTAAATAAATGCTGTTCTATACCTACTTACAGAGCTTTGTCAGAACTTCATGCATAAACATACCTAATCCACCAAAGTGAAGTCTATTTCTGAAGTCAACACCACAATGTGGGGCCCAAAAATAAATTTAGAAAATCTTAGGGAGGATGTAGGCAATGTGGTGTAAGCCTTCAAATATCACAGGTTACACCTTACTGATATATTGCACATCTTGCAAAGAGTGAATAGAATATCATTGTGATGCATTCATACACCTTTTTATAAGCAGACTTTTTGGATGGAGCTTCTCCCAATCATGTTTCAAGTGGAAGCTGGGGCCAAAACACTCAACACACAGGAAAACAAAGCAAAACAGTGACATTAAGAGCAGAAGCAAAATGCATCATTCAGGGGTGGGGGAGAAATAACCCTCTTAAATAGAAAACCACTAAATTTTCTAGTGACGTGAACAGGATGGTGTTGCAAAGGCCAGAACAATAGCTTTATATTAGTTATTTACTTAAAATAACCATAAGAAAGTCTGTTTAAACTTTTAGGAGATTACTTGTGGCACAGCAGGCAGCAATATTGTCCAGCTGTTAGATCCTACACTTCTGAGCATCTGGATTCAATGTTAATAAGTAGTACAGTACTCATTCATTAATACTTGTCACAGAAACACTTTGCCCACTTTCCTACATTCTAAATAGGCATGATAATTTTGTGAATAGCAAAGGAAAACATGCTCATTAATGAACTCAAATAATTTCATTACCTGAAGGCTTGTTATCTTTTCCTCTCACCCCCAGCATTCTTATCACACCAAAAGACACAAACTTTTCCCTAGAAACTTTTTTCTCCTCTAATAAAGGAAGTTATTGAAAGCTAACAGTCTCACTCCAGTACTGCATAGAGTTTTGAAAACAAGTTAAAAGAGGGGATGGTTCAAATGTTTTTAGGCAGAACATTGCTCAGTTAACTTACATAAGTGGCTCCAAGGGTGTGCCTGTATTTGCATTAGTTCACACCAGGAACATGCTTTTTAGGTGAACTGCCTGATCATTCCTGTTGATGGTGTGTTAGTTCACATCACAGAGCTGTTTTGGAACAAAGGAATTGGATTCCTCTTAGGTTAAACTAAGGTAATGTCAGACAATGTATGCCAGGAGCACACCCAACATGTTCCAGCTGCAAACAGGCATTCAGGCCACAAGAACAGACTAGAGTCTCTAAAATTTAAAGCCCTGAAGTGTTTGGAGCATGATACTGGGTTCTCTGTGCTGCTTTGATCTACTGTTCTAGTTCAGCTGCACTCCCCACACTGCTGTAGACACAAGTTCAAGCACCACATGTTTTTACTTCCTGCACACCTCCTGGATGCAGATTCACCTTTAGGATATGTTCTGTATCTTCCTACCCACTCACAAGCAAGTGAATGCAGAGCATGCCTCAGTTCCTTGACCAATAAAGAAGCAAACCATGGGATTCTTTGCCTAACTTAAGGTGTCTACTTGTGAAAAACTCTTGCCAACATTCCCTAAGGGCTCACCATTAGGACAAAAGAAACAATAATAAAAGCACACTGGTTACAACAACAGGCAAGAAAACATGACAGAAGACACAGCAATTGCAAGAATTTTATAAGATCTTTGAAAGTTGAAGCTGTGATAGGATATCTCACACCAAAGAGGAGACAGGAGATGTCCCAGTCCTGGTACCAAGTGCATTCCTGTGAGGCCAAACAACAGCCTCACACTCTTTAGGGACCTTAGGCAGTCCAGTGCTGCAGGAATTGAAGTGGTCAGATGCCAAAGCAACTAAGCACACTGCCCAAAGGTTTTTTTCTAGTTTACTGCTCAGAGCAGCCTATGAGATTTCTCATAATTCCATTCTAGAACAACTGTAGAAGATCCCCACCTCTTACTTTCTCCCAAATTTTAGAAGCAGGAATTTCATTTCCTTCTTTTTTACAGCTCTCTGTGGCCTTTTGCTAGTCCTCTACAGTCTTTCAATAACAACGTGTTTTGAAAAGCCTCACCAGATCACTTTTTACCCAAGAATGAGTTTACAAGAATCCAGCTGCTCAGGCTTAAAAAAAAAAAAAAAACCCACGAAGTTTGGACAGAGCTCCCCAGTGCTGATGTTAAACATGTTATCCACCCAATATCACAAAACCACAAGTGAGACATCGATGACATTGGATAGCCTCTGAGAAGTCTAAGATTTAACAAAGACCTCTAGAACACTGTTATACCCCCAATACTCCAGGTAGTTGTAGCTCATTTTGCAGCTCCAGCTTTTGTTCCTACAACTTTAAAGAAAGTACTGAATAATAGCTGAGCAGGGTCTGGCCCTTAAAGTGACAGATGAAGGGAGCAAAATCACTTGGAAGATGCCCACGGCCCTTGCAGGCACTGCTGAAGGGGAATACAAGGACTACAGAAGGCATGGCACTGGACAGAAAGCTTCAGAGAACTTTTTCAAGGGGACAAAGATAAGGTACATGTTTAAACAACACCAAACCAATATAAAATCACCAAAACTGTTGAACTAAAACTGTCACATATAGAGCAAGTCAGTTCAAAGCACATCAACCTTAATTTATTTTAAAAGTTCTTTTAAAAGAAGTACACTTGCTTTCTTCACTTTGCACAGAATTCACATTAGAGTACTATTAATGATCCCATTTCTAATTCATTTCTGTTAGTCTGCACATTCTAAAGACATTTTTGTATCAGCTGGGGAAAGTAAGACTGGCATTTCCCAGGACAAAACCTAGCTCTTACCATGGCTCCAGAATACAAGCTGAGCACTGTTAGGGATTTCACTTCTTTTGTTTTGCTTTAGATGAGAAACAGACATTCAAAGGCAATGGGAAAAGTAGAAAGACTTCTGAAAATACCATCATCCTGGCAGGACTATGACAGTGTAGGCCAGATATGAGGCATATCTGGACCACAACCAAAGCCATACCACTCTGGATAACAAGGAAGTGAAAGATTGAGCTGTTAAGCCTAGTGACAGTTTATGAGAGGTACCAAACATACCCAGCTCAGCAGTTTTAATCAAGGAGACTGCCACTGATGGTTTCTCTATATTCAACTTTACTAATTTCATATGGTCATTGAACCCAAGCCAGATATGAGCCATTAGATCAAACTTCATTCTCCTCTAGACAGCTTAATGGAATTTAACAAAGTACTTTAAATGATGTAAAAACACAAAAAGCACCAGCATCAGGGCTCTGCAATTGTTGTGTTTTTGATAATCCCTCCTACTACTTTGGTCTGGTGAAGTCAATAAAAAAAAGACCATTTAGCCTGCCACTACAGACCAAAGTTTATTGTTTTTCTTTATGCACTATGGATAAAGACTGGTTTGTTTTCTCTTTAGGATGGCAGCATCTTCTATTCTTGCAAGACTCAGCTAAGTTGCTTTTGCTATCCTCAAGGATGTATTTTTCATCTTTATTCAGGAAATTTTTGTTTTTGCTGAATTGCCTCCACAATGACAAAAACCTATCACCTAGACCCAGCCACACCACAAAATCATTTCCTACATCAGGTTGTTTTGAGACATCTGGTCATCCCTACTTTTTTTCCATTTTGGTAGAAACGCAACAGAAGAAATGGAAAAACATCTCAACACTGTAATTTTCTCAAAGCAAATGGGTGCATGAACTTGACCAACGGATGATGCACATCCAGAACCAGTGACATAGCCTTTATTAACAGCCTGAGGTCATTTAGCTACTTCCAATTTTAGTGTAACTTTTAATCCAAGAACAGCCCTAAAATTACATTGGAACATTAAAAAATGGAGGGTAGATCTTTCCTTGAGACCTTGGTTGAAGCCTTGGAGCATCTGCCTAACCTACCTCCATGTTCATGCAAGTTGAAGATGGAAACCATTTTCCAGCTTTTCTATTTACTAACAGCACTGCAAATTTTGGCAGTTAAGTAGCTTTTGGCACCAGCTGGTTCCCAAATACCTCACACCCATATTTTTTCTCACATTTTCATTTTCTTTCTGAATTAAAAAAGGACATTGTTTTCACCTGTTAAATTACAGTGGCAGCTGTCCAGAAACCAGGATGAAGGCATCTAGATTAAAATTCAATAGCACCAAACATAGCAGTTTCTTTTAAATAACAGCTTCCTTTGTACTGCTAAAGATAAAGGTCATGTCTGTAAGCCTTGTTTTTTTTTAGGCCAGCATAATTTTTCTACAGAAAGTATTATCCATTTTGGTTAAAAGCAATACTTCCAATATAGTCTAATAACTGTGACAGAATACAATTTAAAGACAGCTGTGTGAACACACTCAAGCTACCAAATCACCATTAAAGAGATAGCTGAGAACTTTTTGCAATACTGCAAAGAGTGGCCACACACAGAAAAGCCACTGCTCTCCTTCAGCTTGCTGATCATGGCTCTGACTTGAGCATCAAGGCATCAAGAAACAAGGCAAACTGCATACAATCCACTGTTCCTTCCCTCAGGACTTACTGTCAAATGAGATAATCCACCCAACAAAGTAGAAGAGACCTGGACAGAGTCCTTCAATGGACTCAGGGTTATTTTTGTGAGCTCAGTTTTGCTGGGCAGGTTGCAAGGGAGCACCTGGACTTACAACACCAGATGCTTCTTCGCATCAGCTCCAGGCTGCAAGGAAAGGCTTCGCTTGTGTGAGACCACCTATTGACAGGCACCTTGAAAAAGGTAACAGCCACTCAGCCCCCTCAGCTTCAAAGGCTTTATATTCCCTTCTTGAAACCTCCCTCCTACTCTCCAGCTTCTGCCTTCTCAGACACAGCTGGTATCACAGAGAAATGGAAGTTAAAAAGGAAACTCTGCCAATCCCTCTCACCCACCCACCCCCAGCCAAGAAAAACCCCAACCAAATAAAGGTACAGCTTTGTATTTGCTTAAATCTGTTTCTTTTACACATTTAGTCAAAGACTTCCTGCATTTGAAAAGCAAATATTCACAGGCTCCTAGGATGTTATTTTGACACCTACAGGACACTAGAAACCCTTACATGAATCAAAATTCATTAAAATAAGCTCTCAAGGGGAAAAAAATGCATTCTTGGAAGTCTCAAGGGAAGGAGTGTTTCCTCCTCAGGCAGAAATGATACTGGCCCAGCTCTCAACCACAATCTCTACTCGTAACAAAAACATGCCCAACCATAGGGGCACCCAATACTTGAAATCACAAGGAAGATATTTAGTGATATGAAAAAATCACAAATAACTTACATAGAAAATATTCTTTCTTACACAAAAAGGAAGCCATCATTTAAGCATCTTGCTTGAAAAAATCTTGTAAAGGAAATTGTATAGCTTGAGAAGTGAAACCACACACAAACTGAAGCACTGCACTTCAAATTTACAGATTTCAGTCAGATCAGAGAGCTACAACGCAACAAACCTTCCAAGAAGTCAGCAGCATCTGATGGAAGTTTCAGGGCAGTAAGAAACCACTCTGTGGTGCAATGATTCAAGGCTTACTTTATCTGCCATCCCCCACTGTTAAAAACACGAGGCTCTGCAGCAGGATGGGACTTGTCTGCATATCACCTCCCACAGCTCATGAACTGGCACCTCAACCCCAGCTTAGCTCCAAGCCCAGCAAAGCTGAACTATCTGCATCCCATTTCTGCCGCTTCTGTGGAGGTTGTGGCAGTCAGAAGGATGAAGCCAAATTGCCCTAAACTGTCACAGCTTGCCACAAAGTGGTATTTTTTCAGCTCTCAGGGGTTCTGGCAGCCACAGCTCAGTTTCACATCATCCCAATCAAGCAGGTTCAATGCAGTTTTCTAAGGAACCACTGTGTGAACCCACCTTTACAATGCTGCATACCACTCTGACCACAAATAAACTCAGCAACTTACACAGGATCCCAAACTTGCAAGTAGACCTGTCCCATTTCTTCAACAGCCAGTGTAAAAATAACACCCATTTCCCCTTGACCTACTACATTGAATGCCTGAACCTTTACAGGAAAACAATCAACTGCCCTTGCTATCACAGTCTACTTAAGCTGCATCATGAAGTCAAGGGAACATTTCACTCTGTGTTTCCATATTTAGGGACCCAAAAAATTCACCTGGGGGGGAAAGTTTAGGTTGGGGTTGCTACTGTATCTCTGTTATTACCAAAACCCTTTTTTTCTTGGAATAGCAAAATTTAGTATATTTTGGTGATCAAAATGTATATTGAGTGACTGTGAGCATTTCCTAGTCTAACAGTCCAAAGAGCAAGCTGCCCTTTTCATTAGAGAGAAATAAATATATAGAGATTAAGACTCCTAAAGATTTTGAAAATAGTAATAATAAAAATACAGATTTTTCTCATTTGATAAAGGCACAGTTTTCAACTACACAAAGCAAATCTCTTCAGTCCTATATAGGCAAAAAACAGAATAGCATCACCAAACTGTTTAGAGTATATGCAGTTGTTACACACATGACATCTACTTCAAATCCATTTCCATCCATGTTCTGGTACAGAATTTTTCCATTTTAAAGCAGACTTTTTAAAAGAAGCATCATACGTGGAGAGAAACCAGTGTTCCCCCAAAAAAAGAAGAGAAGATACTCAAGCATGCAGACTTACTTGCATTCCCCAGGTACACTGCAGCCCCCATGGAGCAAATTACATCCTTGTTTACACACAGCTGTAGGCACAAAAAGATTTAGGCATCAGTCTGGGCAGCCAGGTATCCATTAGAACAGCAGCAATGTGGAGCTGCTCAGGTAGGGCTCCTGTCATTTAGCCTGTCTGTTGTATGTGCAAAGCAGATTGCTTTTTGCCATGTTCCAATTGTTGTTGCTTCCAGACAGTTATTTCACAAAACACAGCATCATTACAGCCAAAAGGCTTCGCAGCAAGAGTGTCAGCACTGAAACTTTTATAAAATACAGTTGTTTTAAAACCTGGTATAATGCTGGAAATCCCAAACTTTAAGTGATACATGACCTTGAGTAAGCCCTAAAAATGGTCCTCCTCACCATTAACAAGCTTTTTACTGAAAAGGAACAGAAAACAAAACCAAGAAGCCCTCAACAGAAAGAACAGTATGTCAAATAATTTTAGCACTAATTACTTACTGAAGGCAAAATGCAGAGATTTGATTGAGTGGTACATTAAAAGAGATGACTACACTTGAATTTCTGTTCCCATTAAGAGCTATCAAAAAGCTTTCAGCTTTGCACACTTTACACTTAAAACTTTTTCATTTGCAGAAACAGTATTATGAGGGCATTTTTACAGGATTAAAGTCTACTGTATTAGTGATGATATCACTTCAATAAAATCTGACATTAACAGATGTAATACATCATTTTGCTTTGAAGGACCACCACCATTGAATAAAGCCAATTAGTAAAAAGATGTTTCACTGTTTGGAATACTAAATTTGTTTAGGTGTGTCCACAGCCCACACCAGAAGCAACACTGGATCCTGTGCTCCACTCTTCACAGAGGACGTTTTATTTAAAGATTTGTATTGAAAGGACAAAGCCTGTATGTGCTAAAATTATTATGCTACAGCATTGACACCACAGAAATACCTACTGCAGTTTACACCTATTCTACATACACCAGGGCTAATCCAAGACAAAGGAAACATACTACCTTGTTTGCATTCTTCTCCCATCCAACCTTCCATGCAGGCTTTGTTTCCATTTTGATCACACGTGTAGTGACCAACAAAGTCATCTCGAGGGCCACAGAACTTGTTGCACAGGGCACTGTAGTAATTCTCGTCACACTTCACCCTTATTTGCACTTCAAAATGGGCAACAGGGCCATTGATTTGTAGGGTCTTCCATCGATCTTCTGGGTTGATCATGCCAGCATGTGCCACTCGTTCTATCAACAAGCTTTCACCTTTTCGGAAAGAAAGGTAAATTCAGCAGGGAGTTAAGTTTGATAGCACACAAGGACACGTGGAATCCAGACAGAAGTACTCAACTGGTTAAGGGAAAACCAAGTAAAGAAAATGTTAGGATGATAAAGATCTACTGTATAACTGAATTTTCCTTTGCCTTGCAAAGTTCATTACAGGAAGGCCAATTTAAAAAAGTGTCCCAAAGGAAATATTAAAAAACCCTGGAACATAATCCATAGGAAATAGCTTATTTTTCAAGGCAGCCAAACATACCACACCCACATGCTGACAACTAGCAGCTTTATCTTGATCTGAGGCTCTTCTTGCCTCCTTTTTGTTCTTATAAAATTGCAAGATCTGCATTATCTCATAGCTGAGATAGAGTTCTCTGCTGCGAGTTTAATTTCAAAAACAAAGCAAAACACAATATATTCAATTTGCTGTGAAATTACTGAGCAATAGTGACTGCTCTGGTAGGCTTGCATTATGTACATAAACTGGCTTGCTTCCATTTTATCATTCTCTCTAAAATAAAGGCAAAACATCTTTAACAATCATTCCATAGAACACCGCACAGCTCGTATTTGACATTTCGAGAAGAAATAAACAAGTGAACCCAGGATTGTCAAGGGCCATTCTCAGCTCTGTATCCTGCTTATCCTCACCCCCAGTGAAACTCCTGATAACTGTGATCCCTGTTGCAGCACACTCTGTGAGCATCCTGCCTCGTCCCCACGGAAAGCAGCAGCTCTGCTCCTGCCAGGCTCCACTCACTGAGGCCAAACCTGCACAAAGCATTACCCATCCCAGGGGACAGGAGGATTCTAGGCTGTAAGAGTATAGAAACTGCCAACACAAAGTATTCTCATTTATATGAATATCCATTTTGTATCTTCATCCATGTAATTCTTTGCATAGAAACTTCTATACCAGGAGGGGAGACAATTATAGACAGTACAATAAATTAATAAAATTGCCTCAGCAAATACTGATAATAAGCAAAGCACAGTAGGGGGGTATAAGGGCAGACAGTGAGTAGCCCCAGTGACAGGAGTTTTCTAATGGTTTCACCATTCAAATCTGGTACCACCCTCCTCCACAGCTTTTCTAGGTGACTGCAAGTTGCATCTGGAAATCCAAACACTATTTAAGGATAAGAAAAAGGTACAGAAGCTTCACTTGCACATATTAATTTCATACCCATTTATAAAATAGCTATAACATTGCCAGCACAGAGCTTCAGCACCCATTTTCTTTAAATAAAGATTCTGTAAAGTACACGTTAAAAGAAGTGAATAACCAAAAGCTTGCACACAGCAAGAGGCTGAAATGGTAGTAAGATAAGGCCTGAAGTTCAAATTATTAATAATATAGAACATGCCAAGCTGGTAGCAAGCAATACTAAGCTATCACCTTCAGCAAATGCATTTTACCTACCTAATTGCTTTCTAGAACTCATTAACCTCGTCTGTTCAGAAAACAAAACCCAAGGAGTGACTGTTTCTCAAGCAGAAAGTTATTGACAGTTTAGAAGTATCCTGTGCATCTCTTACCAAAGTGGCATTTTCCTTTCAGCATGTAAAAGGACTAAAGTGACAATTTTCACCCCCACCAACATTAAGGGAAAATTTACAGAAGTATCAGGCTCTGCAAAGTATTTTGCTCTTTTTACATCTTTTTCCAAGCTTGCTTCAGTAAAAGTGTTTCCTCTTGAAATGAAAGAATATTGAACTTCAAAGGAACCCCTTTTAATGAAGCATTGAAAGGTACTCCAGTTATTAAGACCTCATAGTAACTCTCAGCTTTATTCTTAACAGTGGTATTGCCACGTGTAAGCTGCATGCTTGCTTGGACTAGACTGCTTAAAACATTTCATGGCTGGCCAAGATAGACTGAAGCCCATCCCTCTTCTTAAAGTTGCCAGCAGAATATGCAAGAGAGAAAAGGCTGCCTGCATTTTATTTTTGGCCAATAAGATATTTATCACACCAGTCACCATTGAAATTTTAATGACTAGATAGAATCACAGGATTGTTTAGATTAGAAAAGACCTTTGGGGTCATCAAGCCTAACCATTAACCCAGCACTACCAAGGCCACCACTAAACCAGGTCCCCGGGTGCCACATCTACATTGTCTTTCAAATACTTCCAGGGATGGTGACTCCACCACTTCCCTGGGCAGATTTCAGCATCCTTTAATAATCTTGTTTTCCCTCAATGACTATTGACCTGAAAAACCATAAAGGAAAACATGCTGAATCACCAGATGGTCAGGGAAATTTGAACAAATAGCAAATACATATTATAGAGCTGCCTCCCTGCTATAAGCAACAGAGGCTCCTTAAAAACAGCTGCAGCAGCCACTGATGTGAAAGTGTTTCCTCAAAGTGCATCAGACGGACTGAAGAACAGGTCCTGAGATTAAAGGAGTGGCTTATATAATAAAACTCTTATCAGGCATCTTCAGGCTAATGGAGATTCATCAGACCCAGTTAAACAACTGGAACAAGCATTACAGCTACTGCAAATACACCTATGCAGAACAGACCTCTTGTTACCAGGGGTCAAGAACAGGGGAAATAACCCAAGAGTGCTCTTTTCATCTTTTTGAACACTCAAACTTTATCTTCACAAGCTCCTCTGAAAAGGAATGTATTCAGAGTCTTAAGGGTTTTTCCTCAAGCTTGTATCAGTGTAAGCAGGGCTTAACAGCCTAAATAAGCAAGCCAAGTAATTTACCCTGAACCACAAAAGGCATCAGGTAAGCAGCTCCAAGCCATTTCATTTCTAATACTAAATTCTTAAGTACCAGAGTAAGTATGAGAGTTCTGTTTAACTTCAAATTTAACACTGATCCTAGGCAGAAGGTGCATCTTCAAGAGAGATCTGTAAACACAGGGAGGAACGTGTTTGTCAAAGTTTCTCCTCCCTCCCCCACAACACCAAAGTGTGTCTGAAGATATTCAGTCTCTCTCCCGTAACTGTTTTGATGAGACAAGCTTGCTCCCTGCATCTGACTTTGCCATAGAAGTTCACCTTAGGGGTTCACACTCATTACTTTCAGCCCTCAGTAAAGGCATAACTGAATTTTTCTGGTTATTGGTCAAAAAGGCATCATTCATTACTCAAACTTACATACACACACAGCTCCCAAGCAATTTCCTTGATTAACAGTTTTCTAGAAGCCTCTCTAGAAAAGCAGATAGTGGTACAGATGTTTGCATAAAAGGAGATGATGGCTAAAAGGTAGTTCTTTAATTAATGTTCCCAGAGCATCTGATTTTTAGAACCATCTGATTTTTGGAAGAGAAAGCCTTATCTGAAGAGTATTTAACTGCGCAATACACAAATAAGACCACTGCCCATCAGCACCCTGACCCTTAGCAGAGGTCAGACATCCCCAGCAAGCCAACAGGGATGTACAAAAGATGATGCTGGTAGTTGTTTGTAAGAGAACACAGCGATATCACATGAACTTCACATCCAAAGGAGCAGGAGATGCCCATCTCAGAAAGCACATTCTCCTCAGCCTTTTTTTCAAGCCCTCATTTCAGAAAACCTAAGGACAGACAATTAGTCTCCCACAGATTAATGGGAAGGAGGAAAGCAACCACTGCATCCTTGCAGCAGACAGAGTCAAATGGGAAGTTACTTCACACATGAAGATGCCAGCTTGCTTTGTCATGGCAGGGCTGGGTTGGGCCTTGCCCAGACCTCTGCTGGATTCTGAAGTCTGCCAAGCCACCTGACTTACCTGGAAAGTGGAACTGCTGTGACAGATGACAGCGAACAGGCCCTTCACGATGACTTTGTATCTGTGCCAGTTTCCTCTCCCCCTCTTCCACCCTCCCAAAGCAAACAAGTGGTAACACAACGCTGCCACAAGCTTATCCCCGAGCCAACCCTGCTGCGCCGAGGAGCAGAGAAACACAGCAGTAGTTCAGGAATAGGGGCCTGAAGGATCCTCTAGGAATTTGTGCAGGAAAACATTTGCCCTGGCAGACTTGCTCTTGAGATGGTAATTCACAGATCAGCTTTGAGTCCCCCTGCCCTGCTTTCACTGAGTGCAAGAAGAATACAGGATGCTTGGATGCAGAGGGAGGGAAGGATGACAAATGCCCTAGAACCTTCAAGTTGTTCACTGGAAGCCTCTCTTTCTAGGTTTTGGAGGAGTTTTTTGTTTGCCTGTTGTTTTGTTTGGGTTTTGTTGTTTATTTTTGTTGTTGCTATTTTGTTTTTATTTTGTTAGGGAGGTTGTTTTGTTTTGGATGGGGGGGTTTGGGGTTGTTTTGGTTTTTAATACCCACTTGAGAGTCTATGTTGGAACACAGAACCTACATTTAACTTTCAGCCTTACTCATCCCCATTAAAGGAAAGCAAAACCTGACTCTAGAACTAATCAGCTTATAAACAGACTCTGGCAATTACTTTGATTAATCTTTCTTACAGTAGCAACAGAAGATACATGTAACCTGATCCCCAGATCAGCACAGCGCTCAGGACTGACAGGGAGTTAAGCTTTCCACAGACATTCACTTCACCCCTCCAGGATCAGATATTGTCTTTTCTCTGGAGCAGTTGCTGTATTCCCTTTCCTCTTCTCTAACATGTGAATTTTTACAGATCTGTGCCTGTTTGGCAGCTCAGTGGCGCTTGCAAAAATGTAAGTGAAGCATCTTTGCGTCTTGACAGACTCACAAGGCAAAACCTACTGGAGGGCTCACTGCCAAGATCACTCAAAAAAAAAAAAAAGAGAAAATAAAGAAAAAAGCAAACCCTCAGCATTAAGAATTCAGAGTTCTTCCTAGGAATCTTACATGAAAGCCTAAACTGAAGTACAGCAAAGCAACATATCTCTGTCACAGAATCAGTAAACAAACTGCAAAAACATTTAACCAAGACAAGCATTTAGCTATTCTTCTGCCAAATTGCAGGCCAAGAAAGCCTTCTTAAATTCACCTGACAAGCCTTCTAGATTTCAGATGCAACACAACTTTGCAGCACCTCTCGCTAGCAGCCTAAATTAAAGGGAAGTTCACTTTCCATCAGCAGTTTCTCATAGAGTTAAACTGTAATCTGACACTTATATACCCTCCCACAGTTCACAAAAACTGCTAATTTAAGGAGATGGCACACTGGGCCTCCAGAAGACACTCTATATCCTCTTGGCCTGAAGTTCAGGGGAAAAAAAATGAATGCAAGTAAAGAGATTTGTTAGAGCACGTTAAACTAAAAAGCATAACAAAGACTTAACACAAGCCTGAGGTGGCTGTCCTCTTATCAAGTGTGTTGGAAAGAAATCTGGGGTTTAAAGCTACAGATTTGCAAGAGGATTCTGCAAATTCTGAGAAATAAACAGAAAATTACAATACTATTATTTATTAAAAAGCTAATTAAAAAACTAAATCCAGCACTTAAATGCATACAGATTATATGCAGGGTAGGCTGGCTCTTCATGTTCAGTCCTTTCTACACCAACTCATGAGTTGATTTGCCCTCTGCAACTAGGGCATGAATATTCTAATATTTGCTGTACTAGTTGCCCCTAGATAAGTTATTCCCAAACTGGAAAGCATTTAAATTAACATCACATAGTACTTTTTTAACAAAGCATTCAAGAGTATTCCTCCAATCTGTTCCTATGTAGGGTATCTAAACTTATTCAAGATTTAGGCTTACTCTGCTCAGCAGACAAAGTCTCATTTTGAATACCACACCCAGCTTTGGGAAGTGCCATTCAAGAAGGCTGTGGACCAACTCAGCTGAAGGGTTGCAGCAACATTCATACCAGAGATGTAAAGAAAACATAGCCAATAGAAAAAGGCTGAAGGAGCTGTTAAACAAGACAAAACAAGCTTAATTCTAACAGAAGCAGGGTTCAGAAACAAACTACAAATTCATCACTTGGTCTGTCATTAGAGTATGTTCGGAAAAGCTCTGAATTAGGAAAATGCAAGTGGGACTGATCACAGCCTTCAAGAAAAAGGACCTTCAGACTCTAACACAGCCTTAACATTAATTCAGCTTTGCCATGTTTTCATGCTTGATGCATTTTGATAAAGGTGGTCAGAGAAGCAGCAGAGGATGGAATTGATAATTAGAAATGATGATGATTTGGGACATACATAACCTCTTTGCTATCTTAATGTTCAAACACTTACCTTCCTCTACCTTGATCCCAACCAAAATGAAATAGTCCATCAATAACCACAATGCAAGTCTGAGGTTCATTTTTTTTCTTGTAGCCAGAGGCAAAGATTATTTTAAGACATATTTGTAAACCATTTACAAAGAGTGTGTTCAAGCTGGAGTCCTGCTTTAACAGCATTACGGCAACCAGCACCTTGATACAATTTTGAAGTATTTATACAATAATCTTGCTTTCACTTCAGAACAATAACCCTGCTTTGACACTGAGTATTAGCTTTTACAGACTGAAAACGCAAGGTAAGTTCCAGTACTTGAGGAGAAACAGAGAAGGGATCATACCATGATTTAGAACACTTTCATCAAGAACATGAAGCACAGTTCCCTTACAGGAAGCAAGAATGTTTATTTGTTCACCTGATCATGGAAATTATTGCACAGCATGGTCACAAGCAGACTGAGGAGAATTTGAAGTGCAACTCTACAGATTATCTTCCTTTTTTTAAAGAAAAGGGCCTACCATGATTTGTAAGCATTTTTTAGAGCTAATTATCAGGAGTCATGTGTTAATTACACCCTTCATTTAAAATTGTCTGTTCTTTTTCCTATATAGCAATAATTTTTCCCAGTTCCATATTTGGATTTGTACATGCCCTTTGCTCAGACAACAGGTTTGCCTAGAGCTGATTTGGAGGGATGGCTGATTGCAGCAGGATACAGTTTTCCCCCTACCCAATCTGCACACATACAGCACAGAATAAGTACAAACTCCAAGCTTTACATAAATACTCACCAGCTTTTGTATCATTATCCCAATCCCATGCCTCTAATATTAATGTGAACGACCTCTGAAAAAAAAAAAAAAGACACCAATTAGACAGTAATAAAAAACTGTTATAACCAGACAAACTGAATTCGAAATAAGCAGATTTTACTGCTACAAGAAAGCCAACTGAAAGAAGTTTAAAATTTCATTTCTCTGTTGTCATGTGAAAGCCCTTGAAGGCATCTTCTCAAAAGCATGAAATATAACAGCATTAAAATTGTGGGACAAGCCATGCTAACAGGAAAACAAAAACACTCCACACACACACATTGAGGACTGAATTATTATTACTCTCCTCCCACCACATCTAATTCTCAGCTTTGCTTAGCCACAGAAGTCCTTTTCAGAAGCAGTCCTGAAAGGTTTAAATGAAATGAGGTTCTGAACTTTGGGAAACAGCTGGGATATCTAAGACTCAAACAAATGAACCACCTCCCATAAAAAGGAAAGAGAGCCATCCTTTAAGGAGCACATGAAAGATAAGTCTATACCAGATCTGTTTTACAGAAAAACATATCTAAAGAAGAAACAATTCACCCTGCATCTATCAAAAATTTAGACTTCTGACTCATGAAAGGCTAGCATGAAAAATAGACCCACAAAACACACAGCAGAAACAATTATTGCAGTAAGCACACCTGGTACTGTACTTTCCCTTGAGGAGAGAAAAAAACCTATGATTTCAGACAGTTTTAAAATTATTCAGAAAAAACCATGAAGGCTTTACTTCACTAAACCAAGGCTTCAGGCATCTTACTTTGTTTATGATCAAATATGTAGGACAGATGTTGATATTCAAATACTGAACTTATTTAGAAAAAAGTTACCTTATGCATACAGGTAATTTTTAACTGTTTTGAGTTTAACAAGACTAGCTGTCCAACCATTCAGCTTTGATAGCTTCCAACTGCTACAAGTAACATTGATATCCTCACATACACTCAAAATCAAGGAAAAAGCATCAAGAAGAGAAAAGAGTTATTGCACCACTATCCTAAAATCCTCCTGTAGACATCTTCATGCAGAGCCAAGCCCTAAAGTGCACACAATTCACAGCTTAATGATCTATAAATTCACATGGATATGGGGACATTCAGCCAAGAAATTGCAAGGACCTTCTTTGGAAGAGAATTATGTAAGAACTCAGCCACCTTTCTCACGCCCATCAGGACTATTTTACTGTTACACCAAGAGATGTGTGCTTTTATTTTGAGATAGCTCCTATGTGCTTTATACACCCCTCAACTCCACGCTAAGGAGGGTTAATCGTAACGTTGAAACCTCCCCATTTTAGAAAAGCAGCAACAATAAGATCAATGCAGCACCCCAAGCAGAAGGGCTGTTTGAGGTCTTCCATGACTACAGCAGAGATCGTTCTACTCAGAAATGCACTTGAGTGCTTATTTTTCTATTGCTCAGTTACATTAACATACAAACCACAACTCAGCCTTTGAAGCTTTGTACTGTGTATTCAGCTTCAGACATATTCTAGGGAAGATGATTTTACATCACTGAAACAGAAGCAGGTTTAGTGGTGACTGTTTAGATTAGACTCAAGAAAGGAAGGGAAAAGGGAGCTCAGCAGTGACCACACTGGACAGAGGAACACTTGAGTTTGTATGGCCCTTGGGAATGGACAACTGAGAGAGATAAGCTGAGAAAGCAAAGGCCTCTGCCTTTGAGATATGACAGCACAGCTCACAACTCCACCCAATTTTTGAAGACATGGTAGTAGAGCATTTTAGTAGCTTTGCCCTCCAACTCCCTGCACTCCCCTGCCCTCACCCTCTGCACTTAGGGAAGCAGGATAGGATTCTACGCACTCTGAAAACACTACCTGCAACCCCACTTCCTAACTGCTACCTCACCCACACACTGAATAGTTGAGAAAATAAGTTCTATATAGTACTGCCCTACTGGCAACTGCATGTCTCTTTATTTTGCTTCAAAATTATGAACTAACCTAGGCAGAGTTCTGCAAATAGGTGAAAGGTCCAAAGTTATCTACATCTTTCACTTTTAACTACTTACCTTCTAACATATCCCTTAGTTTTCCCGTGTTCCATTGATTGCTATTAGAAGTATAGACCAGTGCTCAAGTGCTTCCAGATGCTCATTTACTTATCTTATGTTAGTGCTGGTCTTTCCTATTGCAAATTGGCTGTTGCACCTGACTGCCCATAAAAGTCAGAAAAAAACTGAGCTAGACTTACTGTCTTAGGAAACAGACCAGTCATCTATGCTTTCCCATAACACCATCTAAAAGCAGATTTGTATCCTTGCCCAGGATGCTAAGGAATTTCCATGGGTAAAGAGAGTTCCATGCAACGCACTGCTCCAGCACGATCATGCTGGACAGTGTGAATGGGGATACTCTACTCATTTTAAGATGCTTAAAACAAGAAATCCCACAGCTCGGGTGGCAAATCTCATGGTCTAAGCTAGCATAGTCTCTGGAGCAGAAAATATTGCTCTACAATCTTATAAAAACTTAATAGTACATTGTGAGCAACTATGACTCTGGTGCAGAGCTGCTCCTCCAAAATCTGGAGGAACCCACACAGCTCGTGCTGCCTCCTCGTGGCTTTGCAAGCCCCAGGTCTGGTCTCCAGCATTTGCTTTTACCATCCTCCCACTGGCCACCACCAAGAACCACAAGCCCACCCACAACAAGTTTAAAGAACCTACACAGCAAAGACAAGACACAGACTTTTAAATCCTTTCACTTCCCTGTGTCTGCTGTTACGGGTAAACAGGCTGGCACTTGGCTGCTGACACATGAACAAGCATTTGGAGTGTAACCTTTTAGAAAGGTTTGCAGTCACACTTGCAGGAGATTAGAGATGTTAATCAAATGGCATTACACAGTACTGATAGACAAATGTGTATTTACTGGACCATCAATTTCAGCTGGGACAGTTCTCAGTTATGCAACTTCCTGCTCTCTACTGAGTTACACAGTCACCCTTCAAAAACCCCAACAGACACAGCAAGAATGCAACCACAAAAGTGATTTTTATGGCTAATTTACCTCTAGAGAAGACACCGACCCAGCTTGTCACTCTTCCTCCTCTCCAGCTGACCAATAACTTCAAAGAGGAATTCCTCCCTGTGGTAGTGCAATGCATCATCATACTACAACTGCTACACCTCAAAAGAGAAAACTGGTTCTTAACCCACTTGTTCAAAAAAACCAGTTTTGCCCACTACCACATGCATCAAGTCTTGCACTAGATCTGTTTACGTTTCTTTGAATTTTGCACTTCGCTTTAAAACGACAGCTGAAAACTTACAAAAAACCATCTGTGTTACTAAATATGTTCATAGTGTGCTGCACTGAAAGCTTCCCAGTTATGGCTCAATTATCAGAAACACGTTTTACTATCAAAATGATTTATTAGTGGAAATTTTAACATCCACACGCTCACCCTGAGAGTAACCTTACCCAATAACCAGAGTAAGAACTAAAGTTGAATAACACTAATGGATATAAATTTGAAGGATATTTTCAGCTTTGTAATGGCCATACTTATCTTATGAAAGCATCTGCACTCTTCTACAGAAAGTCTAACATGGACTACCCAGAACATACTAACACCAACTGCAGAAAACTCTGCTATAGCAGAGACATTGACACCAGACATCTTTCTTAAATTGTGCTTACAGAAAACAGCAACAGAATTTGCATAAATTTAGCTCTTGTCCAGAACCTGAGGACTACCCATTCAGCAAATCTTTAACCCCCTCACATCATCCAGCAGTGTCTTGGCTCTTTGATGTACCTTTCATATGAACAGACTCACTTAAAAGTTAATTAAGAACATGTTCTCCACAGAGACTGTTGAAGTAAGTGTGTTCAAGTTCATGCATAAATCTAACAAAAAACACTACACAAGTATCCTAAGAATGCCCCAAAATCATAAGCCTTATGCATAATACACACACCACCGCACCTGCTTCTTTAACCTGCACACAACCCTCGCTGCAGGCTGATAGAACAGCAGGACATGCGTATTCCAGTCTGTTCTGGTATACACAAAAAGCTTCGTGAAGTAGAATCTCTTGTTCATTTCAACCAATACTAGCAAAATATTTTTAAAGTGACCATGGCACAGATTGGAGGGGGAAGGGATGGGGGTAAACACCAGTACTGAAAATAGACTTGATTCTATTGATTTTGGTGTCTAGGTTTATTTTATGGAAAGGATTAAACACACAAACAACAGCATTTGTGCTCATCAAGTCAGAACTCAGAAGAAGTTAAAGGCTACGAGTCAGAAGAGCATCAGCACACTTCTGCAGAAGAGCTCAGCTTATGCAAGAGCCACTTCGTAGGAGTTAACTAAACAGATATGCCAAGTAGCTTGGAAAGATACAAATTAAGTCTGTTTATCCTGGTGATGCTGCCTCAGTTGTGTTTTTTTTCTCAGGATTGGTGTTGACACAAGCAACTTCAAAGCATTATTCCACTGTTTACACTAAACAAAACACTCCCCATACTATCCCAGCGACCTCCTTTCTGGGGAGGGGGGAAACAAGACCTGTAATATTGGTTTGGCACTGTCTTTTTACGAACTATTGATATTACCTTGATATCTGCAAATCAACATTCAAGAGGTAGGGTTTTCTTTGGCAAACTAGTCATGTCAGACTTTTCATCCCAAGAAAGATGATCAATCTGACAACAGCACTTTCAGTCAGGTATAGAACTTAGATTCTCCAATTCACAGTCTGAAAAATGCAAAAGGTGAAGGTTGAGCTGAAATCAATACTTGAAGTTTTCTGCACCAATAACATTCTATTGTGACTTTTATGCTAACAGACAAAAAAATTATTAATTTCACATGAATAAAATGACTGACTGGATTTTCTACAGGGAAGAATATTTTAAGAATCAGCTATGAAGTAGAAAAATGTGTGGCTCCTAAACAAATCCCAAGCCCACCTTACCTTCCTGTTCCACAGTCACACAGTAAATGCAGGGTCTCATCCCCAGGAAATACTGTTTCTTTTCAAACCTCAATCAAGCACAGGCAACATTCGTACTCAAACATTTCAACTCTCCAAACACTGGATAGTGTATCACTAGTGCTACTGCAAGTTAATTTCTGCAACTTTTGGAACAAACCACCACGAATATTTCTTGCAGCCAAGTCCACTAAGTCTTGATGAGCAGTCAGTTCTCATACTTGCTTTCCTAAGGAACTTTGAGTCAAGTGAGGCAAGCTCAGGTCTGGGGGCTTGCCCCCTCCTTTATTTTTGTTTCAGCACCTCTCCCCTCCCCCAGGCAGCCTGCTTGCCACGGAAAAAGCTGACTTCAAGGCAAGCATATTCCATTTCCTTCCCCAGGAACTCTGCAGTGAGTTCATACAACTTCCTCATGAATAACCCAGAGGTAGAAAGTGAATAAGGAAGAAATGAAGAAAGATTTTGAGAAGAGCCAGGACTCATTGTCAATACAGGCTTAAGGGCAGACAGACAGTCTGAAGGTTTATTTTTTAGAAACAGACATTATAAAGTCAGAAGAGGGACCTTTACTGAAGGAGTAAATCATCCCCATTTGGGGGAACATGGGGGCTGGGGGCAGGGACAGGGTAAGGGGCTTTTTTTGAAACTTGAAAGATATTTCAGCCACTTGCATGCAAGAAGCTTGTCTGCTGAATTCAGAGACCATCCACCATGCAAATCATAAAGATGCCTATCCTCCAAATCCTCATTTTTCATTTAAGGAGCAAGCACAGTGAGTCCTAAACAAAAGCCTTTCCTTTGTAAACCAGGGCCAAACAATCCCATTTCACTAGGAGTGGAAGGCTGGGTTGGAGTCCTGCAAACACCAGCAGCAGATAGCAGAAAGCAGTTGAGCAAGTTGAAGTTTTCTATTTGAGAGCAATTACTGCAGTTATACTCCTCTTGGCCCAGTCACAAAAGCAGGATGATGTTTACAAACTCCAGAGCCCTACTGTTGTGTGAGGGGAACTCTTTATGAATTAGCCCCACCTGACAGTCTTTAGGAAGTCTGCAAAACCAGGGAGGGGTGAGAGGGGCTATTTTTTGCCATGATTAACAGACAACAGGCTGATATTTCCACCTACATGAGTGTGAACACTCATTCCACTCCTCCACCAATCTAAGCAAAACCTAAGCTGGAGGAGTGTGTATGTGTGTGCATATGGGGGTGGTGAGGGAAATCTAGACTATTAAGATCATTTCATTGCAAAAACAGCACAAATAAAAACAACAGGTGAATAAGAGTCAGTCCTGGAGTTAATACATCAAAATTTAACACCTAGGTAGAGACTCACTTCAGGCAAAGAAAATTACCCAGCAACTAGGTGGAAGAATGCTACCAACAACCAGCTGCATGCATCTGAAAGATAAAACAGCTTGAAGGAGGAACTCAAAAGGGTATTACAACACCTATTTGGCAGTGCCTAGTGCTTTATGAAACAGGAGCAGTGTGTTTCTCTCCAGGGTGATCAAACTACCAGGATCCTGACATACCTTACCAGAGAATACATTTGTAGTAAGATCTTCAGGGCAGAGTTTGAATATACTCTGATCCTCCTGCAATGGCAGAATGCAGCAGGAGTTTCTCAGTGTGAAGGGGCCTTTATATATCATGGAACAGCAAACATTTAGGCTATGGAGTTCTTAAAATCATCTCAAGTCACACACTAGCTTTAGCTAATGCCTGTAGAAACAGCGACCCATTTTCACAAAAGGTCTAAATGCCATGACAGACTAGAGCACCTCAAGGCAGGACGTTAATACAGTCACCTCAGACCACATAAAAGCAAAGTGAGAGCCCTCTGGAGATCCATCTACGTATGAGAAGCTGAACCATGGGAATAAAGACTCCACAAGCTTCTTGTAACTCAGCACCCTAGACAGAAACTCAGAAGCAGATCTCAGCCAAGTCAACCTTGTGACAAATGGCAAGTCAGAGATGAGGCATTTGGTTCAGCACTGGCCCTGACCTCTGACAGCACCTGTCATCAGCTGCTGCACCAGGACAGCAGCATCCCTGAGCAGACAGGAAACAGGCACCCCAGTTACAGTTTTCACAGCAACAGGAGCAAGTCATTAGCTTCTCATTTAGAAAACCTGCAGGAGTTGTGACCAGGCAGCAGTCAGGTGAGGATTTCATGTGAAGAAGAGCTCATCTGCTGGCTGCTCTCAGCTCCTAGAAGAGCCCCTTCCCCATTCCAAAGCAGTGCCTTTCACCACTGCACACATAGCAGTAATGCTAATCCAAGGGAACAGAAGTAATGCTTGCCTCTGCTTTTTATAGCTGTCTGCTATTTATCCCCACCCTATCCATCCCCCTTCCCCTGATTCCAGCATGTATACATCTCTGCTGTGCTCAGGAAGATTAAGTTCCAACCATGAAGTCCGAGCTGCCAACTGTGGCCACTTAAATTTGAGCAAACACCAAAGGATTGACTTCCAAATCATCTGTTTTCCATATACTTTCAGAACCAAACAAAAAAAGCATCAGTGAAAATTCAGATACTCAGGACTCCCATGATAACTTGCCTTTCTGGAGATTTTTCCAGTAAGAATATCAATGTTTAATACCAATCCATGCTATAAGCTGTCAGTTTTCTTGAAACACTTCTATTTTACTGCAAATGCCTTCTGCCTATGCCATTTCTAGACAAATCCTCTGTGACACAAGTCTCAACAAAAGTATTGGTTTATAGAACTAATCAGTACATCAAGGAGGAAAGAGATTTTTTTTCCCAACTGAATAAGCAAGTTTAATGCTTATGAAAAAATAATCAATTTCACCCTAGATGAATGATCAGTAACTTTATTCTAGTTACTAGAACAATGCTATTCTAGGTGGTATCTTTCCATGGTATCTTTCAGAATTCTTTGTACCAACCGTCATAATAAGGATTACAGTGTTGCAAACCTCATTTTAACATTCCAACCTTGTTGAATGCAAACTAATTTTCATGGAGCACCTCATAACCCTGGGTTAATGACACCTGTGACCTTGTTCTTCTGTGCAAATCTGTATTGATAAGCAAGGTTTCACTAAATACATCTTTTGACTTGCCAGTTCCATAACCAACTACTCCTCCAATCCACCTAAGCCATCTAGCTTCTCCTAGCTAAACAAGTTCCCTTCATAAACTCAACACAAGTTCTTTGATCACAGTAAGAGATCTGCCTCCCACTCTCATCCATGTCTTGACTACTTAATATTCAGAAGTCTGTTGAAAAGAGCACCCTGGATAGGAAAAGCAGCTAGAGAAAAACAAAAATCTTCCAGGAGGGGGGCTGCAGAAATCAAAGGTCCAGAGAAATGCAAGAAGGAGGAACAAAAGATCAAGTTATTTCCATGAGAGAAATGAAAAAGTTGGCCAAAACTCCTCAGCCTGCAAAAGACACAATAGGAGTGTGTGACAGAAGCCTAAATGCTTCAAAAGGCCCTGGGGATAGGTCAGGAGTAGATCATCTATTTCCATGGTCTTGGCAAGAACTAAAAGGTAAGAAAATAAGCTAACAGGAGTCATGGCCAGAAGAAATGAAGTCAGAGAAGATAGCATTCTAGGCAGAACACTACACAGGTGGCTCTAGGGAAAAGTGGTTTTAAGAGTTTTGTGGGTCCAAGGGCAAACTGGTGCAAATACTTCAGAGAGACCAACCACAACTATTTCCGGAGGCTCCCAGGCTGAAAACAAAGCTAGGGACAACGACAAGCAGTTTTCTGTATTCTTGCCCTTAACCTCCAGTGAATATTTGTTTACATTCCCTGAAGTCCAGTTCCACCACAGGTGTGGTTCTGAAGCAAGTATTTCACTTTTTCTGATGGCATTAAAACAAGACAGTTCTAAAATAAATAAAACAATTACGGAATAACAAATAATAAATAAATAAAACAATTATAGAATCTTGCACACTTGCCTGATCCATTACCATCTATCCCAGGATAATCAAAATTGTGACCAAGGAGTGTCTGAGGAAGAAAAGGAAGCCAGAAGAAACAAAGCAGAGTTCTAAATCAGATTTATAATTATATCTCAGGACTCCTCTTTGAAAACCATTACAGAAGAAGACGTAATTGAAAAATCTAATCAAGATTCTCCTTTCTGCAGTACTGAAATGTCATATGAAATAGGACAAATGCAGAAATAAACCCATGCATTCTATTCAGTCAGGTACCTGTTGCAGTAAATGCAACAAACGCTATTCAGATAAAAAAGACAAGCTGAGCTAAAGCTACTAACTGGGACATATTTTTTAGAATAAAGGCTTAGAGGACTGTAGGTTTCTGAAACTTCCCCTGAGGAAAAGTTAATCCAGACAGTCTTTTAATAGTGATTAAGTCAGGTGACACAAAGCAGAACATACTGTCATTCAAGGCAAGACAACAGAAATGCACAAATACAGCAAGCACTTATTTCACTAAAGGAAGACTGACAAGTGTCAAGTGAAATACAAAGCTTCATTTCACAGCAATTTCTCACACAAAAATTCATCAGCACATTTGTGACAAAAATCCTGGTTTAACTATAAGAAAACCAGTACTTGTTTTGGGGAAGACTGGTAAACCAAAGTTTACACAGGAAAATAACTGAAATAATTTCACAATTCATCTCCAAACTTCAGTTATTCTATCAACACTAGGCAAAACCAACTCCTACTGGCTTCTGTGTGGCACAGAAGAAGGCTGGTGCTATTCCTAATTAACCTTCCTCCACTAAGAAAGTGATTCTGCACCATCTACGTGTGTCACTGAGCCAAGTGTCACACCAGCCAGACATGTTATTCCATACCAGCTGAAGAGCAAGCAAGAAATACTTCCCCCATTAAAAGCTGAGTCTCTCAACCACTCAGGAACCAGTCTAAGGAACAAAACAGCTTTCAAAACATCATCTTTGTTCTCCAGGGAGAATTAGGGGAAGAATAGAATAGGAAAGGCGAAGATTAGGTTAGCATGACTGGCACAGAAGCTGTGAAGGCAAGAGCATCTGTGACAGTCTGGAAATAACAGCTAAAAAAATGTTAGAACTTAAAAGCTGAAAGGCAGTAAAAAGCAAAAACCAGGCACAGACTTGCTGCAGAACTTCCCCTAGCTGATTGAACCACCCAAAATGCTACACTACTCTCCATAAAACACATCTTGAAATAATGTAAGGAATCCTTGTCATTACACAAGATCCCAGACACAAACTACTGGAAGAACCAGTCTCTTCAGAGAAAACCAGATTAATTAGCTAGATTTCCAAAAGATGCTTCTAGATACTCTGCATGGATCCCTAGAGCACTCCTGGAAAGTGGAAACAGTAGATATATCCCTTTAGCCATTTGGGTCTGCCTCAGTATCTGTGTGCCTGGCAGTTGCTACAGGCTCAGCCCAGGCCTCAGACAACACAGATTCAGAATTTGAGCAGAGATCAAAATCCTAAGTGATCTCAGGAAACATATTTTAGACCAAAATAAACAGGAGTAGAGAAGCAGGAATTAAGACATCACAGGCCTTCTGGAGCCGCACCTATATAGAGGTAAAACCACTGCTGGTAATCTTTTTCATTTGAACTTCTTCACACTCTCCAGTAAGGAAAAAAATGCCTTTAAAGTTTTGGTCAGCAAGCACATAAGACCTTCTCCTGCAGGTCTCTAACAAGCCATGGGAACAGACTTGCAGAAACTCAATACCATTTGACAACTCTGTGAAACTGCTTTTCTTCCAGGTAAAGGAAGCCCAGCTCACCATTCCTATTCCAATCTGCTTAAAGAACATGGCAGAAGAATCTCGGTGATGATCCTCGGATCTGCTGGGCAAAGGCCTGACATCCCATAAAAAGCTTGAGGCATGTGGCCTCAAAAAAGGACAGCTTGTCCCAGCAGCCTGGGCACAGCAATGCCCTGTTCATACATGACCACTGTGAAAGAAAAATTGGCCCCATGAAGAAGGATGACATGTACACAAAGTAAATCCACCTGAAAACAGTTTTAAACCACCCTGCTCATCACTTTGCTTCATCTCAAGTAGCTGGTCAGGGCTAATGGTGAGCACAGAACACAAAAGAGTTACAGAAGAACCATTAGTCATCCTTCCTACAGGCACAGCTCCCCTCTGCTAATTTACCCAAGACATCTACATACACTAAACCTTTACGTACTCTGATTAAAAGTTCACAAATATTTGGGTATCCTTTGATATGGCCGTTACTGTGCCTGTCCCAGTGAGGTTTCTCAAAAACATGTTGGAATATAAAATAGCATCAGCAAGCTTTCTACACCTTAGAATAAATTAGATAGTACAGAAGCCAGCCAATTACCAACACTATTTTAGGTATAACAGCTACCAACCAAAGCAATAGGATTTGGTATGGAGCACTACAACCATACAAAAGGAAGAGAAAACATCCCAGTAGCCTACCTGATAATTATGAAACAACTCTCAGTTTGTATCCTCTCAAACAGGAGAGCCCAGTTAACATCCCCCAGTTACATTTCCCTTTTTGAGAGCTCTACAGCAAAAGCAGCAGAAAGGAAAACGAAATTGACCCCACGTGCATCAATCCTGAAAACGCTCTTGAACATTAAATAACAGCCTTCCATCCTATTCAGGGAGAACACAAGGTGTTGATTTTTGAGATTAGAAATTGATATTGAATCAGAAATTACATAAAAGAAAACAAAGTAGCAATTCCAGTAGATGTTTCTTTGCTAGTATCCAGTTTTAAAGGACAAAAAAGCCCCCCAGAATCCACTGTTTTACATAGAGGATCATAGGATTAAGTGTCAACAGATATTTTGCCTGATCATTGCATTAAAGGAAATAAACCAGGTACATCTTAAGATACTTTCATGACTTCACAGTTAATAAGCTCCAGTCCTCTCCACCACAGCTGGAGCTGGCAGTAGGAGTTTCCAGAAATCCACCCAGTTAATCAAATAGCAAAGAACAGAAGAAAATATTGATGAAATTAGAGAGAGAAAAGACGTTTAGATAAAGAGATAAGTACAAGTACAGTACCAGGCAGACAGTTGTGGACCATCTGAACATCACTCTATTAGATCTACGTGGAAGCTTTCAGCCTTGCTACCACCTTTGAACTGTTTCAGACAAACTTGATATTAACCAAGTATCCATGTCCTACTCTTTTCCTAAAGTTTTGGAAGAAGTCCAAGATAAATTAAGCCCATTATACACACACTTTCTTGTTGCATTAATGAAAGTGTAGCTAGATTGTCTCTTTTGAAGTGGATGTAACAACCATGAAGACCCATTAACGGTTAGTGCAAGACTTGTTTTATGCTAGTATTTAGAATTCAAAGATGGACTAGTAATTAACACTGCTCTTCCCCTCCCCTCTGCACTCCATGTGGCATGGATATTAGTGTCCTCTGGGCACTTGGAGCCATGCATCATTATAATTTCAACTTGAAGTCAAGAGGGAATTAAACTAACTATGCAATAACATACTTTAATTATTGTTCTAAACACAGAACACCTGCATGCACTCTCTTTTGTATTGGAAATATGCATACTAAGAAGTTAAGCAAATTTATAAAAAACCAGATATACCCCCAAGTTCTATGTATGCAAAGTCCTCAGGAACAGAGAGTAGTGTTTTAATCTTAACCCTTTTAAATAATGTTAGTGGCTGATTGCACTGCAATCTTTCCCTTTGTTTTTGAAAAAGCAAATGCCCATAAAATCAATTCCAGCTAATGAGCCCTAGATGTCTTGCTCAGGAAGAGGAGAGGCCCGCACTCAACCACTGCTCCTAAGGGAGCAGAGATTGTGGCAATGTTTTTCTAAGTCTTCTTCAATTCCCTCATCAGTCCTACCCAACTGAGCCACCCCTGGAGCTCCTTGGGCAGCAGCAGCCACAGCTGAAAGGGGACATGAAGCCAAGACTCCACTGGCCCACAGTGATGGCAGCAGCTGACTGATTAAACCCTTATGCAGCTCAAAACAAGATCCATCATTTTCCTCCCAGGGCTTTGGTTCTGAGCACA
The DNA here is from genome assembly GCA_013398055.1 of Ifrita kowaldi. Lineage (NCBI taxonomy): Eukaryota > Metazoa > Chordata > Aves > Passeriformes > Cinclosomatidae > Ifrita > Ifrita kowaldi. The sequence goes on from VZRS01011857.1 coordinate 375,843, forward strand.
GGTATCACCACGGGCCTTTTCATCATTAAGAAACACAAATGTCTCTGATTTATTGCTACATGAGTCCCACAACAGTTTCAGTCAATTTGAACTTCGCATTTCCACAAGAGACTCATCAAACAGAGCGTAGACCTGTTAATGGCTAGTAACAAAAGTGTCATTAATCCAAAAGAAAGGGATAACACACCTAAACTGTCCTTCATTTCAGCCCCAAGTGAAACACCAGCTCAGTTTTCAAATTCTGCACATGCTAAAGAGGCTGACAGGGAAGCAAGCAGAAATAAAACACCTTATCTTAGTTCTCTGTAAATTTACAGGAATAAGTTGAGCAGAAAAATAAGAATCACCACTCTAAGAGTAGGTGCAAGTTCTTTCATATAGATCAATCCTTTGAATAAAGGATTAAACAAGGATTATGCACACAGTTAAATATACATGGCAGAGCCAGAGTTCAGCTGTGAAAAAACTAAGTTTATAAACACATTCCTGAAACAAATGCTTCTATCATATTCCAGAAGCAGGACTGAATCTTCTGAACAGTACTTTGTGGCTACAGTAAATCTTTATCATATGTTTGCAGCACCAACCACTACACTGGACTTAACTACTAGTAAAAATTAATTGCTTACAGCACAAAGAAACACAGCATAAAACAGCATACGTAGGCCACAATTCCAAGCTATCTATTTGAATATATGACAACCAAGACAAGATCAATTCCACCATAACAAAGCAGCATCAGAACCTCAATATCCAACCATATCTTTCAGATTCATGTAAACTGGAGGGGATCTGATATAGCTTTACATTATTACAAATCAGACACAGCCCACAAATCAGCACACCTCAGCAAGGAGAGCTTTGTAACAAGGGTAGCAAAGCACACAAAACAGCCTTTGAAAGTAAGCACATGCCCTATAAATTTACTCTAAGCATGTAAATTCAGAATGCTTCTCTATTTTTTCTCTTCTCCTCCCACTGACATGGATCTGGAAGCTATGACAGGGAGATTATGTCAGCAAGTCTTCAAATTTATTTCATTGTTGACCCCTAGTTACTCCTCTGGTGGGTAATAATGTTACAGCTTTCCTCATAAGGATGAGTAGAATAAGGAGAATAGAACAAAGCCACGGAAAGTAGGCCAACATTAAAGTCAGAGAGTAATTTCGTTAGCCCAAAGCTGGAATCATAACTCAAGAGGATGTCCTAGTGGCCACTTTACAATTTCAGCACTTCATTTGCCACCAACTCCCTGCTGTCCTGAATTCTCCAGATTCCTTGGCAAGCTGAAGATTTACAGAGTACCAAATCTTGAAAATCCATCCTAATAGCTTAGGGACAAACAAATTAGCACTGATAGCAAGCTGCCACAAGCCAAGACTATCTTTCCTGTCAGCCAAAGCCTATTTTGTTTACCTTACATTTGCAGTGATCTGGGAGTAGATATGAGCAGCTTGAGAAGCTCTGGTGATAGGCAGCAGTTTGCACTTCTGCCTAAGCCCTCTGACAATTAACGTTCTGACAGCCCTCAGTCCAAGTCCAGGACACACAGTGTTAGATAAAGGGAATCTGAATTCTGGAAATTAACCTCTCAAGAACTGTCACCAGCTGGGTTTGGACAACCACTTTACCTTCATCTCTTCCAGAACAAGACATGTGTGGTTTATACCTTGGTAGTCACTCCACAACACTGAAGTTATCCCAGCTGAACAGCAAACATCAGAAGGCGCTGCAGGAGCAATAAATATTTGACAACTGACACCTTACATGTTTGTGCAAGTCTAAGCACTTCATTTTCCCTACTTCCCTTCCTCACTTTCTGATAGGAGAAAGCACCAATATGTGTAGATGAATCATGGAAAAATACTCCGTTCTACAAAGGTATCCAACAGCCAAACACAACACTAAAATATTCTGGGCCTATATATAAACATATGATTTAAAGAACAGTTTATAACCAACTATCAGGTGCTATCAGGTCATTCGGGTGTGCAAAAACCAGTCAGTACTGAGGGGCAGCACATGGATATACCTGCCCTTCACAGCCCCAGGTAAGCATGGTCTGACTTTTAGACTTTGCTGATTACATGTAGCCAGTTACAGTAAAAATTCCATGTCGTGATACAAGGAAAATCATGTCACTGTACCATAAGAGAGTCAGAACTATCAAAATCACCTCTATTTTTTTTAACATGGTGTAAGAGAAAGGAACAGTAACTAAAACTATTAAGCAGTAGCACAGGTTACCAGACCAGTGCTGTTAAAATAATTCTCAGTCAATAGGAAGAACACTAAATAGTACCAAAAATCGCACTTCCTAAAAAACTTCTACTTCAGTAGATTAATTGAAGATCAATAATTAAGCTATTTAAATATTTCTCAACTTACTGCTTAAAGCACATGTCAATCAAGTCTTCCAAGTATGAACAAGTTCCCTAATTAGATCTTAAGTTCTCCAGCTGGAATCCAGGACCTATTACATTAAAAGCGTAGATTCTGTCTTAAAGTAGTCTGTTGAATTTTACAGTGCTATAAACAGAATCATCCATATTCAGAAAAAAAAAAAAAGAAAGAAGGAAAAAGGAAATAACCCTATTTGGTGTTTTAGTTAACTGTTAGCTTGTACAAAAATTCTCTCCAATTTGAATGAAGGGTAAGGAAAGCTAGCTTTACCCAAAAGCAAGCCTTTTTCTACCTACCACAGGATATTGCATCAGTATTAGTATTTCCTACTCAATAAGAGTCTAAAAATGTAAAATTTATCCAGTTTGAATGTTATATGCTTGAAGTTATTCAAGTTGGTATGTTCATAGTACTAGAAAGCACTGGAGAGACTAGAGACACAGTGAACTATGTAGAACTAGAAGAGGCACTGCAAGAATAATTTAAATGTTATAATAATCAAATAGTAACATACTAAACAAAGCCCACCAGAACACATCCTGCTGGGAGCAAGATATATATAATCAGGACTTCCAAGATCAAAGCAGGATGTAAACAGATTGCAGTTTGTGTACTAATACTCCAGCGTTATCTCAGATTTAAAAAAATAAACCCAAAATAAAAAACAAAAAACAAACAAAAAAACCCCACCAAAAACAAACAAACAAAAAACAAAAAAAACCCACTCAAACAAGTTCAGAGAATGAGCACCAGTGCATCTGTCCAAGGGCCACATAATTAGTTACTCAAGGACTATTAGGCTGTTTCTTAGCAACCTCTGCAAGCTCTAATCAAGTAAGACTAAGATTCTCATTTAGCCTTGAAATGCCTTGTCCCTTCCATCTAATGTAGCTTTCTGTTGAGGAGCAAACAGTCATTGCAACCACAGACAAAATCCAGGCTTATTACATGTTTCAGCTCAGAGTTCTTGTTATCAGAAGATCCTTATGTTAAATATGCTTTTTACACTTTATTTAGCATCTGAAACAGTAATAATAAAATAAATATTTAATTTTTCTCCTTTATATACAAATTAAAGGCTAGCTACGACTATGAAGAAAACCCTTGAGAATGGTTTAACAAATGAGCATAAGGTATAGCTCAACTCTTAAACAACATATTATAACTGTAAATCCTTCCCCAAATATAATTACAAGAAAAATGGTTAACATCAAAAGCAGCAGTAGAGATATTTCAGGTAAATAGCAAGCATTTCTCTTAGAGCTGAATGGTATTTAAATCTTTGATGATGCTGAAATGTGTCTCCTATGTTGCACACATTGGATTTCTAAAATTAACTATCTTTGAGCAAAATCTGGCCATCAAACCAGAAAAAAAAAGAAGCCAAAAGCACTGAAGTAATCAAAAAATAAACTCATCTGTTCAGTCCTAGCCTAGCATCACTCCTTGTCTGTAGTATCAATGGGCACGTGACAGACTCTGCTGAAGACAGCATTCAAACCATTTATGTAGAGCATTTTTTTCCTGTACAGTAAGCAAAGGCACTAAAGACTGTGGTTAAATCAGGGATGGCCACCCCTTCCTGACCCAAGGTGAACTACACCAGAGCCATCACACTGTTCTCCTCAGCTCTCTCCCTCCCAGCAGATCTCCCTGGCTGCAGAGAGGGGAAGGAGCAGCTCTAAGGGAGCCCCACCACCCCACAAGAAGCAGAAGGTCAATGCTGCCCAACATGAACGGGCAGAGATGCTCTCAGCTACCCACACTGGTTCATTCCCCAGCCCTGGGAGCAGGGGCAGGGTAGGGGTGGTCAGGCTACACCTCCACCTCCTGCTCCTGTGAGAGATGAGCAGCTCAAAAGCACTGAATGGACACAGCACGAGTGCCAGCAGTCACCTCTGACCGAAGGTTGACCCGTTTTAGACACCCACTAACCAAAGCCAGAGCAGATTTCTAGCAAAAAGCCCATCAAAGGTTTATCACAGCACAGAAGTGGGAGGGAATGGTGGAGTCACTGCCAAGGAACAGTTTCAACTACCCTTCAGGTAGGCAAACGGATAAACATCAAGGAGCCAGAAGCACTGCCAGGACACCCTTGGTCCTCACTTCTTGAAGCAGCCTCTCTGCTTCCAAACTGATGCTCTCAAGCTCCTTCCAGATCAGAGGGTTACTACAGCTAGAACTGGAGAGGAACAAGGGAAAGCAAATGGGTGTGCTGGCAGAAAAGGCAGGGTCACTTTCTAGTCTCTCTTCATCAGGTTGAGCAGCTCTGAAACAGAGCAGGCAATGCAAGCAGGACCCACACAGAGTTGACAAAACATTGGGCTTGTTTTCAGAAGAGCAGGGAGGGAAGCTTTCTGGCACACAATAACCTAAAGCTCCCGCAGATGACTAAGTATACAATGTGATCATAGCTGCTTTATGAACTCATGGTAGTTTTTAAAGCATGTTCATAGCATGTATTTCAGAGCCAACACAAAGCAACACCTAGAGGAAAAACAAGCGAAGGAGTCAGACTACACAAAAAAAGATGAATTCCTCTCATCTCACCTACACGCAGTAACTCAAAGGCATTGCTCAACAGAGGGGCCAGACAGCCACTGCCCCACAGGGGACAAGACAAAAATAATTTTCAAAGCTAAAAAACAAAATCACAATTTACCTTACACATCTGTCTCAAATCTCCTTCTCATACAAGAAAAACTTTGTGGCAAAAATACCTATCAACCCCAAGTACACTATAAATTTACTACACAAGTTTTGGCATATTTTACATCTAGAAAATGTAATTATTTCACATCATTTACTGTTTGACAAAAGCTTAATTTTTTGCAGCTCTTGTGATGAAAAACAGTGAACCCAAATAGCTCTCAAAGCAAGCTGCATTTGCACAAGAAACACAAGCAGCAGCCTCAAACACAGACGGCAGCTTCTGCCACACAAAGCTCCTCAACATCTACACTAACATTTGAACCTCACAGGATCACTCAAGCCACCTAGAATACAGTGGGAACACAGCCTCATTAGGCCAAATATCAGAAGTCTGATATAACACAACCAATTATAGTTTTACTCCAAATACATCCAAGATAAACCTGATTGTTTAAAGTTAAAGCTACAAGTGGTCATGTCTCCAGCAAACCTTTCCTATGGAGATTTTTAAACTGAGAAAACAGCACTTGGAACATCTTTAAACAGCCCAGAGACAGCGCTACAAAGCCACCACTGCACTGCAGTGAATCAAACATGCTCTGCTTCTCCAGCTCACATCCTCTCATGTAAGAGTAATCCTGACTCCTTTAATACCTATTCCATTTTCAGTCAAAGATTTAATGCCCACGCCAGCTGTGTGGCTAGGAGTGTAGCATTTCATAGATAGGCTGGCTGAAGCACCTTCTGGAATAAAGATTAGAAAGCTGACAAAAGGTGTAGGAGCACACTCTCAATGGCTAGGAGGTGAGGGACTTCATCTGCAAGTTTTGACTTCAGCCCCAGTGTTTCCAATAAATAAGCACATGTTTATTTAAGGAAGCTTTCAAGGAGTATAAATAGAAGTGTTCTTTACTATCTGACCATCTCTGTGACATTCAAAAAACCCCCAGAACTTTATACCTTAAAGTTTAAGTAGTTAGCAGAATACTGTCCTTTGAGGCATATTTATTTCAAAGACATAAGAAATCCTAGATGTAGTGACATGAATGCATGAAAGATTAAGAGTGCAAAGAGCACTTCTGCTTAAAATTAGAAGACAGATTTCCTATAGTTACATGAAACTTAAGTCTTTAGACTTTCTATTCTGGGCAAGCTGCAAATAGTTGCTGGCACACACAGCATGCCAATAATAAATCCCTTTTTCAAAGAGTGGTTCTGAAGTGGTCACCATTAAGGCCTTGGTTCTTTTTTAGAGGTGACACCTGCAGCTGCTATTGAAATCAACTGGAGTTGTCACTACCCAGCATTGCTGAAGTCACTCTCTAAAACATCATCCCATTTTCTTCTTTTAAGAAAGAGCAAAACAAAACCTGAAAACTGCCCTTTGCATTTGTGTCACTTGAGACCAAAGGGACATAATTTTTATAATAGACCATTTCCTCAACCTTTTGTTTCTGATCAAAAACGCTTCAAGGCAAATACAGTACTGAGCAGGTGAAAGCATATAAATTCCATGATCTACCTCCCCAAAACTGAGGAAACATGGATCCATGTTTTCTGCTTCATAGTGTATTTGTCCATGAATTGGACAATAAGAAATATTTTGGCACAGCAGCTCCACAGGAGTCCTGGAGTCTGCTGACAAGCCCATCGGGCAGAGGTAGTAAGCATGCAGCAAGGTCAGGCAGGGGTAAAATAGAAAAAAAAATAGTCGAGTATAGTCAGCCAAGCCTTCCACCTGGGGAAAAAAGGCTACTGGTAAATAAGACATTAAACATTTATGCAGATCATCAATATGCACCTATCTACTACATTATTTGTTCCATGCTGATTTCCTGTGCTGACGAGGTGTGATGCATGTACATTATGGTCCATCACTACCAGGTGAATTTTATATTTTGGCATAAGGTCTTGCTCTCACTTCCTATTCCCTGCCCTCAGGTCTTGCTTGGAACTGTGCTTTTGCAAACACTTTCCTTAAGAAGGAGTCTCAACGGAGCAAAGAACAACCAACTACAGGTAAAGCTTGCTGTGTCTCCCCTGATGTTTCATTTGTCAAATTGCAATCTTTTTCATGAGAAAAACCATACCTACTGTTCCTCTGGTACAGCCATGCACAAGTACCTCTTCCAGTGCTAAATGGCCTAACTTTAACCTGCCTAATTTAAGCATATCTGTCCCGATGGGGTGTCATCCAAGATGACAGGATGCATGTTTACTCTATCAGGGAGCAGAGAGTAATCTAATCCAGGATATTTTCATTACAAAGCCTCAAGATCCTGATCAGAGAGCAGTGATGGCTCTGCTGAGACAGGAGGTAGACCAACTGTGGATCTACCAGCCAAACAAAAATAGACAAGAGCATTTCCTACAGCCAGGCTATCTAGTTCCCTAGAGGCACCAAGGATCCCAGATAATGAGCTTGAACAGTAGACGTCTTCCAGGGCCCAACCACCTTCATTTCTCAAATTAAAAGAACTGGGAGAGCTTGATGCAGAATCCCAAAGTTAAGCAGACAACATGTGAAAGTGCCAAGCAGAATGCTGTACCCATTAAGCAATAAAAGCTGTAAGGTCAAGTATTCTTGCTCAGGTTTTGGCAGGGGAGGGGACAGGTTGCTTTCTAAGAAATTTAACATTTACTGCTGCAGCCAAGCTATCCTCTCAACAGCTTTAAATATTTGATGGTTCACACTCCTATGTATGTTTTAAATCGAAACTGAACCCCTCCAGGCATTTGGATGAGACTCACACATGGACTGCATATGGATGAAACTCACACAGAGCCTGGACATTAAAATTATATACTTTTTAAATTCTCCATGGACATTAACATTACTTCAGAAGTTTAGAGAGAGGTGCTACAATCACACTCTAAGTAGGAAAAAACCTTAAGATACTGCCTAAAAAAAAAAGAAAGAAAATCAATTTGTTGCCTAATCCTAGTGGGGAAGGCACCCTTTACCCAAGCAATTTGCAAAGGCTGCCTGAACCTCTACCACCTCTCCTTCAGATTGTTTACACAGTCCTAGCTAAGCACCAAGGAAAGGAGAGGTGAAAATGCTTGTTTCTGCTACTTATCTCCAAGGCCCTGAACTCTGAAGTTCACCTGGGGAGTTCAGAGCTTATAGTACCCATGGGTGCACTGCACCACCTGTCAGTCACACCAGGATCTCAAAAACAGAGGGGCTGAGAGGAGCTAATGATGCATACTGTAATACATGATTTCAACATCCACAACTAGTCAGAACAATTCCTTTATATGACTAATTAACTGAAGTAATGGATGCCATAACCAATATTTACAGTACAGGAAAAACTCCGAATTCCCTGAGGGAAAGAACAGGGTGGAGGGAAAAACCACACACAACTCCATTTCATGCCATCTTGCAAAGGAGTACAAGAAATGGTTCCACATAACCCATCCTGCAGAACGACTAACTTTAAAGCACCATCTTCAGAAGCAACCTTCAATTAACCCCAAATCTAAAATTCTGCCAATGGCTATTGATAAATATTAATGTGCCAGGTATTCCTGAAGCTTCAGTGTCTGAACAAACAGCTTTGTGCTACAAAAAAAAAAAAAAATGCTCAAGACTAACAAGCCAAAACTGTAACTGATCAGAATCAACTCTTCAAAGCTACTTGAATTCTTCTTCTGCCTTCTTTGTTTTAAAGTTGCACATAAATTTTAATTGCATCATTTGTTTGTTAACAATCTCAAACAAGCATTAAGCTTCAAGTTTTACAGCAGGAGGCAAAGACAAAAATGTGAGGTAGGTGGGTGAAGAAGACAGCTGTATTGTTCTAGCTGTTCCTCAGCCTCTCCCACTGCCAGATTTCTGCGGATGATGTATCCCAAGGTAGCAATTTTAAGAACTTTCTGGCACTGTCCCAAGCTCCCTCTTGCAAATCAGAGATCAGACTAATGATATCAAAAAAAAAAAAAAGACAGGAAATATGAATAAACTGGATAACTGACACTGTTTCAAACACTGGAAGTTGCTGAACTCTGGTACTGCAGCTTTACAGCAGAGACACTTGTCCAAACTGAAAAATTTTACCTCGTAAACTTAAAAAGGACAATCACTAAAACAAAACAAAATACTTTTCAAGAAATTACTTGCTTTACAGCTACTGCTATCTTGGGACACTAGTATCACACAGACTTCAAGAAACCCCCCCTCGAGCAATTTATACATTACTACATTAGTCTCTAAGTGAGGAAGTTATCATTCAGATGAGGTTCACCAAGAAGTCTGCATATACTCATGCTGGTTTTCATTACTGTGGGGCTTAAAAATTCAAGCTAGAACTACTGAAATAAATCCTTTGCCCACTGCCAACACCAAAGCAAATTTGTTTCATAAGTGAAGGACACAATTTCCAATTCTCTTTACTCTTGCTCCTTCCCATCATATTAAAGAACCTGTTTCTCGTTTGCAAACTCGAATAGAGAAAGAAAACTATTTGAGAATAATTTTGAAATTACCCCAGGGAGTTGAAACATATCCCAGGAACTCAATCTACTTCAGAAACCCCTTGCGATAAACTAGCACTACAATTAAGCCTCTCCTTGCAAAGTCTACACAGCCTTTGCACAGCTCCAACAAAGATGCCGTGTTCCCCATCAACAGCCTGAACACAGAGTTCAAGACCTAACTACAACATACAGTAGGGGCTTCTTTCCAAGGTGCATCCACAGACTGTTTTAAGTAAAGCTACTCCACAGCTTATTTTTAGAAACCAGGGTGGGCTGGGAGAACATTCAGTAAACCGTCCAAAAATCAGCTAACCACCCACTAGACTGCAGTGGCACTGTTTAAATAAATTACAGCCTGCTCTGCAACAGCTGCAGGAAAAAAATGGTGGAAAAAAAATACCCCGAGTATTTCAATTCCCTTAAAATGCTGGAGGCAATGGTACAAGAAACAGCAGCAGACAGGGTAGTGTGGGCTGGAGACACTGCATTAGCTCACCTGCAAGAGGCAGGTCAAACAGGCCTTACTTAGGACTGGGTGAGCACAGAACAACAATATCCGGCAGCTGCAAGGTAAGAATGTGCTTATTCCAACAGAGAAAAATTCAAAGAAGGCTGGGCTTACGGACCTGCAGCGCAAGGATTATCAAACTCTCCTCGTGTTTCAAGTAGCAATACTAGAAACTGGCAGAATAAAAGCGTGAGTTAAGTTACCTTTACTTCCTCGTGCAGATAACATATAAAGTTTGAGGTGCTAATGTTACTGAAATCTCCTACTGAAGAGTTTACGATTTCATCAAGTCTGTATTAAATGGCCAATAAAGAGGAGAAAGAATCTTAATTTTCTCTTTGATCCTATAACTTAAGAACACAGTTCTAAATACCCTGGGTTTATGGTATCGACTATACCCGTTAACAGGAACATTCCCAAGTTCAAGAGGGCACAGGACCAACAAAGGCCATCAAAACACCCCAACCCAGCAACCAGAATTTAAGTGCCTCTGCACGGAAAAACTTATCCATTGTACGGTTTTTATTTTTAAACATTTAACTGCAGCAAACTCAGTCAGTCCTTAATGTGAGGGGCGTGAGCATCAGGTTGGAGGGTCCCCGGTAGCACAGAAAGTTAAATGATTTATGTAGACTGGCTTCTTTTAGCTCGAAATGGAAATAAAGCATTTTTGTCCCTGCCCATTCCTAGCAGGCATTCTCCAAGTAACCAAGACCCCGCGAGCTATGGCCTGAGAGGTCAGCAAGGGCCATTTCATCTGTTGGTCACCAGGTGCCAAATGCAATCCGCAGGTACTCAGGCTTCCGATACGCATCTCTCCACCGAGCCGGGGCACTGCACCATCCCCATTCCTCAGCACCTCGCAACTTGCCAGCTTCCACCCCGTGGCCCACTTGGAAGGGCTGAGGGCAACAGCTGTGAAACTCCCTGCAGGATCCTACCTGCCTGCAGCCGGGCAGGGAGCCCAGCCTTCCCTCCCTCCCTCCCGCCGCTCCCCAGCGCCGGGCAATCTCCACATCCAGCATCCCCAAAAGCAGGAGGGAAGCATTCAGCCCCCAAGGACAAGCACTAGCACTGACCTGCAGCCCCCGCTGATGCCCTATGACTGGAAATGTTCCAAGCCGGGCTGGATAGGGCTCTGAGCAACCTGGGCTAGTGGAAGGTGTCCCCGCGCACAGCAGCGGGGTTGGAACGAGATGATCTTTAAGGTCCCTTCCAACCCAAACCATTCTGCATGCGGCGC